>CM020509.1:5630000-6090000 GCA_009823395.1 Thamnaconus septentrionalis
CTGCTCGATGTACTCGTTCATGGTGGACTCCAAGAGGTAGGCATACTTCCCCTTGGACTTGCGGACTCTCAGAACCCCCTCGGCCGTGGTTTTCACGAACACGGAGGGCTCTGCACTGCGCATGTATGTCCACATTTTGTCAAAGAGAGCAATTTTTGAGCGCTGCGCAGGGAAAGATGACAAACAAAAGCAGCTGTTGGCGTAGCAATCCAATTAGAAAAAGGTGTAAAAACAATATTTTCGCTTTTGTTTTCCTTGTTTTGAAGGTTTAGATCAAAAACATACACTCTCTTACCCTAAAAAACTCTTTAGTAGAGCCAGAGTCCAGAGTCCCATATGCTATCTCGGACTGTTTGGCCAGGTCCTCTGCACTTTCAATCGGGGAGACCATCCTCTCCACAGTCAGAAAAGCAGCCAGGTTTGCAGTATAGGACGATATAATGATCAGGGTGAAAAACCACCAAACACCGCCGACAATGCGGCCAGACAGAGACCTGTGGGGAACAGATGGACAGACATTGTAACTTGTTATGGGAATCTAGGCATTTCACATATATTTTCTTCCCAAAGCTTTCAGAATATTGTTTACAATAGTAAAATCTGCTTGATCAATGTTTCAACAAAAAAGGTTTGAAGAAACAAACAAGCATAACTCTAGATTCCATTTGGGCGCATTCCAAGTTGAACAAGTCGTGGTTCATGGCCGTGTGAGAACGCAGACTTATTTTCTCTGAATGTGTCACCCACCTCGGTGATATGTCACAGCCTTGTCTCATAAAGGCCCCGAGGGAGAACCACAGGCTGTTGAATATGCCAAACTCGTTGGTCGACTCGTTGGTCTGGATCTGCCCGTCTTCATACTCCTCGGTATGCCACTCGTACGGGCTGAAGCGGCTGACGAGGAACAGCACCACGCTCACCCCGATGTAGGCAAACACGATGCACATCCAAATCTCATAGGCAAGGGGGTCCAGGAAAGAGAAGACCCCGGGTTTGGATTTCTGAGGCTTCTTGATCATGATTGAGATTCCAAGAGACATGAAGGGCTTGGAGAAGTCGATCACCTCCTCTCGGACCAATGTGATGGTTAGGGGAGCCACCGCAATGTCTGCTTTCTGTTGAACAAGACGGAATTAATCAGATAACATGGAGGTTTTCCTGCATCAATTCAATTTCTATTTCACGACATAGCCAAACCTTACCCCATACACCAACTCTCCAACCATCCCATTCCAGATTTTTGTTTCCGCATCCCTCGCCCCATATTTTCCATCGCTAACTATTTTTAGTTGGTATTTGAAGCCGCAGTGCTTCGCAATCTCTGCCGCTAGATCCACGCAGTAACCCTCATAGCGCTCGTTGTCCACGAAAAGGTCGGAGTTCTTTTTCAGCATCACATACGGAGCTTCCTGTAGGACGGAGGATAAGAAAAAAAAAAAACACGGCAGGCGAACCTCATCTCAGGATGTTGCGAGTACAAGATGAAAGCTGCACCAGAGAGAGAAGGGTCTCACGCCAGGGTGACAGGCAATTATGAATACACAGGGGCGGTGTATTAAAGTGTCCATGGGGAGATATATTATTATCGTGAAGTCGTGTTGGTGCTCATCAATGACATGCTCATAGATACTGCTGTCATCATGCCAAACTCAATCCAAATCTATTTTCGGTAAAATACGTGAATGATTAAATCTTCTGCACTGTATATAAATAAACATGGCTGCTTCCCCGGGACAAGCTTTTATTTGGTGGGAGGGCAAGTGGCTAAAAAACACATTTACCAAGATAGTTGTGACAATGACGGTTTTGTTTTCCATCCCTGTCGTTTCATTTGCAAAGACGTCCGATTTGGTCACCGCCATTTTGTCGACCTCATTCCAGTATCCAATCTGCATAGACCAGAAACATCCGTCAAAACAGTGCTGTGGCAACAGCTGGAGATGTATTACTACAGTTGACGCCTACCTTCACAGGACCGTTGGTCTTTAATTCCATGATATTGACTGAGTAGTTGACTCGCTTGCCATGCTGATCGAACTGAATGTTCCCCGTTAGCCCTTCCACGCGCACCTTGGAGAGAGGAAGGTAAGCCGTGAAAGTCTGGACTTAGCTAACAGTTTTTTTTCTCCCTAGACTGATTTAGTTGGCTTCAAAAAAAAACACCAGAAAGACTTAAAGAAAAAAATTCTGCAAACTGTCACTCGATTTAGATTCCTCAATGCATGCTGAGCGTCGGCAAGTGGAGAAGCCTGCAAAGTGTTGTGAATCCCCCACTGCCAGCGAACAGAACAGAAACAGAAGGGAGGAACACAGGCTCACGAGTTTAAAAGTACAACACAACGAGTTTCAGTCTGTTGTCTAGTAAACGCACTATGCCACTGACTTTTCTCGCCATAAAATCTGGTTCATCATCTGACAGGTGTCTAATCTCGGCCCAGTGACTTCCCGCCCCAAACCTCCTGGAGAGTCTGCGGGCGACTCGCTCCTCGTCCCGTTTGTGCCAAGCCTCCTGGCAAACCGGACACCGCGCATGTCCGCGTGAGCAGCCCGAACGCCGCAGCGCGTCACCTGTTTGAGGGCTCTCTCGATCTCCACCCCCTGAGCCCAGGGAACGGCTGGATTGGCCAGGCAGTCGCCGTTGTTGGCCCTGCGGCTGAAGTCGATGCGCTGCTTGTGCAGGTAGCGGAAGGCCTCCGTCATCACTTGGACGGCGTCGTAGGTCAGCGCCGACGTGTACTGGGAGAGGACAGTGGGGAGAACCAACGTCACCGAGGCAGACATGACTCAGAAATAGAACCGCAAGTCGGTGTTGGTTCAAGCAAATATTCTTAAAATGATGTTTGGGTTTGTATCAAATTTGGACACATTCCTTTTTTTAGTGAAAATGTAGTGTAAAAATTCATTCTACTTTGTCCTTCCTGTTATTTACATCTTGTTTGCGTGTTGTGTGGTTGTAGGCACCAGCTGCAGCAGCTATTGGCACTGCACAAAACACCAGACACAAGAATCTGTGGAAAGAGGCTGCAACCATGGTAACAACAACAGTCAGCTTCAGATGTGGCTAGACAGTCTCGGCTCAGTTTTGGCCATCAGAACCAAGCCACTGTTGAATGGACGCAGAGCTTAGTTGATGCTCAGTGAATGTGGGCAGAACCATGAAGCACACTGCACACACTGTAGTCTGCACCAAACAAGCATCTCAATCACTTGGTGAACTATGCAGAAATGTTTATGTTTTAACGTCAGGTAGAAAGACAAAAAAAAATACCAGAGCTGAGCAAACTATGAGGGCTGAACATTTCAAAGTTCCCACCGTCTCTTCTCCTCCTCCATTTAGCTGTCTGGGTGTGTCCAACTTAAATGCTCTCGTGGTTTCCAGCACTGTTTTATTCTGCCCAATCTCTTCAATCGGGCCAAAAGTAACATTCTTAATTAGCAAAGATAAGCTGCTTTCAGTCATATTTGTTTTTTATGTTGTTACAAACAACATCAGATGTATCACATCTAAAAAGAGTTAAAGAGGAAATAAAGAGTTTGAGAAAACAAAGCCATAATTACATTTTCAACCTTAAATTCACCCTCTTGCTAAATGAGGATCGTCGACATGAGTCACTTTGGTAATAAAATGTCCCCCTCGCGTTCAAAAACAATCTCACACAGGGACATTATACCTCGTGCTCATTATCCTCCCTCATATCTTGTTCTCATTAGAGCACATTTACGTCTGGCGCGGCAGTATTTATCTATTTTATTTATTTATTTTTTTTACTGCTTTTCATAATTGCTTGTTTCCATATTATGTGCCACGCTGAGTGATGCTTCACTCGCGGGGAACTTCCGGATCTGAGCAAAAGTATTTTTGCGGGAGCTTGTTCTTTACACCAGAGCTTAGTGTCTCTGAGTTGGAAGGCAGAGGACAAGGCAAACTTTGCAATATGGTAAAGTGAAGCTGACACAAATGGGCACCCACCCTTATTTTACTGTCGGCACCAGGATACTCCTTCTCCTCCAACGCCTCCCATCGCTGGTCGAACTTGGACACCAAAGGATCCTCAAAGTCAACAATCTGGAAGCCTGACACGTTGGCGCCACCGTACTGGATTTTCGACAGGTCTCCATCGATGAAACCCTGCAATCACAGCAATTAGGTTTGGGCTTATATTTGAACTATTTTGGAAGGCAAACACATCCATCCATCCATCCATCCATCCATCCATCCATCAAACCATCCATCCTTCCTTTTTCCAAAATGCCAAAAGACTTACCAGATTGGCAATAATGTAGTGGTAACCTTTCACATGCCGGCCAATCGTGATGACCTGTCATTACAAACACAAAGACATTTTTATTGAAGAAACAACAACCAAGCAAATGCAGCAGCACCAGTGTGTAATCCACCCTGGAGAAAGCAGCAGCTACTGTGTACAGATGCTATTAATGTCGCCACATAAACCCCTGACAGCCATTATCACTTTAAATAACACGCCGTCACCGCATCATCACGCAGCAACCTGCCTGCCGGGCGATATCCAATTCTGAATGCGTCCCGTTATCACCAAAGCGGTTCGGAACGTGACAGAAATGTCTCCGTCCGGACGTGGTCTCGTTACCTCGCGTAAACAACGCATCCCAGCCTGATTCCCGCCACGTGACGGGCAGCTCCTTTGCGCGCCCTGCGAAGCATCTGCTGGCAACCTGTCCTCGTATCTCTGACGAGCTGGGACACAAAGCTGGGAAGCCACCTGCACGACCTAAACTGATAATTTTTTTCTGCCGCTTCTCCCTGGAGGTAAGTGGCTACCGCGGTTGCGGGCATCGATTAAATCCTGCATTAACGAGCCCCGGTACGCTTTAAATGCTAATCAATACGGCTCCCTCCTGGGAGCACAGGAGGAGTAAAAGTAACCCATTAAATGCTTCTGTTCCGTCTTTGTTCTGAGCCTAAACGAGCAAAGACGCCCCGGACTACGAGGTTTTTTTTCTCCTTCAAGCGCGTTACTACGTAGCATGTCACGGTGTATTACAGCACGTCTGTCTCAGCCAATTTCAGACGCAGCGACTGACTCACTCCGCTTGCTTCTCTGGGCCCTCCGGCACTGACGCTCTGAACTTCACACTCGCTTGACTTACTGTCAAACCGGGCCGCTCACCCAGCGGCCCGCAACTCACAAACAAATGAAAGTTAAAAAGAAGACAAAGTCGGAACCGGCCGTAGCCACGGGAGCACGGCTGCAATATCTGTTCTAACAACCGAGAACATGGCAGCGCTGTGGATCCCAGTTCACCTGACGAACTTAAAAGCCTGCTGTCAAAAAAAGTATACAAAAAAAAACCACCCCAAACTCCTTTGCTTCTTCGTCGGATCAGAGCAAGACAACACCCAAACGACTGAGCTATCAGCGTAACAAGGCTGTCAACAAGCACGCCAAGATAAGGAAAATCCAAAAAACACACCAGACAGAACCAAATTAACACTCTGGCTTCTGCTTACCTGCTCCATGATGTCCTTGACTTTGTCCTGCTCACAGTCCAGGATCACCCGGCGCTCCTTCTTGTTCTCCAGGTCTTGAAACAGGGAGCGATACGCCTCGTCCTTCCGCTCGTCCTTCAAGTTGCCCACGTTGATGGCTGTCACCTGCCACTTCCTCTCCGCTGCCGTGTCCAGGACGACCTGCAGCGTCGTCAGGCCTGCGAGGGGGTGAGCAAAGCGCTGATCGAGTTGTGCGTCTGATTTGTCCGGGTTTGTTTTGGGACGGAATGTAGTAACGCCATGTGACGCATTGAACACGGATAAGGTCCCAAAATACGCACTTTTTAGTAATAACACAACTTTTATGGTGGAGCAGCCGTAAACAATGAATGATCCCAAAAACTGAATATCCAAATTTGAAGCCCTCTGTTTACAGCCTTCCGCAATGCTTCATTGGACCTTCAACACGATTGCAAGGTGACAAAAACAACACTGTGTCAGAGGGCTATGGCGTCGCAAGATTCATCAGTTCCCTTTGTGACATCATAAGGGCCGGATTTTCAGGAGGAGCCTGCTTTAGCACAGACTTTGTGAACAGTAGAGCCAGTGAAAGACGCAAAGGCTGGAGTTCTCGCACAACTGGGGAGTTCAGTCACACCAAAAAGACACATACTGCAAGAAAACTTTTGCAAAGCGAATTCTGCATAATATGGGACATCGCAGGGAGTTCCTGATGAGATACCCTGCACGCAGGCAGAGCTCAACACAGGGCTGTACTCATCTGAGCCCTTCGCTAATGTCTTGGAATTATGCGGATGTATATTTTCCTCTAGGCTCATGATACAGTCTCAAACGTAGCTCGAAAATGTTTTTTTTTCCGGCGAGGAAAGAAAAGAGAAATGAGACAATAACTTCAAAGAATGTTTGGTGGTGGTGGTGGTGGTGGTGGTGGGGGGGTATTCAGGCACGCCTCTTTTATCACAGATTGCCTTCTCAGACAGTTTGCTTATTCAGAGCCCGTGGAGGTTTTGCTGAGACTCTGCAACTTATGTAAAGAGCTCATCAAGATGAGTCATGGTCGCTCCGGTACGACCCTGAACAGTGTGTGGGAGGGAAGTGGGTCTAACAGTCAATAGCGCTGCCTCGGAGCAGGAAGTTTCAGACTGCTGTCTGCGGGTTTTTTTTTTTTTTTGGTTTGTTTTCTTGTTTTTACAAAACATGTTTCACTTCTGTTCAGCCTCACTTTCTAAAATGAACTGAGGAATTGATTTGTTCACAAAGTCAGCAGAGAAGCTAGATTTTTCTCCAGAAAACTTGCGAAATGTGTGCATCCGATTTGGCGGGAAAGCTAATTTTCAGACTGCAGTCGATAAAAACGACAGTTTGTCCAAAAAACCAGCCGTCCACCGTCACTCAGGAAACCTTCTCTGAAAAGAAAAAAAAATTCTTGTCTTTAAAAAATAAAAATCAATAAAGACAAGTATATCATACCAGTTCTCTTGCTCGTCTCCCACAAGCAGCTATAAATGCATCACGCTGACGAACGCAGCCTGAGTGAACGTCCGCAGAGGTTCTTTTTGTTTTCAACCTCAAATAAAGAACGCCGTGTCTCTTTCTGCACCTGTCGTCACGCCGCGCTGTGCAGCTCTGCTCTGACTCTCCTCTGTTCGTGCTCCCCGACCGATCAAGAGGACGGCGTGCTGTGCGCAGTGCATGGAGTACGCGATCGGCTCGGCGGCCAAACAGCGGGCCAGCTGCTGCTGAAAGGTATGCATGTGAGGCAGATTAGCTGGTACAGGTGTGTGTGTGTGTGTGTGTGTGTGTGAACTTCAGATGAGCGCCGTGGCTGTGCCTCCTAGCTGATGTGAGCCAAGAAAGACATGGGGGAGCTTTTAAGTTGGGTTTCACACCTGAAGGTCATTTTCCTGGTCCGAATAAAGCGGGATGATGATTCACTGTGGTAATTTTTCACATAGGTCCGGTTTGCTCTCGCAGGGGCTAAACGGTCAAAAAAATTGGCAGAAAAGTCTGGAGTCTGCAAATTTTGTTTAGTTCATCATCAATCAATCATGAAGGATCGTCTGCTTTTTATATATACTGTATGTATAAATATATATATATATGGCTATTAGTAAAACAAATTGTACTGTATAAATGGCTTCTTGGGGAAAAAAAAGGACATTTTGAAAGATGCTGTAGAAGCAGGATCAGTAAGGTAAGTGGTGCTCCCCCTGTGATTGGAGTGGATGGGGTTCACATCAGAAAAAAAAAAAAAAAGAAACACTCACAATTCGCTTCATAGTGGGCCTAAACCTCCTCTCAGCATTGAACCAGGGTGCGCTTGATTAGTCCGCACCAGAGGGAGTCAGCCACTGACCCAAACGAACTGCAAATGCTTCAGGGTTCTGTTTAACCGGACGAGACAAAGCTGGTGCGAACCCACCCAAAGACAACTTCCAACTCCTCCATCCTGCCTCCATAAATCAGCAGCACAAAGCCACAGCCTGCATATTAAAAGAGAGAAGACCTTATTCTGAGTCTGCCCGTCGATGCACTGAAGGTGTTAAAGCTGCTGGCTGAAGCGCCGCTGAGATCAGCTGAGTCATCAGGTTTGGGCCAAAGTCTCTAAAAGTCTCTACGTTCCCGTCAGCGTGGCTGTAATCTCGTCCTGGGCAGGACTTGTCCCTCCAAGCGAAGTCAGGGTGTCCGAGTTCGAGCGCAACTCTCTCCCTTTCCACCACCTACATTCTTATCAGGCTCTCCGTCTGGTTTCACAGCTGAATCTCCTCTGGTATCGATCCCGCCGGTCTGCAGAGGGCAGGCGGGCGGCGGCTTGATAAAGGGGTCGAGTGTCTCGCCCCGCCTCGTCGCGGCGAGGTTGAATTAGAGACCCAATCAATTTCATGCGACGCAACATCTTTTTTTTATGATGTTGGCCGGAGCAAAATAGAGGCTTGCAAGTTTTGCTCCCGACGAACTACACATCATAGTTATGATAAGGTCATAACGGCGCGGGCGAGTTTGACCGCTTCATCGATGCTCGTTAAATGAGATAATAAGAAATTACGGGGATGAGGCCGATCAAAGTGAGCAAAGCAAGGACGGGGGCAAAGAATAAAAAGTTAGTTGTGTGTTAATGGTGTTTTAAAAGAGTGCGACTTTGAACTGCAGCCAACGGGGGATCAACAAAATGCAGATGTTGAAGGATTTGGTGATTTCTTTTTCCTTTTTTACAGCTGACCTCACTTCTGTCTGTTCTGGACTGATACTGAAACATGGCGGACAGAAAACTAACTGTAATATGCATTTTCAAGGGTAACAACAGCACAAAATGTATTAGAGAGTGGATACTTGGCTCCACTGACTATGATTTCCCATACGTCAATACTCTTCTGTATTAAAAAAAAATGCCTTGTGAATTTCGATATACAACATTAGACAGTTTTAATACTTGAATCGAGCAGGAATTTGTTTTGAAGTCAAGAAAAGTTTCCCCTCTTGCAGCCCCCGTGCACGATCGCACGTGATTCCGCCTGTTGATCAAATGCAACTTGGTAATCGATGCGGGAGGTTGCGCACAGCAACGAGAGTGGCGCAACACTGTTCAAACGATGGAAGCTGAGGCTCATAAATAATGCAAAGAGGGAAGCGGATGATGTCTTGCATGGCGGAAGAGCAAACGTCAGACTAAAAGTAAGAAATTAGCATCTGGCAGAAACATTTTAACTGTTATTCTGCATCTCATCATACGCACACACACAAAAACATATTTCTGTTTTTGTGTGTGAATATCTTTGAAGACAAACCTTGTTTCTGTTGATCTACTCGTGTACCTGCTCCACCCTCAGCTGAGAGGCCAGCAGTGTTTCGGGATGGACAGAGTATGGCGAGACATCGAGTCTAAACCCAACGGCAATAAAATGGCTTCGGCCACTTCAAAAGCCAGGCTAACCCAGACTCAGAGGCTGTTGCAACCAGCTGCAACCGGCAGCAACCGGCAGAAAAAATAATTTCACGCAAAGTCATAAAAGTAATAAAAGATAACTCTGAAATTTTACAGTTTTTTAGAGCCAGCAAACTGTCCAAGGACGCTCGAATAAACATGGACGCACTAGATTTAGAGGTGATACAGAATGTGAAGCTCCTGTATAAACCTTTACATTTCATACCAGTCTCACGTAGTCAATCGTACTAAAAAACTCCACGAAGCTCCAGGGGAAAAATAAATGAATGGATGAATCATTTAACCCTCTGTTAACAGCCTTCTGCTGAAACCGATGCCATTCTTTGGACCGTGCATGTTCTTGTGGTGGTGGGAATTTAATATCATGTGGGGCCTTTTAACTCTGAAAAGATTCTATATAGAAAATAACAACATGACAACACTGATTGATGATTGTGTGAGTTCATCTTAGCCATGCGTGTAAGCTCAGAAAAAAAGAAATCATAAATCAGCTGCTGATTAAAATGTATGTTAATGTAAGTCTGACCGGGGACACAAAATTTATGTGCATTTAGTGAGGTGATAAAACAAAGAGGGGAGGTGGGGGACTGTCTGACTACTGCCATCAATTTTCCAAACTGGCTTTCCGACAGCAGCCGACAAGTAGGAGCTGCTTCATCCATTAGCGGCGAGGCGCTAATAGAATTCATCATAACCAGCGGCAAGTGTTTGTCTCCACTCGCCTCTCCGGCGACGCCCACACGCTGCTCCTTGCATCATTTACCAGTCGGCTCACAGTCACAATATATCTGCCGCTCCACCGCCTCCTCCCTCTCCAGCGCCATCTCTCCGCACTTTGGTTGCCATGGGAATGAGTGGCTCACGCTGACCTAATTAGACAGCTGTGCAATGGTGAAAAATGCACAGAACGCGGCACCGCCGCGGACGTAACGGTATAGGGGGACGGGGTCGGAGTTAGCGTTAGCAGCAGCAAAAGGGGCCGTCGGTGAGGAGCCGCCCTCTAATTTCGGGCGAGAGGCGTTTGATTGCGTCGACAGACGGCGAGAGGCTGTCCGCGAAGATTAGCGGCGGATTCCGCGAGCGGAGGAAGAAGCGCAGCGCCTGGAGGGAGACGATAGGGACGTCCAAGGCCCCGGGGGAGGGGGATGGTGTTGTGGGGGGGGGGCGCTAAAGACGGATCCAATGTTTGTTGACAGAGGGAAAAGGTGGAATTTGGGAAGAAAGAGTTAAGGGTGACACGCAGCTGGAAGGAAGAAAATCCTCCCGGAGACGTCGTCGCTACTCGGGCAGCAAAGTGACGGAAATGTGAACGATTCATCCGCTCAGCGTGGATTCGGTTCTTATTGCTGAGACACAGAAGCGGTAGAAGTATTCACATTCTGTACTTGAGTATGAACACTTGTGTAAAAAAAAAAAAAATACTCTGGTAGAAGTAAAAGTACGAAACTACAGGTTCTGAAATGTAGTTAAGTAGAAAGCGAAAATGAATCATTTAACTAATGAAACAATGCAATCGAGATGTTTAATTTTCTCTGTACTGACCACAGTGCACTCAACAGTGACCTCAAAGCTGAGGTAATGTAAATTAATCTCCATACTAGTGATGTGCGGATCGATCCTGAAATATCGATACTTCCGATACTAGATCTTTATGCTGTAAAATCGATTCTCAAATGAAATTATCGATACTTTCGATACTTCATTGCTTTGTGGTGATGTATATCATTAACAGGAATACTGTGGAAACTATTGCGGTCTTGTCTAAATGACACGCCGCTGGTAGGAACTACTTTTCCTTCCGCCTGGGAATGCGTAGCGCACTCGCTATCGCTCAATCAGTCTGTTTGTGTGTGTGCAATCAATGGCGGAGCGCAAGCGAAGTCATGTGTGGAGCTATTTTAGCTCCACAAACAACCAGGATGCAGTTTGCGACATCTGCGGGAGAGCTGCGAGGAGTTGTGGCAACACAACTAACCTCGTGAAACACTTACGAGCAAACCACAAAACTGAATATGACTCATGTCTGCAAAGTCGGACAGAAGATGAGCAGCGGCAGACTATGCCAGGCAGGGCAAGGCAGACTTCTCTGGCGGAATCCTTTGGCGCAGAAAGGCAATATCCAGGTAGAGAGAAAATGCAGAGCATTAAACACCGCTAAGCACTGTTGCTGTTGGAGTTGTTTAAATTAATAAATGTTAATTAGATAAGTAATGAAAATGAGCACGTGCTTCAAGAATAGCTGTATGAGTTCGGAGTAAGCCAAAGCCTAATGTGTGTATCGTAAAGTTGATTACATAAACTAGGTCTCATCAAATTATATAGAGCAATTGTGATAAAACACCCACGTTGTCTACAAAGTTAGAAAAATGTATCCAACTGGAAAAGATGGATTGAAAAAAAAAATCAGCCTGAACTAAAGGAGATACAAACACTTGCTTTTTTATAATCCTGGTGAATCAAAAATAAACTAATTAATGAAGTACACACCACAATATTCAGAAGAAAAAGTGATACCCAGAGACAAGGATGTACTGGTTTGGTGGAGAGACCATGAACAAACCTTCCCAGTCCTGAGCAAACTAGCTGTGAGATACCTAGGAATTACTGCCACTTCAGTACCGTCAGAGAGGGTCTTCTCAAAGACAGGAGAGGTTCTGAACAAAAAAAAGGAACCGACTGAAGGGAAAGACAGTAAACATGCTATTGTTCCTTAACAAAAACTTGTGAATTAAAGTATCAATGTTGGATGCTTTTGTTGTAATGTTAGAAGGTTGATATTACAGGTGCAAGCTTTCATTTTTTTTTATTGGTTCTTATTTTTGTAAATTATTCTCTTATTTATTTTAATGGTTTTATTATTTTACTTTTGCTCTTTTTCAGTGTTCAAAACAAGTTTTTCAAAGAGTCTGTTTTTTATATTGTTGTAATAGCTCAACTATATTGTTTGTGTTTATGCCACTACCTCAGTATGTTTCTGAGTTTAAAATAAATCGCTAAATAGTCTTATGTCTTGTATTTTTAAGCTACAATTTTAAATGCACTACATTTTTTTTTTTTTTTCAGATTTATCAGGCACTTAAGATGCATTTGCTCAAAGTATCGGTATCGGATCGGTATCGCCGATACCAGTCTGAATTTTACTCAGTATCGGATCGAAAAGGAAATTGGTGGTATCGAACATCACTACTCCATACTACACAACAGTATAGTTCAAATAGCTCCACTTCAAGTCTGTGAAGGTTGTGAAAGGTTGAGTTAGGGCAACTGGACTTGTTCTGTGATCTTGAAGACGTTTCCCCTCTCATCCAAGGGGCTTCCTCAGTTCTAAAAAAACAGTTGGAGAGTCCCAGGTATTTAACCACCCAAAGGTGTGGGAGGGGCTCAGGCTGATGGTACTCCACTTCAAGGAACAACAACCATAATGAATAATAAGTGAATTGCTTGAAACAGAATTTGTGTCTTTTAAAGACTTTGAAACACAATGGAGGCAAGCATGTTTTTCAGTAGAAAGTACATACATTTGTGTGCAAGTACAGATACCTGAGAAGTCTGCTTAAGTACAGTAACTTTGTTACTTCCCACCTCTGCTGAGACACCCACATTTTTTATGACTTTATCGACTTAAATTGCTAAAGGTTTGAAAAGTATAACGCTGAGCATCCCTATTAGTGCAAAGGCTTGATAACGCTCCTTTGGGAGGCATTCTATGCGACACAATGAAACTTGTTCTCTTGAATAGTTTTGCCTTCTCACCACCTCCTGCATTGTCCTCGAGGGGTGCGGGTGACAGAATGGTAATTGGGTGATGACACGACGGAACGCGCGTCGCATGACACGGCGCGGCGAGATAAGGCGCGAGCGAGTCGCGGCTATTGTCTGCGCGCTTGGGAAATGGCAGGCGTCTGCAGGCTCCAATCTGTCGGTGCGCAATCTCAAAAGGAAGAAAGGAAAGAAAGGAGAGAGGAAGAGACGAGACGACGCAGATTAGCAACTTGGACGACTTGATTACAAACCCGAGTCGAGACGTGCGCATGCAGAACGCCGTTGCTCCGCACCTCACCCATGTCGGGGGTTGAGCATTTATTTTTTAAAGTCTTCCTGGTGCATTTGCTCTTCGCTCAGTCGAAGGTGTAAAGTGATAAATTATGCATATCGGTTTTTCATTATTTTTTTTTTGCGGCGAGCTCCAAAGCGTTTGGCGAAGATTCCCCTCCGTGCTGCTGCTAACAGAATTAGGCCAGGAGCGGCGTCTCCAGCGCTGTGTTCGCATTAACGAAACATAATCCAAACAAATCACCCCGCATGTATGATGTGCATGTGTGTGTTTGTGTGTGCTAGTGTGTGTGTGTGTGTGTGTGTGCCCTGTGCACATCACCTCCACTGCGCGTCAAACCTGCCTCTCCTCCTCGTGTAGTTACATAAAACAGACTCGGAAAATGCAGGGGGTGCTAGTGTTGATTGTATGTGACAAGCTGTTTGCAGGCGAACTGAAATTGCCACTCCACCCCAGAGTCACGTGTGCCGAGCAGCTTCCAGCGCATCTCAGCCGCGTCGCGCTGCTTAAAGTTGCGATGTTTGTTCCGCCTCTTCTGAAGTAATGTTGGATATTTTCCAAGGTCCCTTAGTGTATATTTTTTTTATGGATCCAGTTCTTCATGATCTCCAGTTGAGCAGCTTTCCATAAATCAAAGAAATCCTAAAGATCATCAAAAAACAGTATATTTAGCCCGCTGTTTACAGCCTTCGTGTGCTTTAACTTGTCCCTTGCCACATGTTTATAATGGGACCAAAACCAAGCAGTCTCAGTAGGTGGAGCCAAGACCTGACTGGAACCCTGTTAATTGGTCTCATACATGGAAGAGGTATCCGTGCCCTCTGTGACATCACAAAGGGCTAATTTTCCAGGGCTGCATGGTTTTGACACAATCATTTTGGGAAAAGCGGCTCAAGCAGGTGAATTAACGGACTGACGTTTCTTGTTTCCACTGACAGATTTTTTTTTAAGAGATTAACTTTGAAACAAACCCTCAGGCCCTTTGTTGTGAAAAATGTCACTTTCCTCTTAATAAACTCTTGAACCAAACGTCCTGTCAAGATCACAGGCTGACAAGAGCCCAGGGGGAAAATCCAAGCTTAAGCTACCATGGTAACTTTTGGAAGTGTGTGATTTTTTTTTCCTACCTCGGTCGCTGTCGTACAGGTAGGCGAACTTGTCCCACTTGTAGTACTCGATGAGGCTGAGCAGCGGCCCCTTGATGTCGGGCCGCATCTGGATGATGAACTGCTGCGTCCCGTCCAGGGGGAAGCTGGGCGTGATGAAGGAGACGTGCAGCGTCCCGCAGAAGGACGTGATGGTGTTGACCGACTTCTTGTCGTAGAACCCGAAGATGGCGTACACGCCCCTGGAGAACTGCGAACAGACTGAAGCAGAGGGGGGCGTTAGAGGCCTGTTGTGGCCGTCCGCCTGCGTCCTCATAATTGTGACATTGAGAGACTGAAAACGGTTTGCCGGGAAACATTTGGCCCCGTCCTTCCCTTTTGGAAACGCGCCTCTCTGACATTTATTTGAAAGGTGTTTGTGGCTTCCCGCTGTAACGGAGGCGAACAAATAAATCCAGGGTTTTTAAGATGCTCCTTTAGTGCACATTAGGGCTACAAAGAAGCGTTCAGGGACGTCTCTTTGTCTGCGGGCAGACTAATGGACTTCCCTCCGCGAGCTCCGCCTGGGGAGCGCTTGTCTTCTACACCAAAGAGCCGCTGAACACCGATCGCGGTGTCAAATCTTTGATGAGTGGCCCCGTGACTTTTGTGACAGAGCGGGAATAAACCGTGTCGCGCGCGAGTCAAGCGCGAACCCAAACCTCACGTCAGTGTCTTTTATCTGGGACGTTCATCTGGGCGCCGTTTGATTTCTGCTCGGGCAGAAAACCTGTGAGAACGCGGCGCGGAACACATTCACTGCGCTTGCATGGACTCGTATGGATTATATAACATCCTTCACGGGGATCCTTCTAAACCTCGCAGTTTGAAAGTCGGAAATCTTGCACATCCATTTTAAAAAGCTCTGATCCTTAAGGCTCCCCACCCCCAACGATCCTCCTGTCACGCCCTCCGAGGAGAACACATTCTGTACTTAAATGAAATTACGGATATTATGTATCCGTAACTATGGTAAAATTAAAAATACAGATTCAACCATTATTCTTCTGTACTATTTAGGAGTATATAAGTAAGAAAGTAAAAGTGATTTTATTTTCAACTAATGAAACAATGCATTCATGGTTACATACATGTTGACACTTTTAATGACAATAACCAATGTTATACATGTTTATCTTTCTCTGTACTGAAAACGTACTGAACAGTGACCCCAAATCTGAGGAACTCTAAAATAATCTCCCTCTAAAATAGGATCCACTTTCATATCGGAATAAAGTACACAAGACTTAAGTTCAAATAGCTCCACTTTAAGCAGCAACAACTATAAATAAATAATGAGTGAAGTTGCTTTGAACAGAATTTGTATCTTTTGAAGACTTTGAAACGCAAAAGAAAACAGCATGTTTTTCCAATGTCACGAGTAGAAAATACATATATTTGTGTACCAGTGTTGGGAGTAAAAGTAAAGTAGAAAGTAAAGTCAGAAAAGAAACACTCAAGTACAGACACCTGAAAATTTCCCACCTCTAGTAAGAGTTAACAGTGTACTCATGGAACAGAAGGTGTGGCAAAAATACACCAAAAAAATTCCCAGTTCCGTTTTAGGTGCAAATAAAACTATTTAAATTGTAGTTGCATTATAGGTGGCGCTACCTGGGAGAAGAGCTCAACAGAGTCAGCGGCAGGGGTTCATTTCCAATGACGCGGCCAGCGGCGACGTTGGACTTTGGAGGTAGTGTGCGATGCACAAGAAAAACACCCGTCTTTGGAATAATATTCCAGTTGACGTGTGAGAAGATTCCTCTGAGGCGCGAGACGACTTCAAACAATCCGTCCGCTGCCGGCGTTTAAGACAACTGAGTGCTTTATCTCACCTCTCCTTCATCTCTTTGACTCCGCACAGCCCTCCTTGTTCAATAATTCACGGCCGACGCTCGGGGACGAACGCGGGCGCAACACCTTCCGCCGCCCTCCGGCTATCGTGAGGAACAAGGGTGTGTGGTGGGGGTGGCGGGGTGGCGGGGTGGGGGTGGGGGGGCACCTTGGACGAGAGGTCAACCGAAAGAGCCTGGTGCTGCCATACAGCACATGTTTGCAGCGGGGTCAGCAGACTGCCGCGCCTCTTGTGAATGTGTATCGACCGAGCGTAAGTTAATCAGGCTTTATTGACTCGGACGTATACCTACACGTCCTCCAGTGCAATTAAACTAATGAGTCGCTCCCCCCTTTTTCCCAAGCGTGACCGAGGATTGGCTGCTGACAGAGGAACCCGCGCGTCGGATGTAAGCAAGATTTGAGGTGGAAGCGTCAGCCGAAGAACTCCACATATGGAGTTATGGAACAAATAAACACAGACACGCACACGTTCAAGTGCTCTTTACATCTGCTCCTGCAGACTGTGTTGTCAAGCAGCTGCATCGGCGAGGTTTTGGTTAAATTTAACAGCTCATTATTACGCGCTTCTCTCTGGTAAATGAGTCGAGCAGCCTGCACACCGTTCCGTCTTCATTTACTCCAAAACGACGTCTCCTCTGAGCAAGACAGACCCGGAGGATTTAAATTAAACTGGAACGAATTCTTCCCGTCTCGGAAAGAGGAAGAAAAAAAAAAGGAAAAAGAAAAGGTTGTGGAGTTCTTTGAGCGCCGGGACTTCCGGAGGTAAAAGAATCATTTGTTTTCTGGCAAAAAGGTCCCTTACAGGCGACGCTGCGTGGGACTGATCGTTAAATTTTGGCTTAATCGTCAATGCGAGGGGGAGAAAAAAGTAGGGAGACGGCGGATGTAAATCGATTTAATTCCTCACCTGTTGCCTATGGCAACGGCAGCTTGGGCTCATGGGAAAAGCAGCATTTGGTGTAATTTGCCACGTCGGACTGGAAAACTGTTGCGCAGCCCAAGTGCTAAGTTGACAAAACGTTATCATATTAGCGGGGTGGCAAATTAAACCATCCTAGAAATTGGAGCATATATATGTTAAATATTCACAGCTATTAAATTAAAGCTTATCATTTATTTTTGCTATGCTTGAAGCTCGGGCAAACCCTGCTGCCTTTTGGCCCCTGGTGTCTCTGAAACATGCAAAAGCTAATCAGGAACGAGGCGAAAATAAGTGCAGCTTTCTTCTCGACGGCAGCGTTCAGAGACTTCAAACTGACTCTGAGTTTGTGAATTCAATTCTGCGACAACCGTTTGACACAAAGGGCTAACGGGCAGCCTGACCACCACCAGTCAATTCCTGGTATGTTAGGCAGAGCTGACTTCATGTAGAGTCACGTTTCTCTGGGCTGGGAGCTGATAAAAGAAAAAAAACAAAAAAACAAAAGATGGCCGTCTGTGAACTGCAGCAATCTAATGAGCAAATGACTTTGGCCCAATCCGGCCAAGTGGAAGAAAGGCCTGTGAAAGCGGAGGTCGGCAAGTCACGGCTCTCCTCCTGCTGGACTAATTAACTGAACAACGCCGAGTAGAGTGGCGGGAGGGGTTCCATTCAGAATGTGGAAATATGTATAGAAAAATCAGACAAGTGGATGTTAAAGAGCTGATATCTACTCATCTCTTATTATTACCCGTTGTTTCCATTTAATGAGAGAACCAACAATCACTCGGGTGCGCGGGATGTTTAGTTGGACTGAACACACAGGGATTTGCACGATGCACTTGCATGCATAATTGAACTGCCACTTGAAGTCTCCATAAATATTGCCATTAAGAAGGTTTGGGGTTTCTTTTAAAGCACCACCTAATTCCCATTGGTAGTTTAGCGTCGCCCTGTGGTCGACGGCGTGTCGCGATTTTTAGACTTTAACCTTTAAAGATGCAATTTAGAGGTTTTAATTATGCATCGAGGCATTCGACCTGCGATCTAGGATTCATTTCTTCCCACACCTTGACTGGTCTGACTCCTACCAGGGAGGAAGAGGAGACGGACGTATGCAGTGGGCGCTATGACATCACTTCCTGGTCTAGCTTGGTACAAAGCAAAATTAATTTTTTCCGACGTCCAACCAACTGAGAACCACACAATGCTCCTTCAACAACTCCCCCCATTCATCTAACACACAGAATCTTTGAATATTATGCAGAGAAAAGACAACTCACCGGCCACTTTATTAGGTACGCCTGTTCAATTGCTTGGTAATGCAAATAATTAATCAGCCAATCACACGGTAGCCAAACATCCAACTCCTAATTCTTTTTCATCTCAAACTGGTTTTGAAAAAAAAAAAAAGTTTAAAAGCAATTCGGGAAGTTCTGAAGGCAAAAGAAGGTCCGACATTTTACTAGCAAGCTGTACCTAATAAAATGGCCAGTGACCATCTTTTTAAACTTTTGACCAGAAAAACCTTTGACCTCTCGCCCTCGTGGACTCTGCAGCATTTCACACTTGCTCCTAATTCAACGCACCTGCTGGAGCTGTAACAAAACGACAGAAGATGTCGCAAAGAGGAGTGGAACATCTTTTGGCGGCTGCCACCTGAAGCTGATGAAGCCGTTTGCTGTTTCCCAGCCTCTTCCCTCCATTGTCACATGTTTGGCGTCTTACGCTCGGCAGCCTCTCGCCGGTGATCCTGCTGAGTTCGCCTCGGATTAAAACTCTCTGAGCTCCTGCACGGGGAGCGAAGAGATTCTCCCCCGCCACTGTACCGACGGCTTACGCCGGCACAAACAGTTTGACAACATGTTACTTTTATAACCAAATATGGTAATTCGCAAGCCACGAGCCACCGGGGCGCCCCCGCAGTGGCAGGGTTTTTGCTGCTGTTGTGTTGTTTGACAAAAGAACGGAGGGGGAAAAGATGTTTGCACCCCCCCTCCCCAACCCTTTTCTTTTCCCCTCCCTCATTGTGGAATTTAGAAAAGTTTAATTAAGAGGGAGAGAAGACAGTAACTGACTCGAATGCTGGGAAATTGCGAGGACTGTGGAAAAAGCCATTATAACGTCGTTACATTTGACTGATCCTAAATGAAGCTGGCGGGAATTTTGCCCCCCAAAAAACCTCATTTGAAGACGGCAGTAATAAAGAACTGGATGATTTTTCTTTTATTGTAGGATTGACAAACCAATTCTAACGTGGCACTTTGAACAAAAAGCAAAAGAATTGTTAATCATTGCTCAGTATATCGCCTATTATCAGGTCCAACATTTCCTCTGCTTCATTGTCTTCCTGAAAGAAAAATACAGTAATTCCAACAAACTCTGCAGTTTAGAAAGGGTTGCTTCACCCCAGATTTTAACCATTCTCCAGCCTCTTGTGACCTTTTTAAAGAGCTGCGTAACTATTCAACCAACCACTGCTCCTCTTGTTGTAGACTCAATTCTGGCACTATACTGTTGTTTCAGATCATCAATGAACAAAATTACAGTTTAAAAACAGGATGAAAATGTTCTTGTCCAACTGTATTTTCCGTGAGCGTCTGCCTCCCATTCAAGTAGGACCATCTCCTCTGAACACACGCCTACACCCTCTCTCTCTCACACACACACACATGCACAGATGAAAGCGTCTGATTGCTACTGCTGAATCATTGGATGCGTGGGGGTTTTGAGCTTCTTCTCTTTTTTGTTTGTTTGATTTATTTATGCATTCTGTGCCCCGTTCAATCAGACCGCGGATTTCATACTTGAAATTAGAGCTAATAATTTGCCCGTCTTTCAGAGAAAATCCCATCAGACGGAGGGAGAACAACAAAACTTCACACAGAGGCCCCGGGGCCGATGGCAGCACCACAGGGCTGATTCAGATCTTTAATGGTTAGCTTTAGCTACTTGCATCATTTGGACACTCACCAGGCATTTCCTCATTCCAAACTTTCTGTTCCCCGCTCGTCTGACATGTAGGCTGACGGCCAACCAGTGGCCATCTGTGCATCTGTTGCTTCAGGTCAGGTCTGGGCAGCAACAGCAGAATGAGCTGTATCGCAGTTTATTTTTCACTTTCTAGTTGGACTAACCGACCTGACAAACAGCTGCAGGTGATTGGATTATGCCACCTGGTGCATCTTTTGTTTTTCCACCTCAGGTGTTTCTCATCAGTCACTTGACGGTCATCGGGTCATCGTCACCTCATTTCCATCAGCAGCCCGCTGACTTTGCTGCAGCGGTGGCTGTGAAAGAAGGGACATCCTGCGAAATATATTTAGCTGTCCCAATTAGCTGACCTCTTTTTTTTCTTTTTTCTTTCTTTTTTTTTTTTTTTTTTTTTTACCGCCGAGGCTTAAAAGGCATCACCGACACTGTTTATGTTCCTGAGCCGCCGCTCATCAAAAAAGTAAACTCGCATAAATCAACTAATTAACCAAATGGAACATCTGACGCCTGCCCGTCGTGGGTGCTGGATGTCAGTTCTCTACGCATGTATGTCTCTTTTTTCTCCTTCCAATTAGCTCATGGAAAACCAAAAAAATATCAATCCTTCCCAACAGATGTGAGAAGGAAACTGTGATTTATGGGAATCCGTAGTTATCGAGGACATGGTGCGACAGTTTGATGGATTAATCCCTCAACAACATACATAAATGCTGCTACTGATCATTTGTGGTCATTGAATCGTGAATCATCTGCACGTAATAAGATTTTTTCAGTTGCTAATCATAATTACGCTGGTGCGAGAGCATCTGAAATGAAGTGCAGACGTGCGAGTAGATTAATGGCGTGGAGACTTGGCCAATTATTGGTTAATTTATGGCCAGATAAAGATGGGGGTGGTGCGAGGAGAGTATGGAATGGATTTAATGAAGTTGCACGACCGCGGGAAAGGGCCTCCGCGGAATGAGCGGCAGACGGAAGTCTCGGGTCTTTTTAATAAAAGATCGGCGGGGGTCCGGAGCGTCGGCAGGAAAGGGCTCAGCTTCTCTCTCCCACGCAGGCCACGTCACTATGGTGATGAGCATCAGCAGTCCAGTCACAGCGAAACGCAACTGACTGCTGGATAACTCATCCTCTCCTCAACACATCCGCTCTCAATAACATGACAGAGGGAGGGGGAGGGGAGAGAAAGAACAAATCAACAAAACAGCCTCCAGGCTTAATGTAAAACTGATGTGTCACCTGTTGGCGAGGCAGCGAGACACGCACTTTGCTGTGGGCGACGAAACAGCAAGGACATTTGTATCGTCCGTGTCAACCTTCCACTGTAGATTAATGAGACCGCTTGGACCGTGTAAAGCCCGAGGCCTTTGTTGCCACTAGGGGGCCTCGCGCCTGACGTACATTTCTTCTGTTTTTTGTTTTTCAGATTTGCACCAATTTCATTGTTGAGTGTTTTGCCGCCCTATCTTGTGTCTCATCAGAACACGTCAGACTATCACAACACAAACAGATTGGATGGAGTTGAGGATACGGCATGAGATCAACCGTGAGGAACTTGTTTGTTTTTTTTTGAACTGAGAAATCGCTCTCTGTATTGTCAAAAAAAGCTGCTGCCTTTGAAAGTCGTACAGAAGGAGCAGAAGAAGATTGAGAAGTGCAAGTGTGACGTTTAAATGATGACTGCTGCAACACGGATCAATGCAGATGCTGCAGATACGTCGGTTTTATCAGAACTTTGCAGCATCGTTTGCATTCCAGAAGAACAAACAACCTGGGAGTGAAAACATTGACTGTTTCACAGAGAACTGGACCACATTTTATTTTGAAAGGATTTGGGGTTTCCAAATGTTTTGTATGCGCTCTTTCCAAAATCGATCCATTCTTAAAAATTTAGTTTGGAACAGGTGACATTGTTCCTCATATCCTTCATTTACTTTCAGAACAATTTGACTGATCCAGATTGTTAGAGAGCCAAAGACTTCCCTGGACGTTCAAAGAAAGAATAAAGGCAGCGGATACGTTTAATGAAATGAATTCTTCCAAGTTACTGAAGCGCTTCCATTGTTCGTGAATGACGCCGCTGTAGCATGAATATTCCAAAGATGCTTCTGAAAGCGATTGAATTTTCGCCCTCTTTAATTCTCTGTTATGTCCAATCTCTCTTTCTTTGAAGTATTTGCTTTCTAATCGTGACATGTCAGTAATAATTTCCCACCCCACTTATAAAAGGTTCTTTCTTGGCTCTGACAAAAGGGGATTTTGGAGACTTTCATAATTTCCTTCTCATCTAACATTAATATATTGTCGCGTATTCCAACGAACGAGGTGACAGTCTTAAATGTGCAACGTATCATTTTTTTCTATATACGTTGCTTGCCACTGAAATATATATTTTCTAAACTCTATACCAATGATGGCATCCTTACGTGTGGATTTTTTTTTCTCTAAAATAAGGGATTCCTAATGCATAACAAGCACCATGAACTACCTCACAGAATAAAGCGTGGCAGTGAGAAGCGGACGTGCTTTGCATCACTGCAGGCTGATGCTCCTCAGTGCCAACAGGAAGACTGTGGGAGGTGCCCCTGCAGGCCACTGAGGCATGCTGGGAAGTGCTTTTTGTCTGCACTGGAGCAGCTTTTTCCGGCAGCTGGCCCCTAGAAGAACAGCGCTGCTCGCTTCTTAGCAATTTCTGACTCTCGGCAACTCACGTCCTCCTCCCCTCTCCTCCGTCGCTCCCTCGTTCCCCCGACGGATGCGACGGAGGCTTTAGAGGGACAGCGGAACAAAAGCTGGACTCCCGGCTAAAAGTCCAGTTGTTGTACAGCTCATCAGCTCATCCGTGACAGTTAAATCCATTTGGATTCATCCCACGCAACCATCCGCTAAGGGAGCCCACAGAGAGTGTTTTTTGGAAAGGGAGGGGGCTAAACTTGAAAGGTGATTGGCTGAATTGTCTATCACCATCATATTGAAGCAAAAATTGGAAACCCCACAAAAAACACTCAGTGATAAAAGGAAAAAAAATTCTTCTGCAATATTTCTACGTCCATATTTTGTCCTTCGTTCATCCAGTTCTGATAAAACTGACCTAACATTATCAAAACTGTATGAAAAGATGACTATCACATCGGACACGCAGCAGCACTGTGTTGTGTCTCTGTGCGCGGGCACCAAACCCTTTAGCACTGCGCTGAATTCAGCACCCGTGCAGGCCTCACAGAGTCGACTCATGCATCACACAAACACTCTTTGTTCACATTTCATCTGGCTCCCATATTTAAAAAAAAGAGAGAGAAGCAAAAATCCCGCTGTTTGCCTGCTGACCTTTTGCGAAAATAACAAAGCGCTCTGCCATCTGCTGCTGTGTTGTTCAAATGATCTGAGCAACCTGCCCGAGCAATCTCCATTTTATTTTAACAAATCATGACTCAGAAAGGTTAATCCATCCATATCCACTGTGATGTCCGATGGCTTCCCGATCAGTTCAAGTGTTGCGTCACCTCCAAACCGACTCTTTCCGTGCACAGTGTGTGCAGAAAGTATCAAATCGCTATAAAACACATTCATCTTCTCCATCTCGCAGCGTTTTCCCCCTCCGTCATCTCGTATCTCGCCTCCCTCTCCCTCCCTCTAATTAGCACCAGGCACATTATCAGCTCCTTCTCCGCCAGCCCGCAGGCTTCTCATCAGATCACCATCTCCATTTCACCCGTGACCCATGACTGAGCTCCCCCGGTGGAAAGTGCATTTAATTTGCCGAGGAGTCTGAGAGCAGGAATGTCCAACTCCCAGAGACAAAGTGCCACAGAAAGAGTTTCCGACGCACATTGAAGTGTTTTCTGACTCTAAATACGCGTTTGCCACCCTGGAGGCCTGTGGAGCGGCCTCACGTGATCCCGAGTCAGCCAACACCAGCACATTTAGCCCTGTGTTTGCATCCTTCTGTAAAAGTTATACTGTTTTGGACCTTCCACCTGTTTAGAGGGAGGCAAATGAAGACGGTCCTACAATCCAGTTGAGCTGCGTCACTAATGATTTATATAGCCCCCAACACAGACACACCAAACTGCACAGTTAACCTTCTGTTTACAGCCTCCCACTTAAAAGATTTCCCCTTTCAGAAAACTAACGCTCTTCAGAGCCTCCTTGTGTTTAGAGGGGGGTGCAAAAGAAGGTGGTCTTAGAGGACGGAGCCAACACCTGTCTGAGAAAGGTATCAGCGCCCTTGGTGACGTCACAGATAGCTCATTTCCAGAACTGCATGAGCAAGCAAAAGAGAGACAGATTATTGCTTCCAAAGTGACTTTACATAATATGGGACCTTTAAATATTTCCCTGGCCCGTCTGAGGTTTGTTTTTGAATGTATTTTAGGATCCTGAAGAAGGCTATTTTTATTATCGACCATCGCGGCCAATAATGGGCTGGAGAGATATGAAAGATGTCAGAATGGAAAAATGGCCACTTGAACCTAAGTGAAACTGAAGTAGATAATGGAACTGCGCTTGATTGCAAAGAAATAAATGATGGTAGATGCTGGGAAGTAAGGTTAACTGCTGGTGCATATTAAATTATAATGAAAGAATCGATTAGGGGGGGAAAGGAGTTTTAGGCAGTGGCACAAATGAATAAACAGCAGTAGCATAACGTCAGGGAGTTATGGAAGAAACAAGTCGCTGGTCGGAGAGAAAGCGTGACGCCGAGGAAAAACCTCCCTCTGCTGCCGCCGTGCCATTGTTGAACGCAACTTTCCAAAGTGGGTCAGAAGAAGCCTACAGATTACCACTCCCGCCGTCCAGAAGGCAGCGGACAGAACTGTGACCTCACAGAGACCTCAGATTTCCAAAGTAGGAATTAAATCCTTTTCAGAGGATTTTAATGTCCTCCTTCCCTGCTTGGCCAGGATTTTCACTGTTATTCCTTTTTTCGCAACAAACCAGAGTTTGTGCAGCAGTAAACGTTGCATCGAAATATGTGTGTGTATATATATGCATATATTTCATCATGGCTTACGGACTCTCAAGCAACTTAATTTAATGCAATTAGGCAGTCACAGTGTTAGATAACGCGCGTATATTCTGGAATCATTGCGGTCAAAGTTTCCGTCGCTAAGGGAGAGCAGCCAGACCCGGTCGGGGGATTTTTCGGTTAACTGGGACGAGTCCGCGCAGTAAAGTCTGAGGCATGAATCAGCAGAACGACGGGATGAATACAGGCAGAGTCACTCAAGGTTTCTTACGTTTCTCAAAACTTTTGCATCGGTTTATTGCATCAGGGATGCACCGACACCAGTGTCGGGTATCGGTACCGATACTTGGGTTGAGCACTGCACTTGTAAAATATGTACTCATAAAATATGTACCGATATCACGAGACCGATACCAGTTGTCTATATGTGTATATAACATTGTTAACTTTGTCTTCGTACTGTATTCAAACATGTGACAGTCACCCATGTTGTAGAAAGACACACTGACAAACGTTCAAATAACAGAACATCTGCTGAAACAAAAAAATCAACTAATTTGGTAATGTGTAATGGCCCTATTAAGAACTCAGCAACGGTGAGTACTGAAGTGCTTGTACTCTTCTCATTCTTTAATAAAGTGGTATTATTGCATCCCTATATGACATGGTCTTTATGATTATGTGTTCAAAGGATCCCCGATATCATGTTACCGTTTTTGTTTTTTATTAATCCATCCAGCCAGTCCAGTTCTTTCTGGAAGACGGTGGGCGTGGCCTCCTGAGGCGCCAACTGCACTACATTCTGGCAGTTGGAGGTTCTGTCTTTTGCCTTCATCTGCCCAGAAAACACTGGTTTTCAAAAATAACTGCACGGCTTTACTTCAGCGGCGACCCAGTTCCAGGCTTCTTCTCATCCTTCTAGCGGCAGAATTCTCCTTTAATGTGCTCACTGTATGGCACAAATTTTTCCACAAAGGTCCGGCTTTGGGCAACCTTGAGACAGGTTTCAAAATGTTGTCTTCCTGTTAAATTAGCAAGCATGTGCACTCTCCTCAAGGCTGTCGCCATGTCTTCATTGTTTTACTTGGACTGACTGGTTGACTTGAATCTGTGAAAAAAAACAACATAAAAACAGAGAAAAAATACAAAATCAATGTGCTTTTGCAATCTAAAATTCCCATTTATTTCACTCAGCCTGGGCTAAACAGCTAAAGGTCAGGCTCGGCATTCAGATGAAATTAGCTGCGGTGCTTTTACAGCCACTTCCTTTTAGGGAGAAATCAGAAAATGTCAGAAAATTAATGCAGCGGCCCGATTCTCCCGCTGTTTCCTCCCAGCGGGGTGGATGCCGAGCTGCTGGCGAACGCCCGGGGGCCTGTTTTCACCCTCTCTAGTGTCAAAGTGTTTGTGCTGGACTTGACTGTTCTGCTATTCACAACCCAATTCGCACCCTATTGACACCCACTCTGATCTAACCGGCAAGACGACGGCGGTCTGCTTCACTTCTCTTTGGCACTTTAATGCTGCCTTGAATCGTCTGTTGTATTGTCCATTAAAGGAATTCATCTGGCCACCTTTTTAAAACTGGTCTCTCTTTGTGCTCGCTTTGGTATTGATTTTCCTCTTTGCAACGCCTAGACACAGTTTGTGTAGTAGTTAGCAATCTGTATCGTTTTCCTCACAGAGCTGTGTAGTCAGCTTGCTTTAAAAATTTTGTCGGTAATGACTCTCTGATAAACGGCATAATCTGCATCACAGAGATACGGACAAAACCAGCGAGACCAAGCAGAAAGATATTTTCCCTCAAAAGTTTTAGTTCTTATCATTGTATTATTACTTTTTCCTCATTTTTATCCTTTTATTTAACTTTCTGGATAAAGCAAAATTGGGCCAGACTCTCATTCCACAGTTAGATCACGTCAAGGACTGTTGAGCTTCAAACCTAAATTGAATTTTCGAAGATTTTTCAAATCCTTATTAGGGCTTCACGTTGTGCTTTTCTGCACGCTAGTAAGTCTGCCACAGATGTTCTGACTGACTCTACAAAAAACAAAGTACCATCCCCTGCACTGCCTCTGATGACTGACCCCTGAGACGAAAAACCGAATCAAAGAGGTCCTCACACACCTTCACCTGCTGCAAAGCCCAAGGTTGCCTTAATTAGGACAAACATCATCACAGAGGGCCGGCAGTAGAGGAGCAAGACCACATGGAAATCTAACACCTCCCAGTGGGACCTCTGCGAGAAAATCTAGTGCACTGTTAAGAGGACGGTCCAAAAACTGTGTGCGTTGGGGGGGAAACTGAGCCTTAACAGCCTAAACAGTTTGCCTTACTACAAACTTTCAACTCTCACAATAATCACCTGGCAACCTCAAACCATGCTAGATTGTGTCTCTACCAATTTGGCAACATTAGCATGCAAGCTAATTTAATTAGGATGGTGTTTACCAAGCATGATGGTTTTTCGGGTGGAATTGTTTTTGGTTTTATTTTGTAAAATACTTTTAAAACTGTCATCACAATTTGCAAATTGCAATTTGGAAACAGGAATGGCGTCGCATTCAACTTTCCAGCATTTGCATTACAAGCTGGGTATTTTGCCCTCAGCATTATTGAAGTATTCTTAAAACAGAGACCACAAAACATTTTCACAAGCGTGCTATTTACTTTCCCTTACTGTTCTGTTCTTGTCGTCAGTGTCACATGACAGGAATTCTGGGAAACATGTGCAGACAGCGACCACACAGGATTGACTTGCTACGGGCTGAAGCAAGTTCTGTGTCTTGAAGAAGGATGTCAGATTCATAGCTCGTCTGCTCAGCGGGCAGAATTCTTTCAGATCAGGGAGAAACACAGCGGACCGATGATGTTGGCGCACCGTTGGCCTCGATCCATGTGAGACCTTTTCTTTAAGTTGGCACACGGAGGGTGAGGCGCATTCTTACGCGATTATAATAACGCTGTCTACAAAACAGACATGGCTCAGAGGCGAAGACACAGAGAGACGACATTTTCAAGCAGATCTGTGTTCAGAACGAAGCTAAAAAAAATAAATGAAGTGAGTGTGACTTGGAAGAAGAATGCCTGCAGGGGAGAATTCAACTGCCGTCGATGTTGATTCACAGCAATGAAAAAATGGAAAGTGGAAAGTCAGACACTAATGATGTCCAAATAACACTGGCTAGGGGTTAATTATACGAGCAAATGAATGCAAAATAATTCTATGATCGCTTCGATTAAGTGAACTTTTGTGAGATTGATATCTTGCAAGGAAGGTCACGGCAGACAACAGGAGCCTTAAAACATATATATATATATATATATATATATATATATATATATATATATATGTATATATATATATATTTGTCCCCGCCCCAATCGTGTTCACCTTTAGACTGAGTCGTCCTGCCCTTTTTAAAGGACACGGACGGCCTTAAGACGGTCGCTCCTACATTTACATTTCATTTACATTTTGCTCAACGACATAACGCCACAGTTAACAAGGCCGAGGGACCCCGCTGGCACTTATTGGCCAGCTTATCAAACTGGCGGCTGAGCTGAACTGTCCATGTATAGTCGCTTTCATTTATAAATTCAAATTTCTTTGTCATTCTTCCCTCGCTCTCTCTCACCCGTCGGTGCTTGCTGGCTAATAAGTTTGAACACCTCCTAAGACCAGACAAGGCCCGCAGATCAAATCTTAATTACTACTACAGTGATGGGATGAACCGATTGTCTTCAATGAATGCCAATGAGTGTCCTTCGCCTGCGGTGGGAGAAGGTTATCGCTCTCATCCAAGCAACATACTGTATGTCCAGCAGTTGAAATCAATTCGTACAGACCAGGAAATAAATGTGGGGAAAGACTTCACATTGTTTGGTTATTGATAGTTAAATTGGAACTAGATTAGGGTCGGCTCCTTATCACACTGCCCTAAAACTGCCTTGAAGATGATGTTTGAATCACTAGATGTCACAGTTTTGCACCGCATGGACACCAAAACAAACCAGCTCCCTGCAGGTCCTCAGCAAACAGCAGTACCAATAGTATATCGGGATCATTACCGTCTCATGGACGATGTCAGGTGATGAAGTCAGTCCTGTCAGTCCTGAAGACATATTGTAACCTCAGGGTGTATTTATTAATATTGAAGTACATGCAGAGAGAGAGTAGGAGAGAGATTGAAAGAAAGCAAGGTGATATATACATATATATAGATAAATATATATCTACTCATACATCTGAATGATAAATGGCTTAAGTTTTGCAAACTGTGCATGTTTAAGCCACGATTACGTTTACCGAATGTCGGTGTTCTCCATTCATCTCCCGACTTAATGGATGCACTGGTGAAACGTTGCCCTTCATTATATTGCCGATGTATTCTCAGTGGCAGCTAATCTATTAATCTCCCCGCTGCCCTGCGTCTCCATCACACAGTGTCGGGCGCTAATGATGGATTTAGCCTCTGCCGCCGTGACAGCTGCACTCATGGACTCATTCATGTTTAGAGTTGGGAGCAAATGTCTGTTGGAAAGAATAAGAGTGGAGTGTATCTGACTTTCCATAAAGGTATCACAGATACAACTGTGTGCGTTTCTTGCATTCATATGTCAACATGGCGATTAGCCACTGCCAAAGTCAGCCTTATGCTCACGTTACAACATAAAACTGCCACCCAGTTCCCATGAAACTGCCACTGTAAATAGCATCCATGCTAATCCCCTCAGCATGGATGCTAATCTCATAAGCAGCAGCCATGCAGTCGTTTGTATTTGTTACTTGTTTGTTTTAAAGGGCAACTTGCAGCCGTCTCTTCATCATCACAATGTAAAAGGACATCAGAGGGTAATATGATGCTTGGAATGACAGTCTTAACAATAATAAGATGGATGTCCAAGATTTCAGACTTGAAATATGATTACAACAGTGAGCATTCTTACCGTGAGCGCATGTTGTTCATTTGTTGTTGTTTTTTTTGTTTTTTTTACTATTGGTCAGACACTGATGAGTTGCAGATTTCCTTAAGCTCAGTTTAGCCTACGAGTCTATCAGTTGGGGAAAAATAAAAAATGTTGATATCCTGTTTCTGCTCGGACATGCAGATGAGGCAGCTGGTGACTTAGAATTTCATTGAAGCACAGTAACACAGTTTCTTTCCCCCCCTGAGCTTTGTGCGAGAGAGAGCTGGTAAGAAAACTCTGCAGGGAAATGTGACATTGGAGCTGGAATCAAGGCGAGAGACTTTAAATCTTTTTGTTATTGATGCTGTCTCATTGTTCATTTTATGTTTTTTTTAATTTTATTTTTGAAAACTCAGCGTCAAGGCTTAGCTCAGGGCTGTATTCAGGGCAAGCGGAGACCCGCAGAGGGTTCCATATAGCCTGAATTTTTTCTTTTTTTTTTTTTGGACCAGCCGGCTCCCAGGCCTATTTAATATTTCACAGCTCCCCCTGAAAATGGAGGAGAATGCGCTTAATTAGGCGTGAACAATAAATTGGCTATAACCAATGCTGCGTTGCGCCTGCACGGTCCGTTTGGGCTTTTGATCATCCGGCCGAGGTCCCTGAGAGCGCACGGCCCTGAGACGCCCGCCCCTCCCCGCGTAGTTGCACGAAATTAAGGCGTGACGTGATTCGCGCCGTGACAAACGTGAACTTTGAAGTGTTAAATCGGCCCGAGCGGCTGTCAGCGACCCTCGAACTGAGAGGAGAGCAGAGGAGCTATGAAAGGGAGCATGAGAGAGAGGTGGAAAACAACAGCGGAATACAAAGTCTGACGCGGGCCTACGTGCGCGTAGCCGTGCCTGATCCCCATGAAGACGGACGCCGGCTGCTTATCATCAGTGGCTTCTGTCTGCACTGATTACCGCCCCGACCTGCACTACAGTTCAGTTGCGTGGGTGACTCTTTATTGGTTCATTCCCGCCCCTGGCAAGAAAAGACAAAATACCCACGAGTTGAGAGCAGACGAGCCTAAAACACAACACAAGTGCCGAATTTGTCGGAAAAGTTGCGATACTTCGCAGTCTGTGACGGAAGTGCGAGCTGCAGCTGATCGACGCAGCCAGAGTCACGCACGTCTCTGCCACGAGCGAAGCGAACCCTCAGGCGCTGCAGTGAAGTCACTCCGCTCGGCCTCACATTACATCACCTTCAGTGCAAAATTATAGGGTCCCACATTATCTGGATGATGAGGACAGAGTGTTTTTCATCCTGGACTCCAGTGGAGCAGCCTTGCATGAATAATTATCCAGGGAAACAAACAGAAAAAAAAAAGTTGCTGCTTTTGAAATCTAAGGAGTTTTTGAGACAAACAATCCCATAAGAAAAATATCCAATGCACAGGGCCATTCACCAAATTATACAAGTGAAGATTGCAATTGTGATGCTATTTATCATTAATACTTGATTCTTGAAAAACAAACAGCTCCTGTTGGCCTGCTGAACTCAAGGCTGTTTCTATTTAGTGAATTTGTGAACAAGGCCCCAGTGTGCAGAACCCCAGACAGGATTCTGTTTGTCTTCAGGAGCTACTGGCTTTCCATAAAAATAAGGATTAACCATGTAAGTGTAATTTGCTTTCAGAGTCAGATCAGGTTGTAGCCGCAGCGTCGTCCATTATTTTCCAGATGATGCACAGGGGCTCGGGCATTATCTCTCATCTCACTGAGGCATTAGAGATGTTCCTCTCTATTTAATCTTGTAACCCCCTTAACGCAAAGCATCGTCTGCCGGTGACCCCCCTCATCACAGGGTTCAAGTTCATTAGCTGTGTGAGTTTTGCTCTGGAGCGACGTGAATGACAATGTAGCCAGGGGGGGGGAAGAGCGAAGGACGAGTGTGAATCCAGTAAAAGGTCTTCGACTCCGGCAATCATCTCCGCTCCTGTCGGGTCCTCTGAGGTCAACGACCTCTCGGACACCCCGCTCGGAGGAGGAACTGCATCATAAAAACTACTCGGTTGATGGCCTGCGCGGCTGAAATATTCCATCCAATTTATTTTCCCGTGATAAAACTCCTCCGCACCTTCTGTAAAAGAAGCATTTCAGGAGGGGTGGCGGGTGACGGGGGGGTGGGGTGTGTTCGGAATCAAAGCAGAAGATGCCAAACAACATCTGGCCCGAATCTGCCTGTCAGTTTAATAAGTCAAACTCCTCCACAATACTTGATCCCAGAGTTAGTTTTTTTTTATATAAAAGCAACTTGAGAGCTCAAAGGCTTCACTCACTCGTGAGTTTGTGAACTTCTTTCAAACCCAGCGCCACAAACTCAACAGTGCTTTTTGCTGAGTGTGACATCGCACTTCGTTAGTGGCGAACAACTTCGGCCACCATGCCGCTAGCTGCCCATTAAAGCTCTCAAAAGAAAAGACGGAAACTGAACGTAAATCTCGCGGATGCTTAACGAGATTGCGTGGATGCTGATAGAACTCGAGAGCATTTCCCTATTATGAGAAGAACAAAGGACGACAACAATCAGTCTTTCTCGGTGGAAATGAACATGTTGTTGTTTTACTCTGTCACACTGGATTTGGATGCAACTCGCCACACGGTGGTCACGTACATTATGTCTTGCCTCGCAACAACAGGAGGCTCAAGGAGAGCTGCTCACTGCTATGCGACTCAAAATGGCAGCGACAAAACAGTCCACCTAGTATTGGCAGGCCGGAATTTTGACCAATCACATTTCAGGTTTTTGGCTCTTTATCAAGGAGGCACTGCAGGAAACAATCCGCCTGGCATGTCTGACTGACGAGCATTAAAGCAATAGATGTGTCAAACAAACAAACAAACAAAAACAGCAATTTGCACAACCAACCAACAATCTGACCCACACTCGCATTGAAAACCTTGATTTTAAAACAGCTGGAAGGCTTTCTGGGGCTGCATTAGTCATGGAACCCCGTAGAGTTCTGCGAGGCGGCTCCATTCCAGGAACTTTGAACAAGAATTTTTAGAAAAATAAATATCGCAGCCTGGACAACACACACGCGCATACACACACACACACAGTGAGAAGTAGCACTAGCCGACTCTTGGCAGCAGACGCAGGGCCGTCCAGATGAGCCGCTATGGTCGGAGGAATGCATCATCTTCCCTCTTGCTGTCTCTGACACGCTGCATTGATGGAGTGTGCCGTTGCGCGGCAGCGTGATGTGTCTGCAGGGCAGCGACACACACGACCAGGTTCTCGGGGTTCGGAGACTCTTTTCATGGCAGCGAAACAAAATACGGGATGAAGAAAATGAACAATTCAACTTTAATAGAAGGCATGAAAATGCGGCAGTACGCTTTTTAGAAGTGTTAATCCTCAATTTTTATTTTTTTTTGTGCTACAGAGTCGCTAAAGACTGAAGTAATGTGAGATTCCGCTCTGAGCTTCTGTTTACAGCTGATAGAAGAGAGAGAGAGAGAACAAAAAAGCACCCGCTGCTATTTTGGGAGGCAAGCGAATCTGTTGCTTCCTATAGTGCGATTACACAGTGTAAAATTGCATTTAGTCTCACATTTTTCTTCTCCAGGTTTTCCTCTGCATTAATGAGCTCCTGCCCAGACCCAAAATGAAAGGCCTGGCCAAAGGATCTTGAAGGTTCCAGCTGCCGACATGCCGCGTCAGCTTCCCCCCTCCCTCCCCTCCTGGCTGCTGCCTCATCAATAGCCTTTTTTTTGTTTTGTTTTTTTTGTTTATTTTTGTAACAAAAGGCAGAGTGGTGATGCTTTTATTTCATTTTTTTTTTTTTTACCCTTCTAAAATCCACTGTAATTACATGCAGGCGCACCGTGTGGGAGACTGCCATCTACTGGCTCTACAGCACACGCAGCGACCCCCACCACCACCACGTCCCAGCTCACCCTCCCCCCACCGACATCCAACACCCACTCAAAGAGTCGCTTAGCAGAGTGTTGGACTTCAGCTCACAGGAGGAATGCAGGCGGCTTTTAGTGGAGATACATAAACAGCTAATAGGATCCACGGCATTCTCCATCGTGGACCCCGGCTGAGCACCCTTGCAAGATTAAATGTCTCAAAAATAAATACATCCAAAAAAAAAAAAAATCTACAGATTTCCTTTCGCCCTTTTTTGTGCATCAAAAGGTGCCTTCATTTCTGTTTAGTGAAGCCGTTCTTTGGTCCCATGTTCAAGTTTTTTCTTTCAATAGCAAGATATCCATGTTGTTGTAGTTAAACTATGGTTAATGCAGATTTTTTTAAAAAATAAACAAAAGGTTCATGTGAGTCAGAACCACATTGTCTTGTTAAACGTTGCCCTTTTAAATAAGAAATATATGTAGGAGAAAAACTCTCACTCTTACTTTTTGTCCTTTGACCTTTTTACATGAAATGAGTTAGAAAATGTTCCACATTACAAAACTGTGTTGTAGACATCAATCAAATGATAGAATAAACATTTGGTCTATTCAGGGATGTTTATACTGAACATATATATATATATATATATATATAATTTTTATTTATTTTTTTAACAAATGTATTGCCGTTCGACCGGAAACAGCTATTTACCACTTCCTTGTCAAATCCCATTAAAGCTGAGAAAATGGTCTTTTTTTATTCCTCGTCTGGCTGCGATTCAAATGTAAATGTTATGAGAGCAGCATCTCGTGCACTGCGTTCTGCCGGACTTGGACTCGGACTCGGAGCCTCTGCAAGCAAGAAGCTTTTATATGGTAATGAAATCGATTGGAGCGACGCGAGCACCAATCAGAAGCGTTTGATTTATGTGTAAGGGGACTGTTGAGAGAGGGGGAGTCGCTTGGCAACCGCCTAATGAAATGTTCGAGCTGTGTCTGTTAGAGAGGGGCTGCCTCCATAGCTGTTTTACTTTCACCTCTTGGATTAAAAAAAAAAAAAAAATCTAATAAAATCAAACACAAAACGATCGTGAGAAAAAGCAGGATCGAAACCGATCAAGTCGATCACCACCAGCGCGTGGAGTGACGTCGGTCCAAAGACTCCGAGTCCTCGTTTGGAGAAATATCTCCCCCACCTCACCGCTGCCACTCGCGCCACGCCGTTAATCTAGCCCACCTTAATTATGCATCCGCTTTAAATGCTCAATCTGTGCCATGAAGCGGCGGCGAGCCAACGAGGGGCTGCGCGTAATAACGCTCGATCTCAATCGGCTATATTTGAGGCTGAGAACGCGAGCCAGTCGACGGATCGAGAAGAGAGCTCGGCGGCGGGGAGACACAAGAGACGCTCACGTCGTTCCAGCAGCAGCAGCAGCAGCAGCAGCAGCAGCAGCAGCAGCGTCGAAGTGCGACGAGATGAACACGGTTGATTTTTCTTTTAAAGGAACAGGTGGCTATTTTAATAATTGAGCAATAAGAAAGGGAAGGAAGTGACAGGTTGGTGGAAGCACCCCCCCCCCCCACCCACACACACACACACACACACCTCTTTTCCCCATCCACACACACGTACACATACACACACATGGATATGATTAGTTGTGATGGGGACGTGGGAATGTGCAGCTTTTGCCTCCCAGGTTTGTCCAGGAACAGCGGCGTTACTGTGGAAACCAACTTTCCATCATTCGCCCTCACGGTGTTTGTTCATCTTCCTCTCGTCTGGCTGCCCGCTTGTGTTTGCTGGCAAGATGAGATCAGAGACGCTCGCTCGCGCACCGTCACTCACCTCGACATGGAACACACGAGCTTTTTTTTTTTTTTTTTTTTAAACCATTATTATTGATAAATCGAAGGGAAAGGCTGCTGTTAGGGTCAAAACAGAAAATAAGAAAGGAGTGATGAGGGAGAGGGTGACGCTCTTTGCTTTGGCACTTACAGCAGTTGGTGACCGCGAAACTGTTGGCCACTTCCAGATTGTCAATGTGGGGCGTCAGTCTGAATTCCGAGGTGCCGAACTGAACCATCCCTATCCGAAACGCGCTGTACTCTTGATCCGCGCCCCTCGGAAACAGACCCCCTGCGAATCGACACATGAAAGATGGCTGTCAATCAAAACCTGCCTCGGTTCCCAACCAGAGGACAGACATTCGACAAGATTTATCCAAGACGGACATTTTTTTTTTCTTCCCCCAATTCAGGACCTTTTTTTTTCTTCTTCTGCTTTTTTTTTTTTTTATTTTTTAATTAACCCCCACCACCCGCCAGCCGACCCCCCATGTGGACACCTACCGATCTGAACGCTGGGCGAGCCTCCCAGCGCGCAGCCCCACAGAACCAGCAGCACGGACACGGACAAATTCACTATCTTCTCCATGTCTCCTCGTCCACCAGGCAGGAGTGCGATATTCCTTCGTCTCTCCCTGATGGGTGTTAGATCCGACACATCGTGAGCACCGTCACACTTGGTAGGGTTAGGGGGCAATTGAAGAAAACAAAAACAAAAAAAAAATCAAAAACAAACAATCAAAAAAAAAAAGAAAAATCAAATTCTGCGGTGGCAGGTAGCGGCTGCAGGTGCCTCGCGGTTTGGAAAAAGGACGCCGGCAGTGAAGAAATGGTCGCCCGGCCGCTCTTCTCTACTTCCGCTCCTGCTCCTCCTGTCGCTCCTCTTCCTCTGCCGGCAGCCGATCACCTCTTCCTCTTCCTCCTCCTCCGCCTCCTCCTGCTGCTGGTGCTGCTGCCGCTCCGAACGCACGGCGACACTGCGCGCCTCCGTCCGTGCGGCTTCTCAGCGCGGAGCTTCTCGGCATCACACCCACAAGTGGGGAATGTTAATGAGGAGGCGGACGGAGACGGAAAGAGCCGAGCGGCGGCGGCGGCGGTCACTAACGAGAGTGCACTTCACACACTTGCATGCGCACGGACCCACGCACGCACTCGAGAGCGTGTCTGCCTCGTTCCACTTGTTGCTTCCTTTTACAACATTTGAGTCGCTGTACAATTGTGTAGTTTGTGTTATGAAACATCTGTCAGGTCATGTCCACCCTGGTAAAATTGGCCGTTTGTGATGTCACAAAGGGGTGACATACCTCTACCAGGTTAGAAACAACACCTCCATCAGGGTTTAGGCTCCGCTCTCTTGTTTGTATCACCTTCAAACATTGTGACGGTCCAGCGAAGTGTCAGTTTTTAAATAGGAAGCTATTAATATATGATTGTTTCAGTTTGTTTCAGTTCATCAGCACTGAGAAAAGAGACCAAGAAAGAATAGAGATTTTTTTTTTCACAGATTCAAGCACCTTTGACTTCATATATTGGCAATAAACAAGAGAGAAATAAGTGAGGAAATTCCACGGCAGCATTTTTAAGATATACATGTATTTGAAGGACAATTACCTAAATTATTTTCTCGTTAATTAGTAAACCAATTAGGATCTCCGTCTCTGGTGCTCTTAATGTGCGAGCAGGCAGATAAAGGTCGCAGCAGATTACTTCACGAGGTCAATTGGATTGCGAACGTAATACAGCACTGGAAAACTCGGGACCCTAAATTGAGCTGAGGAGCATCCAGTGGAACCAAACAGCGGCAGATGAGGCAGAAGTTGTTTATCCGCCGCATGTAAACGCGCCAAAGTTAATTGCCATTCAGTGAATGAACATAACTCCAAAGGTAGCATTTACACGGCCGTATTGACTGCTACCGTTTAAATGAGGATAGAGATTTTGAGTGCATCTGAAAGTTCTCTCAATGCAGAATACAAATCGCTGAAGATATTTGCAACTGTGAGTGTTTAGCCATTCTGAATAAAATAGTGTCACGTAAGCCACGGTCAACATCGATTGTGCTGCAGGAACAGTCTATGCACAAATCTGCCCCTCTAACTTTGATCAGGCAGTCTGGGTTGAACAGACAGAAAATAATTGCTGCGCGGGTCCCTGTGGTTTGACAATATGCATGTCTGAGCCGCAGCAGCATCTCTGGGAGGAAGCAGTGACAGCAGCGGACTGGGAGCTGATGGCAGTCGGACGGGAGGGCGCGTCAGATTTCAGCACCATGGACAGCGCATCACATTGCACGTGTTTCTCTGCAGACGGTAGGGAGAAAAACTGTCAAGTCTGCAACACTGGGTCCATTTCCCCTGCTCAAAATGTGAGGTTGAAGTTGTCACAGTGATTTACAAGTGTTTGCACGTGTGCACACACACACACACACACACACGCACAATTTAACTGCTTCTTGGTAATCCATGATTAGGTTTGAGTGACAGTGCAGGCAAAATGAGACAGCAGACGGACAAATTGTTTAAATGATTTGATTAAGAGGCTGACTGCATTCAATTTTGCATTGAGTGACACCGTAAACAGCATGTTGAAGAGGCTCCCCTGAATCATAAGGTTGCCGTAGTCGTGCTCCACCAGAGTCCGACAAACTGGACCGTGTTGATCTGTTGTTGATGTGACTCGCCCGGCCGCTGTAGGACTCATTTCGATTTTGATCAACCTGCAGCACCTTTTCCACTCTCTTCTGGCCGTTGAATTCCCAGGCTAACAAGGTAATAAATGGCCACGAGGCTGAGAGGCTTTCAGGAGCAGAGTGAGAGGAACTCCTAATCAAATCATGGGTGAGCTGCGGGAGTAGGCTTTAGACAGTTTTTAGTGAATACAGCAGGATGAGTGTTTGCAGCAGAATGACTAACCCTAACCCCCGGACCCAGGGGTGGGCAAATTTTTTGACTGCTGGGGCCACAATGGGTTGGAAAAGGTGACAGAGGGGCCGGTGCAGGAGCAGATGGATGGGGTGTTTTGGTGAGGAGGAAAATTATATCATGGGATATGTACAAAACATGCTTTCAATGTCACTTTGTTTATTGAAAATGAACCAAAGCAAAGTTCTAACAAAATCAGTGTCTTTGAAGCCCCACAGTATTTCACTTTTTATTGAAATTACTCTTAAAACACTGAAAAAAATGGATGAAATACAACTATTTCACGACTTACTTATTATTAGTGTAATTTCTTCAAGTTCAGCGGCCCGGATTAAAGAGCTTAACTGGCCACATTTGGCCCCCGGGCCGTAGTTTTGCCAATGCCTGCCCTATAACCACTAACCCTTGTCCTAAACCCTAACCTTAGCTCGTAACCGACACAGTATGTTAAAATAAATCCCAACATTTGGATATCTACACTCAAAAACCACTTTATGCAACTTAAAAACACAACAACATTTTTCTCATAAAAAAAAAAAAAAGAAAAATCAACATAAGTCATTGAGCCCGAAGCCCCCAACTGGCTGTGGCTGCGATGTGCTGCTGTGGCTGCTGACAGCGTCGAGTCTTTGAGGCCACTCAGGCATCCCCCTAAAGAGGTGATGTGAATGCACAACAAGGCCTCTGGACACGCTTAAAAGTTGCAGAGCCAAGCACATGCTGCCGTCCCAACAGCTCTGAGGAGCTGCAAACCTGCAGGGATCAATCCCAAGGTCAAGCCAGAGTTGCTGAATCGAAGCTTTGGCTCTGAGTCTTTGCCGCGCTTTCCCTGTTTCACAGCGGCTCCGTCGTTTTGTTCATACAGTCGTCTTCAACATTAGCAATGGTTGGTTAAATATGTACAAATCAAAGTACTGGCTGACCGTGTAGTCGGAAAACTTGTAAACATATTTTGGAGTCACATTTCTTTTTATTAAGCAATAAATCTTCAAAACTGTTTTTGAGTCGGACTTCACTCCAAATCCCAAGTTCCCCTTTTCATATTTGTTCCATAAAAACACTCTTTCCGCCATGACTCACACGGGAGGTGCAAAACTAATAACACAAACTCATTTAAACCTCCTGAGTCATATTTCAGTGGGCGGTATTCATTTCTACCACTGAGTGACTGGTGTTTTATAGGTTCTTTTTGGAGTTATTCAGAAAAAGCATAAAAAGTGGATCAATAACCAAATATCTACAGATATTCCCGGGAATGTGTTGCTCCGTCAAACAATGCTCAGGAAACTATTCACTGGTCAACAAGCGAAACAGTTTCCAGCTGTCGGTATTATTTCATCTCTTGCATCTATTTTTAGCTCCTCCCACTCAGTCTAATGATACACCCTCCTGAAGCCTGCACTGCTCCTTGATTTACGCAATTACAGGGGAGCAGTCGCCTGTGACACATTAGCAAAAAAAGAAATCTTGAATTTAATTTGAGCCGCTTGATTTATGCAAAAACGGCTCACCTCCACATTTCCTCCCCAATTCTCTCCCTTGGTATCTCAGTTTTGTGCCGAACGAAAACCATATCAACCTCAAAATTACTATTTATTTTATTTTTTTTGGGTTGAGCCGAAACTACTTCCTGTCTCTCTCTGCATAAAATGACATTTTTCACGGCAGCCTAAATTTGACAGTTTGGGTTCTGCCAATAACAGTCAAGCACCAAACAGCTTTGTGTCAAAGAAAATGGAAAATAGTGCGATAGGAGCCAAAACTGGAAAATAAAGAGATTGTATTTTGTCTTTTTGGATACAAAAGGAAAAATAGCACATATTTATACTACTATATATATTATTCCCATTCTGTTTTTCATCTTGGGCCAAGTTGAGCAGCCTCACATCAGTAATTATGAAAATTCCAAGTGAAGTAATAGGTGGCGCAGTTTAACATTTGGTTCAATGGTCCTATATTCATGCTGGACTACAGTGAAGTGACTTCATGAGACTAATTATCCAAATATCTCACCACAAATCAACATATTGAGCCCTCTGTTTACAGCCCCCTGCTAAAACTGATGCAATGTTGCACCTCCCGCATGTCTGGCCTCAGAGGATGGTTTGACTTCCGATTTCAGAACTGTGTGTTTCAGTTCACAGTTTCCTCGGTGGAAATAAGTCATTGCAGTGCTCAAGACACACGTAACTGTTGCGACTGTGTGGATAGTGCTGAGAACTCCTCCTCCGCCCGCTGCTCCTCCGCTAATCATCGCCTGACTGAGGCGGCGGCTCTGCTGGTGGCAGCCTGGTGGCAGGTCGTGTTGGATTAGAGAGCACCCTGTGTGATATAGGTTACCGCGAAGAGCGACTGGCAGGGTGCTGGGAGTGGACACACACACACAGACACACACAGGCAAATGCAGGGGGCCAACCAGTGACACATGCTGTCTCTGATCCCTGCTGCCTGGGAGCTGTTGGTAGTAGTTCTATTAGATCATTGCTGATCGTCTGAAGTAGTTTTAACATGAAAAATCTTCAAAATCAATGGTGGTTTCTGCCACATTATAAATATGTATATATATATATTTATATATTGATGTAACACTCGTTTTGCAATTTTCTTTTCTTGTTTTTTAACACTCCCAGCAGGGCATCATTTGTTCTTCTTAACAAATAATCAACAAAAGACTCAGCCATGGGAGGGCAGTGCAAATGCATGATCTCTCCGGATGAGTCTTTCACATTGCATTCAACCGACCTGTTCATCAGAATGTGTTAGAATTTTTTTTTTTTTTTTTATCAAAAAAATAATAAAAACTCTAATGTGCGCTCACTTGGCATGACTCACACTGCATCTGTTCTGCCGCCGAAGCCCGGTCCCAGGCTGCATCTCAGGCAGGTGTTCCCGGTGACAGACAGCATTTCTTTCCCACGTCTGTAACCATGGCAGCAGCAACAGCAGCAGCAGTAGCAGCAGCAGCAGAGACAGAGAGGCGGAAGAGCGCCTGGCGCTCGGAATTGTGTGCAAACCCAAAATCAGCTACGACAGTTTCCTTCCCCCGCAGCTTCATCAGTACGACCCTGTTGTCGTGACACAAGCTCGGCTACTATCTGGCTTCATTAAGCCGATGACGGATTCCATACGTGGGCTGTTGCAGTGATTGTTTGGGGGTGTTGCATAAATAATAAATGGCCGTCTCGGCGGATTAGAGCAGGTCAAGCCTCGGTGGGAGAAGCAGATATGTTGCCACGTGCTGTGAGCTCCGCGTGTCCGCAAAAGAGAGCTGGAGGATGTAGAGAGACTTTTCACAGCGGTTCCACTGTAATTCAGTTAAAGGTCGGCAACGAGGCACAAACCACTTTCAGGATATTTGTTTTTTTCTCGTCCTGGACTCCAGTGGAGCTGCCTCATCATGTGATCAGTTTGGGAGAAATAATCTCTGTCAGTGTCCAGAAAACAGCCTATGTAGCTCTTTGTGACATCAAAATGGGCCCAGTGCCAGAACAGTGGGTTTTCAGTGCACACCTTCTGAAAACAAAAGAACAAAAGAGGGACTTTTCTGTTTCTCGTGAGTTCCAGGCAGGCTCGAGACACTTCAGTGCTAGAGAAAAATGATGAATAGAATTCTGAGTAATAGACATTTAAACTGCAGACACCCCCTGAATCAGGCATGCACACGCACACACACACACACACACACACACACACACACACACGGACATACACACACGAGTTCACCGCATCGCCAGGACAACTGCTGAATGGGTCCATCAGCTGGCCTTTCTGCTAAAAGATCCAACCAAGGTGCTGCAAATGCACACTGGGAGGTCAGTAGGACTTGAACACATTTCAATCCGGGACCACAGCAAATGGTGAAAAGTTATTTGGTCGTTTATTATCGCTTTTATTCTTTTTTTCTCTCTAAACTTTGATTGTAAATTTCACAAACACACGGCCGCGGCTCACCGCTGGCCCATGTACACAGGCAGGAGATGTCAAACATTACATTTGATAAAGGAGTGGCAGTGTCAATGACCTGCTGGATAGGAAGATTTTTTTTTTTCTTTCTACATTTTCGCTTTTCTTCTCAACAGCAAATCATTGGAATAATAAAAATCTCAATAAATAGTATTTATGTATACATATATATATGTCTTTAGTTGTTTTTTTTTAATCCTCGTATACGTGCACATTTCGACATGCAAGGTAATTACAATGATACACTCTGATTTGAAAGCTTGAAATAAAATGCTTGAACTTATCAAAGTTGGCAGGAAGCTCACACTCGGCGAGGGCAGTGGAAGAAGTTCGACCAAGAAACCTTCTTGTCATAGATCTTTGCATCTCGTTCCGGGGCTCTTTGCCATTTCTGGATTTTTTTTCACTCACCATCTCTGCGGTCCTGCATTAGCCATCATCAATAAATAAACTTTTTCCGTACAAGATGCTCTAATAATCATTTTCTGCATATAAATATTAAGCTATTATCCTTTTTTTTATACACAATAGATTTTTTTAAGTGACAATAAAAAGTTTTAATTATGATAAAGTGATTCTTTTTTTTCAGTAGTAATCCTGCTCAGCTGAAACGTCCCTTCCATCCTTCTAGAGTTTAACTTTTTGTGTAATCGGATCAGAAAGGAGCTGAAGGGAGTGAAACGAGGGGTGGATGGGGGTGGGGGAGGGGCTCTACGCTCTCATCTCCACACAATCACAAGTATATGGACCAATAAATCACATTGAAGAAGAGGAAGGAGAAAGGGAAGAGGGCCCTGGCGTACAGGTCGACTCTCTTAGCGGCAGAGGGGATGACGGGTTTGGGCGGCGGCGGCCTCTTGTTGTTCTTGGACTGGGACTTGCCAGCGAGGGTTTCAATCGGCTTCCCATAGCAGTCAAAGTTCGACAGCTCAAAGTCCCGTGGGAGCGAGCCCACGATGCTGAAGTCGTGGGTCCGCAGGTCCGACTTGGAGGTGCACACCTTCTTACAGCGGGTCTCCGCCACCTGGTGGCAAGGGCGGGGATAAAAGAAACAAGAATTACAATTTTTTAAATTGTGGATTTTTTTTTTTTTTTTTTTACAAGAAATATGACACAAATAATCCAAGGTAAGCCAGTGGCAGCTGCATCGATGTGGTAGGAATTTGATAATTTACCAAAAAACCCTTTCAACATTTTTAGCCCAGTGTTTGCTTCTCAGCTTTAGCTTCCTACAATTAAGATGATAATGCTTTGTTATAGCTTCTAGTTGATTGAACGGAGAGATGTTAGCAAAATGGGAATCAACATCTGGCTTGAGGTTTTGTCACCAACTTGGCGCAAGTATTGGCACTCTGTGATGTCACAAAGGGTCATTTTTCAAATTTGACAAAGCACTTACTAAAAATTGGAGTGAGCTGACGGGACAGAGACACGTAACAGTGTCAGAAAACATTGGTCATGTGGATTTTATATTTTGTGGGGACCCAAGCGTGAGGCTTGAATACATCCATCCATCCATCCATCCATTCCTCCCTCCCTCCATCCATCAATCCATCCATTCATCGATCCCTCCATCCATCCATTCATCCATCCATCTATCCCTCCCTCCATCCATCAATCCATCAATCCATCCATCCCTCCATCCCTCCCTCCATCCCTCCCACCTTCCACCATCTTATTCAAACTACCCTTTTCCTACCATTAGAATTTATGTCTCCCTGTTTATAAATCTGTCTGCTCCCTCCATTAAATGTTCCTCCATTAAAAAGCCCTTATCCAGTGTGACCTGATACGTCTCACAGCTTCTCACATCTGGCTTTTCCAAACTGCAACGCTGCGGTGCGTTTTTTGATGGACTGATGACTGCACATGTCGCATGGAATCCGCATCAGGGTCTATCTTTGTCCTTTTGCAAACAGTCCGCCTTTAAATCACGCCGTCCAACAGGCAGAAGTGGTTTGGAAAGGTTTTCATTAAAGAAAAAGAAATAACCCCCCCCATGGAACCATCCAGTGAAACACAGCAGCCAAAGGCAACAGCCTGTTCTGCCCTGGCTACTTTCAAACATAATAAAGCCTTGCGTGCATTGAACAGTAGCACCGATGTTTCAGACAACCGCCACATCCACAGCAGCAACAAGGCTGTTTAAAGTGGTTGGACTCCATCTCAAATAGTCCACATTTTTTAAAAGCCCGACAAAGAAGCAGTTTGGATCCTGCAGTTTTGGAGGCGATACAATAGAGCTTCTGTTATTAGAGGAGAACAATGGAAAAGCTCCCCGGAGCTAAAATTAAACTTCACTCCATCGCCGCTGCCTGTGATGGTCATTTATTCATCGGGGGTCTCGCCATCCTATATCTTTACGTTCCATCACAGACAACCGGGGGCTGGCGCCAACTAGTAAAAGTGTTATCAGTTTCCCCTCAGGCCTGCGTGGTGGGCAGGATCTAATCAGAGCGGAGATGCTTACTCACTGAAGTCATTAAGCTCATTAAAGCTTCATTATTTTGATTCAGATTTGACAAGAAACCCCCGTTAAACCTCAGCGGAATCACATAATCCTCTCAAACCGAACATGGTCGCAGAGAATACGGATGTGGAAAGTAAATTAATTCCAATTAGGGCCAAACGTCTGTGTGTGTGCACAGTTGGCCTCGGCGCAGCCAAGTTTTTAATTACTAGACTTGATTGTCCTGCGTGATGATTAGATTCCCGTTGGACGTGGGGCATTGTCACAACGAGCTCTGGAGACACTTCTGTTTGTTTGCGTGCTCGTCCTTCCTCTGAGCTTTATGTGTTTCCTTGCCCCTCCCACCTCCGCACTCATGCCGTGATGCACACCTGCGCTGCTGTCTATAACGATGCACAGCTGCTCTGCCTCATCAGTCAAGCTCACCTGGCTGTCATCAGCTCAGCGACAGTTCACCCCGCTCCTTTCCACTCCCTCTGGCGCCCTCTTTCTGTCTGCACAGTTGGATCCCTCTCTGAACTCCCTGAACTCATTCCACCCACACAAGTCTCCACCTTTATATTGTAATTGTAAAATTGTTTCCTGTAAAAGTCCTGAATCTGCTCCTTAGGTTTCTCTGCCACACATGAAATATATCCATTTGCGTTACCATTATTGCAGCCACACAAATCACACACACCAACGCATGCAAACACACTGATTCATGCGCATAATAAAGCAAAAAGAACGCTTTGTTGGTTGGTTCTACTATGCGGCCAAAATAGAAAACTCATTTTGCTCTGCATCCTTGTTGGCATGGTAAGATATGTGCACAGTGCATTTGCATTATTTAATGAAAATGCAATTTGAGTTATGACGTTGTGGATTTTCTGTGTTTTCCCAAAGAAGGCTTACAACTGTGTATGTATTTATGAAAGATGAGATTTTTGTCACTGCTCTGGACCTGAGGCCACTGTTTAACTGAGGCCAACCTCCACTGATGTCTTTGCCATTGCTTATACCAGAGTCAAACTACGCTATCTTTATCGGTCGGTAACAAACGTCAGATTGGACGATCACAGTGCTGGGAATTCTCGCCTTCCTGTCTTGGTCGGGAGAGTGACTGAAGGACTAATGTGGTTTCAAAGTCGAGAAGGCAGAGCAGTGGTCGTATTTGAGGTACACAGTTTAGTGTATGCCACAACCACAGTGAACTTTTGTCTGCAACGTGACTGTCTGGCCACAATCAGGCTGAAATTGTGTAGTGTGACACTGGCATTAGTCATCACTAAAACTTCAAAGAGTGCCGCAAGGGTGCAGGAAGCAATCAAATATTTACAGAGAAAACAAATCACTATTATTATTTGTAATATTTTGCCTGGTTTTGATTTTCTTTTTTTTTTCCGACTGAGCAAGAAAATTTACTAAAGTAAGTGTTCTGGGATTCTGGGACCTATCACCCACAGTTAGAATGCCAAGAAAGAACCCTGCATAACTTTTAGTCTCACCGGGTGCCAGTTCTAATGCAGCAGGTGTCTTACCTCTGGTGGTTTTGACACCTGTGAAGAGGTAAGCGTGGCGAAAGGACACACAAGAAATATCAAGTCATCAAACCGTAGGCACTGACATGCAGGGTGCTGACGTGCAGCGGCGTCCCTCCGGTGCCGTTGACCGTGTTGTTGCGGGCCACTGGGCTCTTCCCCGCCGCCTTCTCCTTGGATGCCATCCTGGCCTTCTCGGCCTCGATGCGCTTGGGACTGTTGAGCATCACCTGGACCACGGCGTACTCCACCAGCGAGGCGAAGCCGAACAGCAGGCAAGCAATGAGCCAGATGTCGATGGCCTTGACGTAGGAGACCTTGGGCAGCTCAGAGGCCAGCGAGGTGCACTCGGAGGAGAGGGAGAGCACCGACAGGATTCCTGCGAGCGGGGAGACGGGACAGGCAACGTCGGTCAAGCGGAAAAGATGGAAATTGCACTTCTACGCGAGGGAGCCGCCGAGCTCAGCCGTTGCCGAGGGAGGGAAAACAACCCCTGAAAACAACGCATTTCTTCAGAATTGCAAATTAGCCAGCAATTATCAAGCGCTTGTCTTGTCCTGACGAAGTTCCCTGGGAACAGGAAATGTCTTTTGCCTCCTGGATGAAGAAATTCAGCAAGAGTTCACACAGCCTCTGATGATCTTTTTTTCTATATTGTTATTATGTCTGATAGCTATCAGGGTTACATATTAGAGCGAACCCCCTCTACCTCCATCCGCACTCCCTGCACGGCAGCAGCACTTTTAGGCCTCTGCAGGGAGAATTACATCAACTCTTCCGGGGGGTATTACCCACCGCAATGAAGTGCATCACTTCCACCTTTTGTTATCGTCGTGATTTGTTGCAGAGATAATAAATACATCGTGATGGCCGACCGGGCTCGCCTCCAGCTCTCATTACGGCTGCTCATCAAGGGGGGTTTCATGCAGGGTTCACGTGTTTCTCTCTAATCAAAACGTCCATTCCCTCTGCGGAATTAACCCCCATGAAGAACTTAGAAACGGAGGGACTAGAATTGCCTGCTTTTGTCTGGTAGCGTGATGTCCGACATGAACTTGGCCTTTGAGTCTTGCAGAAACGACATAAAAAGAAAACGTGCAACACATCTTTGCGTTTCTCGCCTTCCTCTTTCGGACATCGATTCACATCCGACGTGTGAAAATAACGCTCGGGGTGTTGACACGCAGCGAAATGGACACACAAATGACACGCAACGGAGCGCATTAAGCGAGAGTTCTGGCCCACCTGGGTGCCGACTGACCTGCGGTGATCCCATTTAGAGAGGAGACAGGGGAGGCTTCCGGCGGCAGCAGGTGGAGGAGGAGGTGGAGTGATGATGGGATGAAAGTGGTGACAAACAACTGGAGGGAGGATGGAGGGAAGGAGGCAACAGTCGCCTGTCGTCTCTGTGCAAACCTACACACAAAGGCGTGCCATGTGACAGTGGATGAAGGTGAGCGACAGCACAGCTAATAATCTTAACGTCACTAATTATTTAGACACATTGAAAAAAAAAGATTTTCAATAGCTATGTCAGGAGTATTTAGTCCTTAAAGGCTCAATTTTGGGACATCCTTGTTGACACTTGGCGAATTTATTGAGTTTTGTCCAATTAGAGGAGCATTTCTTAATGGGGGCGGAACAACTTGCGAGAGGAAATACGTGATGAACAATTAAAGCAACTCAGTGCTCTTGTTCTATCAAACTGCCACCGCTCCTGAGCAGGTGGGACAATTTAAGCCGCTTGTTTGCTTCCACTCTGTGACTTAATTAAAGGGAAGCGCAGAATCAATTATTCACTGTCAGGACGGCAGCGTGAGTGCACCCCCACCCACCGCCACCCCGCATCTCTCAGTCGAATACTTTGTAATACAGCCAAACCTTATTGAGGGTGGAGATGTTTAGTGCTCCTCTGATTTGTTCACATAAGCCTTTTTTTCCGTTCGGCTAATGAGGAATCACGTGCGGCTCATTGGTCGGCTGATTGTTACCAGGATTTTGGAGGGCCTAAAAATCCACCCAAACCTCAGCGATTAAGCCGAGGATTTATTAGAAAGCGGGAAGCCTGCTAAGACAAATCAAGCCCAAGCCAAAAATGAAAGTGGCCAAAATGGACAAAAAGAAATTTCATATTCAGACAGTGATGGTCAGGAGATGATTGATACTTTTCACCTAATCCAGAAATTTGCACAGTTAAAATGAAAAGCAACCTACCTACGTGGTTGTGCTTTGCATGTAGACCAAAACAAACCAGCGCAGGGGCCACATGCTGTCCTTTTACCTCACGCTACCCCCCTTCTCAGCCAACACAAACCACTTTGTAAATGCAGAGTGTTGCCAGCAAGCTGCTATCCCTCTTGATAATTGATCTGCTCTGCGTTGTTTACCTACTAATCACAGCCATTATCGTTAGCATTGAGCGGCGTCCTCTGCCAGTGTTTTCTCATTTATTGACGGCACGTCAAAAGTGGGAGGGGTTATCAAGACTGGGGGAAAGAGGGGATGAGCCTGCATTAACATGATCCATGGAGCATGAGAACAAAACACACAGGGAGCGCTGTGAAGTCACTTTTTGACTCTAGATGTCATGAGGCACATTTCAAAATGAGTTTTCAGTAACGTCTGATGAGTCAGAATTTTTGTATTTGGCTTCTTTAAAACTGGTTGCCTCTTTTTTTGTGCTTGTGTGTCCGCTATTAGTTCACTAGCACCGGGCCGCTGGGTCCCATCTGTCAATTAAAGCTATACGTGAAGATTTATCACAGGTCGAACAACATCGGACACGGTCGCAATGCTCAAAAGAGAAAAGTCCTTCACGGTGTCAAAGTGATTGATGGCATCGAGATGAAGATGATTGGGGCCGTAATGTCAATCATCCCTAAAATAGAGATAAGGTTTGCGTTTGATCCACAGGATATTTACACCTAACAAACTAATACCACCCCTGTGCTCAGTCACAGAGCTCGTTTGCAGCGAATCGTCGGGAGGTCGGCGGGCGGCATTGATGAAATGATCCTCACCCAGAGGGACCCTGGCGGCGCTGGCGTCGGGGTTGATCCAGAAGGACAGCCAGGAGAGGACGACGATGAGCAGCGTCGGGGCGTAAACACCCATCATGTAGAAGCCGACCTGTCGCCTCAGGGTGAAGATGACCTCCACACACGTGTAGTAGCCTGCGCCAGGAACGAGACGACAGTCAGTCAGTCACATGCGACAAAGTCTGCAGAGCAGGAAGAACTTTTCATTATTGACAATTTGGATTGGATCGACTTTCTGAAGATGCCTGGTGAGATGCGTTTGTTGATGCCACACCAAACATTGAAGGCTTTTTTTTTAGATTAGGCAAAGTAGGGATAATTGTCCTAATTTTCCTCATTCTCAATATGCACGACACAAATTACTTTTATCTAAAAAAAACCCAAGAAAGAAAACAAACACAACATTTACTTCTTTTGCTTTTTAGAAAGTGTATGAAATATGTTGTTTGTGATGACACAAAGTGCTATGATACCAGTGATGCCACCCCCAGCGGGGTGTTGACTCCACCCTCTTGTAGTGCCTTGCCTCATGTGACTTTCCAAACATGCGTGAGGTATTAACGTTAGCAGGGAGCAGAACCCTCCCCCAAAGGAAAACAAACAAAAATAAACCTCAATGCTGTAAACAGAGGGCTAAGTATGCTGATTTGGAGGTTCTTGGACAATTACTCGTGCATGGTTGCTCCACTGTAAAATAAAGAGCTGAAGACGGGGACAACCTTTAAGATTACGGGAGTCTCACTCTTATCCAATGAATGATTCCATCACTGTCTCCATCCATCCCAGCAACAATTTGAGCAATCTGCCTCCCACGGACACTCCCAGGCTCCCTGGGGGCTGCGCCTGTGGGCGCCGTGGGACAATAGATTGGATGGACCCGTGTAATGTTTAACTAAGCTGGAGATCTCTGAGCGAGCTTTATACGCCACATAATGGCCGACTGTGGTGCAGCGCAGGCTCCAGGCACTCGTGCGCACACAGGCGATCTTTGTGTGGGACCAGGTTGCCATGGCGACCCGTCAAAAGGCTGACTCACGGCCCAGCGGCGCGCCTCCCGTGTGCGCGGGAGCATCGAGGTCGCAGCGGCTCGGCTGGCTGATGAAGATTTTCCATTTTACCGGGAAATGTCATTTTTAGTCTAAATGCGAGCATGGCAACGGACCAGGGAGAGTTTTTTTTTTTTACTTTATCTTATTTTATAGGGTTTCTTCCATTTTAACTAAAAGTGTACGCTGCCCTTCATTGCACAATCCTGGGAAAGGGTCAGTGTGACATGTTGAGTTTATCACAGCAGCTCCCACCATGTGTGGTTTTCTATTTAGAGTCAGTACAGAACGACATGCATCCCTGTTTTTATTTTTACTGATTTTAGAATCTTGGTGTTTCAGTTCCTGAGGTGTTTGTGATGAAAGTGAAACAGGCCACAGCTGCCTGACTGCTCACTCACGATGGGAACGGTTGGCTTTCCTAGACCTGACATACACTCTGCTATGATGCAGTGCTGTACAAGTCAGGTTTGACTGGACACGGTTAAAGTCACCGATCCATTCAAGTCAGAGGTAGTAAAGACTGCGCTTTTGAGCCTGATGGCTCTGTGAAAGAAAGCATGACAAAAAAACTGCCACACTTCAAGAAACAGAGCCATTAGATTTTATCTCAGTGGCAGCTGTTTCTGCGGCAGTTTCTTATAAAAGCTGAGAAAAGAAGCTTCTATCCTTCCTCCTCAGCTGTGGCAGAAAATGCGGGCACACCTGCACCATTTAGAACCTCGACCGGTGCTGCGTCAGTTACACCTGTAGGCGCCCTCACGTGTAATTATCATTCAATGGCCAAGTTGCTGTTTGAGCCTGATTAGAAAATTTTACGAAGTCTGAAATATTTATTTATTGATCACAGCTGATGCAGACATCAAGTCCTCTCAAGTGCAAATAATCTACCCCACTAATATTGTTAGCTGCTGAAATGTCATTTCCTTGAAACAATAAAAGCAAAGCTGATTGAAAAATGATCATACTTCGGTCCGTCCCTTCAATATTTCCTTCGACCAGACAAGAATTGAATTCTGAACGTGCTTCGCCGCAGCGCCAATCTGCTTAGATTGCATCTTTCATTTGACTGCATCACCTAAAGGGCCCCGTTTAGCTCCATTTATTTATTAAAACAGGGACAAGGCCTGTGTGGCCCTGGAGCCTGAACGATCCAATTAGCTGCTTCCTAAGTGGTACATTTTAGATCTGGATCACAACAAAACGATGAATCATTTAGCCAGGGCATGAGTTAGCTCTTCGTGGGTAAGTCCCGGGCTCCAAATCAGGAATTCCGTTAGAAAACTCAGAATGTGTTCTGAGATTTGGGAGAATAATTGATAAAAAGGATGAGAGCGGACCTGAAGATGAAAAACCTTGTTAAACATTTAGGACTTTAAGGTGATAGAAATTCTCTATGGGGCTCAAACATTTCCCTTTGACGCAATGACAAGAAAAAGGAGTTACTCTCATGAGTTGAAAACTAGATTCAAACCGGAGGCCTGACACCTGACTGCCAAATCCCGACTCTTTGAGAAGAGACCCACCTGTGCCTGCGTAGAATTTGGTGCAGTTCCCGTAGTCGATGTCCTCCTGTCTGATGTCAAACTGCGGCAGAGCGATGGCGTCCATTTGCACCGGATCTCCCGTCTGCCACATGAACTGCAGGTCGTCCGTGGTGTAGCCGACTGGAGACGAGAATGACGGAGGTGCACAGCAGTGAGAAACAATTTGAAACGTGCACGCCGCATAAGCTGCATTAGTGCGTCCGTCAGGGATTCGCAGCGGAACCACCAACAGCACAGAAACTTATTTAAAATCAGATACATGCTGCTTGCGCAGTAGCTGCGCTGACAACACTCTGGCTCAATTAGCCCTAAAATATGATGATTTATTCCACTGACCCGAGTTCTCCAAACTTCCAAATACGAGCAAAGAGCTCAATTATTGCCGACGCACGCAGGCATCCGGAAAATCAGATCATATTGCATTTTCTTTAATGTGGTGTTGATCATTTTGCAATATAAAAAAAAAAAAATCCAATAACAAAGAGAGAGAACAGTTTTGGAGTGAAGTTACACGAAAGTTTCTCCTGTTAGTCTGTGCATGGAATACGCTCTCATATTAATCTTTCTCGAATTTGTTATTGGAGTGGGCTGCCTTTTCCCGGAATGAACCACAATAAAATAGATAAAGATAAACGCAGGCGAATTGAGGAAAAATACACTTCAACTTGTGACTTGTAGCGCGTCTCGCCCCTTGAGAGGAAGTGTTTTATTTACACTTCAAGTAAATATTAGCGTTGCAAAACAGCAAACGGCTTCGCCATCTGGTTGAGAGCAAGTCAGGGAAGCTGCTGGAGTAAAAGAACTTTCAGTGACTCCGATTTTCTAACATTTTTAAACAGAAATCCCAACGCACGTATTACTTGTAACACTCACAGCTCTCCAGTTGCATCTTACACCTCTGCGTGTCCATGGGGAAGAGCGTCAGGTCCAGCGGGCAAGACAGCGTGACGGACAACCTGCAAGCGAACACACAGAGTGTTACATCGAGAATCACACTAAGATGTTGTTCAATTGTGCGACAAGGTTTTGATTTACTGAGGCGAAGAAACGGCTCCTCTGAGCCTCCTCAAAATGATGTCACATTTTTTTTTGTAACCTTCGAAAAACATTCCCTAAACTCTGGGACATTCAATTAGGCTTTTGACTAAATAGAATAATAAAACATTGGAAACGTTGTTGAGGAACTTGGCAGGAGGTTGAAGTGTTACTGTTGGACGCTCTCCAGATGTGCTCACCATATCCAAAATCCACTGAGGCAAAGACGACGATTGCAAATGAAAAAAAAAAAAAAAAATCATTACCTCATGCTGATGAGGACGTCCCCGTTCCGGAAAATGAAGAGGAGGATGTTCTCTTGGGTCACGTCGTGGAAGTTGGCGCTCTTTTCGTTGGCAAAGAACAGGTCGGGCTTCCACAGACACTTGAACATCTTGGGGTCGACGGTGAGGGAGTCGGACTTGAAGTCCTGCGGCAGCTTCAGCCGCGGGTCGTTCCAGCGCTGCCGCAGGAAGATGTTGACTCTGTAATCCTGGAAGGGACACGTCCACGGGTGAGCGCATGATATCTGAGTAAAGTGCGACCAGAGTGGCAGAAACAAGGTCCAGCCCGAATTTTTTGTAGTTTTAAATATTAGAAATCTTTAATCAGCAGCAATAACTGTGGAGGATTATGACAAATTATTCATTGAGAGGACTTTTAACGGTGCATTTTAAGCCAATTAGCAGGTCACACCTTCTTTTTCATTCACCTCCTGTCTCATTTTTCCTTTAGTGTTGGGCAAATGATGCATGAATTACCGTTAAATAATATTCTTGCTGAGGCATCAGCACAGCAGTAGTCAAAGATACGCTTTCAACTCAGATGTCATCCATCGATATGCACAATGTCGATAAGCGCCCCCTGTTGCACAAGTTTCTCTCCGAGAAAAACAAAACGAAACCAAAAAAACTAAGCAAACCCGCACGTGTCTAAAGTTGGTTTTCCAGTTGCAATTGCATGTGGATGTCAACGGGCCACTCAGGAGTGATGAGTGACTCTCCTCAGCTGCGGCGATAACGGCCAAATGTTATCAATACAACAACATCTGATACAGCCAGTGCTCATTATGGGGCTTATTAGTGAACATTCCTTCATGGTCGCTGGTGGGAAAGTCCCTCTTTTGTTTTGTGTTAAAGCTGTTTGGGACCAGGTGATGGGCAAGAAGCGTTAAAATGCCAAGCGTGATGACGGATGACACGTCAAATAAAGCCCTTAAAGTGTTTGAAGGATCACGTGTGGTGCTGAGCTGAGAGTCAACTTTCACTTTCTGTCTCATCTTTGTTGTCTTCCTTTAGACTTGCATTGTGTATCTGTTCGATCCAGTGAAGATGATTGGACGACCACCTGCGATGTAGCTGTGCTCAAACTAGCCCGCTATTGCCGAATCCACGCTAGTCTCAGCGGCGGTAGCGAGGCTCGCAGGTGCTTCCAGTGTTGAGGCTTTTGAAAGCCGTCCACAGCCGTTCCCTCCTGGTTTTCGGTGAGATTAAAATTAAAGTCAAGTTGTTTTGGAATGCTGAGACTGAGCGAAATTGCAGTGTGTTGCAGTTTGGCAAGATGGATGTTGACAGAAGAACTCCAGCTGTCATGCAGGGGTTGGCTACAGGCTTCTCATGGGAGGACTTGGTTCACAAAGTTGGTTGGCGTGTGCTAAGATGTTTTCCCATAAAAAAAAGAAAAACACTTTTAAATTTGAAAAAGCAGAAAAATAGCAATGGCAGACGATGCTAACACACCTAAAACTTTTCAGTAAAAGAAAAAAAACTGAAAACTAGAACCTGTCACTCTGGTAATTCCAACTTTAGAAATCATGATGTTTATGCTCTGGTAGCGCTGATGTGGGTTTCACCCTTTGCTTAACTCCACTGTTGCAGCGTCTGTGCCTTAGGGGGCTTTATCTCCCGCACAACCTCCTGACCCTTCCTTCTATTTTTAACACAATGCTGTCACCCCATCTGAGCCTCAATTTCAGGCTTTGAGGGCCGGACGGACTATCACAAAAGTGCAACAAATGGAAACTATTCATTGCTTGTAAGCTCAACACCTAAGCCAGCTTTGTTACCATTGCATGTTAAGCACCTATTTGCTTCCATTATTGCGATTCCTTTGTATCAAAATGATCCGAGGGCAGAGGTCCAAGAGAATTGCGTTTCAAACGGCCTTTAAAGCAACTTTGAACTTGGTTTTTATGTTGTTGTTGCTTTGCTAGTTTCAATTCTGCAATCTAGCGCATCCGTCTTTTTTATTTTTCTCTCCACAGAACAGGTAGCGATGGGATGGTGATCTGACCAATAGGAAGCCTCAAGGTGCTGCTGGTTGGCTAACTGTCAGTACTAAATGCCATTGGTCTGAATTTGGAATGGGACAGACATTTGCCTCCTCATTCTGAACATATGCTATCAGCTCCACCCAGATGGACACGCCTGCTTTTAACTGAACACATTTCTTCAGTCTCACTTTGGAATGCATGAGTGGTCATATCTGTAAAACAACCTAATCTTGTTTTTTCCAAGCTACGGTGGCTACAGCAACCGCCGGCCTCCTCCAGAGAACAAGGCGAGGAGACACATCTTCCTCTTCCAGCTGGCCATCACTCACAAAATAAATAAATAAACAAAGGAAAGGCGACACATTCGCACCATGACATCAAATTAGTCACCTTCCCTCCCTGATGCGCGCCGACGCGTCGCAGCCGCAGAAGGTGTAAATGATGAGAGAGGCTTTCTGGAGATAAAAACGTCCCGCCGAGAGATAAAGCGAGGCCGAGACGCGGTCGGCTGTCTCTTCTGTCGCCTCCCGGATTCAGACAGAACCCTCCTCGCTTTCACGGGGCCTTCAGGGGGAAGAGGAGCGAAGACAGGAGCTGCCATCCAGGAGTTTCTTATCTCTCTCTGTCGTACTCTGGGATTTTTTTTTAAAGAAAACCAACCAGATATTTCTCAATTCTGTTCTGCCCTGCGGCCATAGTAAAGTCTGTCTCTCATTCTCACTCTTTCTCAGTCATTTTTCCCTCTTGTTCTCTGTTTTTCTTTCCTACACTATTCAAGCAAACCAGGAGACTCGGCCCTGTAATTGGCCACGCTGTCCAACTCTCCACGGGGACATTTTTAAAGGTGAACCATCTTTACTGATCCTCAGCCAAAAAAAAAAAAAAAAAAAGACATATTTTTTTCCCCTCAGGCAGGCAAAGATTTTCACGCAGCTCCGGTTCCGTGATATAGGACCCGGCGCTTTGTTATGAAAGTAACCCTGCATCACCTCCTGAGATTAAGTAGGAAAACAGTTATCGACGTGGACGCGGACACTGTCCAGACGCTGCGCTGTGATAGGCCGGTGTGACAGCGCCAGGATATTCACGTCGTAAAATGACGTGACAGAGGGATGACAGATTTTTTTTTATATATATAATTTTCCTTTGGGTGATCACTATCAAAATTGGCTGAATGACTGGTGCCCAGATGTTTCAATGACTTTGGGTCTCCACCGTTTGACACCTCATTTTATCACCTCTTTAGATTAATCGGGGATTAACTCGCAAAGCTCAGCAGCCCTGCAAATCACACTATGGATCTCTTAGCTTCATGTTTGCCATCTCCTCCCTCCTAAAACAACACTGTCAGGAAACCTCTAGGATTGGTCCATTTATCCGGACTTTAATACCCCTGCGGACAGACACCCAAACGGCGCCCGTCTCATCAGCAATTAAGCCCTGGAAGAAATGAGGCGTGAAAAATGCAAAGTCTTCGTCGCGATTTGCCGCTAAATGGCCTTAAACCGTCCAGAAAGCGGGAATAAACGCTGATGCTGCGCCCTGAAAAAAAAAACTCTGGCTCCGCCTCACTGCTCCTGATTGACACGGCTATCGATTGCTGCTGTCTTCTTCGGAAGGGTGGAGCTAAAGCGGGGATTGAAGTGAACGCTCACCATGGTTGTCTCTTGGATGGAGCCAAAACTGTTGATGAAAATGTTCACTCTGTCCTCCACAGGAATTCCTGCATCAGAGAGAGAGAGAGAGAGAGAGAGAGAGAGAAAATGAGAGGCTGTGTTATTGAATCTATTCAGTTTTACAGCCACTTGGCAACAGAACTGAGGCCCCATTGTGATTTTTACAGGCCGATACACTGAGTGTCATGCAAGATGAAACTATTTCAGCCTTAAATTCTGCTGACTGATACTCTGCTGAGTATCAGATTGTGCTTTTGATCGGAATGATCGCAAATGGATTTCATCGCGGTTGCTTGCACTTGCTGCGAGGCCAACGCTGCGCACACACACACACACACACACACACACACACACACACACACACACACACACACACACACACACACACACACACACAGAACCCGAAGTGATGCACAATTTACACTTTGGTTATTTTCTTTGGGAGGCAGGCACAGAAGCTCGTATTCCGTGGAGCAATCGCGCACACACAGACACACACAAATAACAATAATAACAACATGCGAAATCTGTGGGCGGCTCATTATCTTTCAAGCATTAGTGCAATTAAACCACTTCACATGCACACAAAAAAACAGAAAACAACTCCAGGTTGCAGGCTTGAAAATTCCCTCTATAGTCCATAAAAGCAGATCTGCGTTTTATAGGCCTTGGCCAATTCATGAGCAAGGCCCACTTTAGTATGTAATTTGGGAGTTTATGACATGGATGTTAATGGACGGGGAGCTTTCAGCCCACCCTGAAATCAGGAGCAGATGTTTGGCCGTTGACTAGTTGCAGGCTTTGCACATCAAACACTCGGCGAATCCCAGAAACAGTTCCCACTGCCAGCAAAGTCATGATGGAAACTGAGGATCTACCTGAACACCACAGAGACGTCCATCCGTCACGCTGAGGGGTCGAGATTTGTGTCTGTGCTATTGTATTTTTTATTTTCATATGGTCATTGCTAAACGCCAAAACAGAGACATGTGATGGCAGAGCAACCAGTTTAGTTCTGGTCTACTCTCTGTTCTGGCATCACCAGGATGTTTTTTTGTTTCCCCATATGGACATCAAGGTGTAACAGAGCATGTTTTTGACATATGTCACTGTGAATCGAAAGCAGGAAATTAATTTCATCAATTCATGCGCCAGCCCAGCTGCTTGGCAGCGGCTCGCTCCTGAAAAGCGGGTTTTCCCGGCACGGCTCTCCCGCCTCGTGTTCGTGGAATGTGCTCATTCCTTCGGCTAGCATGACAGCACCGCGGCAAAACTGTAAATTAAAGACGGACAGAGACTGACGGGGAGGAGTCGGCGCTAACCTTTGAAGTTGGGTCTTATTCGGGGATCGTAGGTGATCAGTAACCTGTTCAAGATGTTGCTGGTGGAATTGGCAGGGACGCGGGCCAGATCCTCAGACGACAGCTGCCTGCAAACAGGAAGGACAGAGTTGGCACAGCTGTACAAGGAGGTCAAATTCTTGGCAGATGAGTAGGGCCACTTCTGTCCTGGGCACCTGGACTGTTTATTACACTGCCTGTTTGAACGGGCAGGGCTCGGTTGACGTTCTAATTAGTTTAAGGAACTTGACAATTACTCAAAGCCTTCATAATCACAATCATGCAAATCAGCTTGCGTTGCATCAAATTTCTCACCAGACTGCAGTGGGATGAGCCTTGAGCAAGCAGCTAGTGTTATAGTGGTGGAGATCGGTCTTGGTCTCAAAAAACTGGAGACCACTTTTTAAGGGTCTCCTCTTGGACTTTGAGGCATTTTTACTCGGTCTCGGATCTCGGTCTCGGACTGGATGGACTCGGGATTTTTGATCAACACCAGTCAACTTTCAGCCAACACTACAATGACACGACTATAACAGAAAATAATCCAGCTGCTGCCGTTTTATGCTCTGTTGATGACACCCAGAGTGACACAGGCCCTTATTCCTAGTTGATTTATTTCTTTAATTTTATGAAGAAAAGTTGTTTTTTTGAAAATGATTCACAAAAGGGTTTAAAATACTTACTGACAATAAATATTTGCCAGATAATTTTTGTGTGCGTTTCAAAATGTTTTGCTGCATCAGAAGCACATAAACAAATGGAAAACGTAGTTTATTGTTAATGACAAAAGAAGAAAACTCCTCTGGCACTCTTGTAATGCTTTAGAGACTCAAGCTTGATTCTTCGTGCAACACAGCATGTCACAAATGCATTCGGTGTCCATGAACTCTTTTTTTCCCAGTACTGTATTTCCTACAATTAATGTTGTATCTTTTTATCATCTGCATCATCAAATGGTATTAGATTACGCAAGAGGCTTAACGTAAAAGCAAAGCAAGGTTTGTAATCACATTGTGTGTCCAACTGTTGTGTCCTCACTCAAATGACAGACAAGAAAAAACCTCAGGATTTCTGCTACCAATGAACCTCTGGGATGAAGTGGGCCAATCACATAAACACTGCAATCACTCCACCAATGAGAACCCTTTGGTGCCGCAGATTCCTGGGTCCATTCAGGAGCACAACCTCAAGCCAGCAGGGACTTTTGGCCATGAGAAACTGCCACGGGACTAAACCTAGAGGCTGGTTGCTGCGGTAGAAATGCACCTAATTCCTCAAAAGGTCCCTGGTAAAGTTCCTGTGGTGGGAAAGCACTTTTCAATTGCATAAAATAAATAAATAAAATGTTAAAAGAATGAATGACCAGCATCTTTTTTTTGTTCCTTCCATGCAAGCTGACTTTAAAGAGGGAAAAAAATATATATACAGTATATACATATGTGTGTGTCAGACAAAAATCACCACTCTAACTTCTTAAGAAGTTCGGCCAAACGCCAGTCATTTCCTGAGGTTGACATGATAAAAGAGAGCGAGAGAGAGAAACAATGGACAAAGGGAGCAAAAGGGGAGAATGGAATCTGGCACGAGAGCAAGGAGAAAGAGGGAGAAAGCCTCCTTGTGGGTGGCAATGAATTTTCCTGCCAGGGAATTTACCCCCCCTCCCCCTCGAAGCACTTTACATATCATTATGTAAACCTTATCAAGCGGCGGGGATGAGTTAAAGTGCTCTGCAGGAATGCCGCGCCGTGTGTGTACATTCTGCGGTTGCTCTGATCAAAGTGAAACGCATAATTCCCCCATCCGCTAACCCCCCCACACACACACACCCCCTCCAGGGCTTCTTTTAACGGGACCCGTCTGACAACCTCGAGCGGCGAGCAGCTAAAGTGGAACCACTTGGTTCTCTTGATCCACAAAGGCATCAGACGCACTAAAAACACGGAATATGCCGCACAGCTTACACTCGCCAACACAGACGCTACATCAGCCCCCCCACCGCCCCACCTCTCCTCACCTCCGGCTGGCTTCGTCTCCCAGCTGCTTTCTACCATTTAAGGAAGTGGATGGTTTGAACTTTCCACTCCGTGACAGGCAATAATCAGCGTCTCTGGTCTTGTCTTGGAAGCCCAGAAGTCAAAAGTCAGAAAAGTCCTTCCTTCACAGTGTGTGTGTGTGTGTGCGTGTGCGTGTGAGCACGCATGGGCTAAAACACTCAAGGTAAACCAACCCTTTGTGATGTCACGAAGGGCAATGCTTTTTCCCACCAGACTGTGACAACACACAAAGCTTCTTTTGTTTGTTTGTTTTTTGCAGGAAGATCTGAAACATAATTTCAAGGAAATTGGTGACATTGTCTGATCATTGAAAATGCAACAATTACGTGGCAGGCTGTAAACACCAGGGATGTGCACTATAAGATCAAATTAAACAAACATAAAAATCACACAAATGTAATGCAAATTTAAGGTTTACGACTATCTAATAAAAAAAAAAAAAACATTTTAAACTTTTTTTAACAAATGATTTAATATTTATTTTTGACAGACTGAAAATAAATCAGTTTATATGGATATACTATTTTGCTCGTTGATATTAGAAAATGGGCTGAGGGATCTAATAATGTTGATATGTTAGGTAAATGCATTTGTTATGTAACCTGCATGCGCCCTGACGCAGACGTCACGAAAGCGCTGAGAGGTGAGTGGCAACAAAACGGGGAAAGGGATTAGTGAGTTTTAGGACTGTAGTTGTAAAAGATTTTTTAGGGGTTTTATTTTCTATGCCTGCTATATTCTACTTGGCTTGCCCAAAGGGAGACGCTCGGGTCAACGTGTTATATGCGTTATGTTGGCTGAGACATACCGAAATCCCATTGTTTGCAGTTGTGTATTGAACCTAACAGGCCGTACTGAACAGTTTGATAAAATATCGAGTATTGTTGTAAGCACAGGGCTAAATAGGCTTTGTCCTGGAGCCTATAAAGCTTTTTTTTTTCGTATAATTAATCATGCACAGCTGAACTTAACAGGTAGAATTCAATGTCTTTAAATTAAAAGCAATCCTATCATAGCTGCCATCAAAAGTCGATGACTTCTGCTCTGGACAAACCACATTTAGAACAAGGGGGCTGTCTGGGACAGTTTGTTTTTTTAAATTTCCACATAAGAAATGCAGATTAGAGGAAGTGCTTCAACCTGGACTTTACTTCCAATCTTTACTTTCAATCTTTACTTACAACACTGCGTGTTGTAAGTAAAGAGGGGGTCGCAGACTTTCAGCTCAATAAAATCAGCCGAGTTGCACTTCTAAATTTTAAGCTTGAGGTTTAAGTCTTATGCGTTCACTGGCTGGATGTTGCTTTTGGCAAACGGCCACCATGAAATTTCATCCTGTCGAAATTACTGCTCTTAAAGTGCAGCTGTCAGCTGTCAAGTCTAGGTGTCGCTGTGTTTGATCTTCCATACTTACGAGGGACAGTAAACCTGCTTCCCTTTTTTCTTCCCCTTCTTGGTTCCTTTCTCCTTGGCCGATGCTCCCTCGAAGCACAGCGAGAACAACAGGAGGAGGAAGGCGATTTTCTTCATGCCCATTCTGGAGCGATAGTCGGGGCCTGCAGGGGACAAAAAGAGACAAACTGCTTAAACTGCGAGCGGGAGGCCGTGTGTTCTAATACAACAACCCTAACACTGAATCGTTGTCTCGTCACACCTGAAAAATTGCAACATTTTGTTTGCGCATATGAGAACAAAAATCTACAGAAGTCATTCTTGTTTTCCACCCTGACCGCCTCTCGGCTTGTTAGCGCCTCGCTAACATCGCTAACATCCCACTCGTGACAGATCTGTTACTGTAAGGTGAAATGAGTCAATCTGAGCGGTCTAATCAAGTCGTGCGAGTTGAAGCAGAAAGCCAGTCAGTGGCGCAACATACTTGAATAATGATGGTCCTTCAGTTAAATGCAACCTACTAGACGTGGATGGGAAAATCACTGAAGGCAGCATTGTGCATGCAGATGATGTTTCCAACGCACTTTGTTGCTGTGGGGTTTGAAAAGTAGTTTTTTTTTTACAAATGAAGTCACCAGCTGATGAGAGGAACGAAAGGATTAGAATAAACAAAGTCCAATTTGATGCATGAGCAGTTGAATAACGGTGATGTCATGTTATTTAAGGTTCGTGTGTAATTAAATCTATTCTTTGGCTTTTTGGTGTATTTTTTCACACAGTGGGACTTTTCCTTGGAAAAATATATGTCAGGTAATAAAATGATTTTGAAAGCTCCCTGAGCGGTCAAAAACCTGAGAAGGATCGTTTTAAAATACTGTTCCAACGTCTAGGTATTCTGAAGATGATTAAGTGTTCAACAGCGTTTTCACATCTGGACCGTTTTGATCCATTGCGAAACAGACAGATTTGTTCCGAATCCATTAGCGTATTTCCCCGAGTCGATTCGTGTTCGCAGTGCATCATGGCAGAGCCGGCCAAAGCAAACGCCATCGCAGGGCTTCCCTCACGACTTGCATTGTGGGCCGGCGTCATGACAACGACGGCAACAACAGTAGCAGCAGCAGCAGCAACCAAGTGAGCCTCGGGTTCACCTGGTGCGGCCAGGAGGCCAAACGCTCCATTGACATTCAGGGGAAATTGGACGTTTCAAACCAAAACGGCGAAGTCTATAAGATCATCTGGACACTCTGCTGAGCAGCGTCATACACCATGGTGTCCAGCTTTTTTTTGTCCCTTTTAGAACATCTGAAAGCTAAAAGGTACAGCTGCAGGTGGAATGAATGAATGCAAACAAAAGAACCAAGGTAGGATGGCCTGGATGAAAAAAAAACGTTTTTAATTGATGCAGTACTGAAAGCAAGTTAAATTGAAACTTTCCCAATGATTTATTTGTCAAAAAAAAATCAAATTCAGTCCAAACAGGAAGGTCTAGTTCACAACGTATCCCCCTTTTCAGATGGTTTGGCTCATATTCAAAAATGCCGAAGCTCAGATTGGCTATATATTGTTATAAAATGTTGAGTTAATGGTCAGACATGCTGGTAGGAAAAGAATCCTTAGTTCTGATTAGTTCTTTAGCAAACATGTCCAAGCATCGACTGAATACTGTCACACGACAGCAATCAGCAGACAGCAACACCTGTGGTCAAACAATTTCCCATTAATGAGAGGCCCTCTGCAGTAAGAAACCTGTACTGTAGGAGGCATCTGGCTCTGACGATGATCTCGAACGTCTGCTACTCATTCTGTTTGTACGCAACTTATAATGAACTTGTACCCCACAGGAAATGACAAATAAATACTACCATATTCCCCCTGTGATTGGTTGGACATGGTTGACAGCAGCGATGAGCCACTCCGGGTTTCGTCGACGACCCTCCACAGAGCAGAAGGTTCGGCCCTGGACTCGAACTCGCTCTGAGGGCTGAGCGATGATTTCTCGCCGGCTGGCGTGAGCTCGTCCAGGGGCGCCCAAAACCCCCCACTGCATGTTCAAGTGCTCGTGTTGTTCTTTTGCATGCCTTAATCGGGGCCATTCATCAGGCGGTGGCCCCGGTACCTGTGTGATTCATCCCCCATCGAGGGGACCTGCGCTCTTTCATTGCATGGGGACATTGAGACTAACGACGGAGGCAAAAGTCCCCTCACACACACACACACACACACACACCAGCTCCCTCACCCTGCCAGCCAAGACTGTATATTAACTGAAGCACTTTATTGTCTAGACAGACACACTCGTTCTCGCTGCCTTGGCCCAGTAACTCCCAGCCTGCCTCTCGCCCGCACATTGATCATCATCTCCTCCACTGGAAATAACTCCCACCATTTCACTCCTTTTTATCATTTTTTTGTTTTTTTCTCGTGCGTCGGTGCGGCCCCGTTGTCTGGCCCAAAGCTAAGTCAACATTGTTTTTGTCAGTCTGGAGGGGGGAAAAGAAGGAGTAGAGGTAGTAGTAGAAGAAGAGGAAGAAAGCCGGGGTTTGTTTGGCGTTCCCATCCTGGACGAGCACATGTCCGACATACGTCGGTGCCGACCCGCACATGTCAGGCGGGGAGCGGTGGGAGCGGGACGGGGGAATGTTTGACTTGGCACCGGAGCGCATTTCTGGGAGAGAGATCTGGCGTGTGAGCGGCGATTCCTCACATGTGTTCCATCTTCTAGCACGTCCTCGCGTGGAATCTGCCTTCTGCAAGCGTCCGCTGCTGTCACGGGGGATGAAAGAGCGCAGGGACGGGTCCAGAACTGGTGTGCAGGCTGCAGACGGGCTTTTAAAAAGCTGTAATGCAAGAGTGAAACAGTCTCCTTGCTTTGCCATATGTTGCCTGGGAGAAATGTTTCTGAAATATTTCTGCAGGGTTTTTTTCTTTTCTTTTTTGAACTAGATAGAGACGCTGCACCCTGCACGAGTGGTGAATTTGTTTGTCTTATTTGAAAAGTATGTAATGAAATCTCACGCAGGATGAGACTATAAACTCAAAATTTTCACTTGACAGGTCGTCTGAAATTGTCTCGATGAATACGACCTGTTATTCAATCCTGTGTCCACAGAAATAAGAAAACCATCCACTTTAATTCTTTCCCTGGTTAAAATAAGCATTTGTTAAAAAAATGCTCTAGACTTTGGTACTTGTCAGCTCCTCCAGGTCAGTGACAACACTCCTTAGCCAGGCTCCTCTCTGAGAAATGACCTTGTTGTTCAATCCATTCTGGAATCTCCAACAAAGCAACAGTTTTAGCTAAAACTCAATTCATTTTTTTTTTACCAGGAGGCCGTAAACACAAGGCTAAATGTGCTGTTTTCCAGAGATCTCTCATGAATGATGAAGGACCACCTCCTTGGAATTATAAATGAATCCTGAAGACCTGGAAATGACTGTGGGACTATGAGACCTTTAAAACAAGTTCCAGTTGGATGAAGTGAAGCTGACAAAATGAGTCTCTGTGATTCAAGAAACACCGGAGGGGAAATGCTTTGAATGCAATTTTAAAAACAATTCTTTAAACAATGGCACATTAAAACACTTTACACACCTATTTGTTGTTGTTTCAAAGTACAGTAGAATTAAGTGAACCTCTTGTTGTCCGTCCAAAACACTACAACCAGAACTGGACCTTCCTCAAAGCTGTTTTCCCGCTCTGCCTGCTAATGAGCGCCGGTGGCGAGGCCGATCCCGGACGCCTCGTTCAATCACATCGATCTTGTAACTCATTAGGCAGCGCCTCGTCCCGGCTACGCCGTACTTTAGATATTAAACAAATTCGCAGAGAGCGCCAGGGGAAAGTGTCCACGCCAGCCAGAGAGCGAGTTCATAAACTGACCTTGGCACTTGCCGAGTCAACGCGGTGCCACGGCCGGAGAACGTTGCCCTTGCTCGTGTGTTTTACTGCCTGTGGTATTGGGAAAAAAAAAGAAAAGAAAAAAACGCTGGGCCTTGGTCACACGGCGGCTGGCGGTGACTCAAGCGGGAGTCACATGGTCTCCCAGCCCCCTCCCACCTCCCCACGGGTCCAAGGTCAGTGAGCAATCCTGCCCTGCCTTCATCACCTCCTCACTGTATGCATTTTTTATCATCTCGTCTATAAATATCCCGCTTAGCGGGTTATAATCCCTGTTATAGCGGTGCAATGTTTCTGTAAACAACTCCTGACTGTACTTTTTATATTATGTGAAAGGAAACAAAACTCAGATTGTCCATCGTTCAGTATCTGTTCAGTATTAAGCAAAAGCATTTTTTTTAAAAAAAAGAAGACACTTAGCGATGTAGCTGGATTCTCTTTTTGCATTAATCTGATTTGAGGATAAAAGGCCTTAAATCGCTGGTAAACAAGACACGCAGGACAAACACCAACAACAAAAAGGAAAGACCTGGCACAACCTGTAGCTGCACATCGGCCCGAATTTTTGGGGGGTGCGAGACTGTGCAACAAGAAGGAGTGGCTGTGAGAGGAGGAAGCACATGTGAGACTGAGCAACAACATGCGGAGAGGGGGAAAACCCAGCCCCTGTTGAGACGACAACACAGCATCAGCATCAGCAACAGCAGCAGCAGCAGCAGCAGCAGCGACCACCATGACGAGTAAAGAGGGGAGGGGGGTGCAGGAAGAGGATGCCAGCGCATATTATGCGTGATTCTCCTCGCGCACAGGAGCGCATTCAAATGATATGTATATATCAGTAAAAACACTCACTCACGCACAATGCCACCGTCTCCACTCACCGTTTGGCGCCTGTCAGTTCCCACCGAAGAAAAGCTGCGTTAGCCGACTGTGCAAGCGGTCGTCAACGGAGCCTCCCGGAGCCGTCGCCGTCTCCCTGTTCCATTCTATCCTCCGCTCTCGAAACAGACGCGTTCGACGAGTTCGTAGGTGGCAGGGTTACAAAAAGTTACATCTCGGCAAATTGCCAGAGGAGTTTCTCGAATCCCCGCTGCCGTCCTTCTTCTTATGTTTTCTTTTGTTTTTGTTTTTTTCTGCGCGCGGCGGCTGCTGCTGCTAACTGCCCTTTTTCGCCTCGGCTCGGGATGCCCAAGATGGAGGCTCGCGTGTACCTGACATGCAACATGCGCAGTAGCGGCTGCACGCAGTTGGAGGAGCGCAGCATCAGCGTCAGCACCAAGGACAGCCGCTCCCCGCTCCCCGCCCCCGCGCCTCCCAGCCTCGAGCTGCCAGCCGCCGCCGCCGCGACGCGACGTGACGTGACGTGACGTGACGTGACGGCGGATCCACGATTCACGTGATGGGAGCTCAGCTTTCCCGCTATTTATCGCGGCCGCGCGGCACTTATCGGCGGATGAACTCCGACAGGGAAGGACGAGTGATCCGGACCATGAAGGCGGAAAATGTGTGGATGGCATTTGGACTAAATGCTTGATTCATTATGTGTGTGTGTGTGTGTGTGTGTGTGTGTGAGGGGGCAGTTCACTTGTATTTACAGGCATCTAATTCACATTAGAACACTAAATATTGACCTTTAAGTCATCAAGCTGCCATCCCGGCCACATTTCAGCACGTTTAATTTGTATAAATGGCTCAATATATATATAAATATATATATTGTGTATGCGTGGGTTCTGTCCGGATTCTCTGGCTTCTGGCTTCCTCCCACAGTCCAAAAACATGCATGTGAGGTGAATTGGAAACTCTGAATTGTCAGTAGGTGTGTGTGAGTGTGAATGGTCGGTTGTCTTTGTCTCTATGTGGCCCTGCAATGAACTGGCGACTTGTCCAGGGTGTCACCCTGCCTTCGCACTATGACAATGGATGGATGGATTTTGGATGCATAAAAGCAAAGCAAAAACAACAAGAAATATCCCTTTCACCCGCCTTATTGTGAGAAGACTTCACCTACTGTCCAATAGCTGATGTAAGGTCGTATTTTACAGCCACACAGAACCACAACTCCCGAACTGGAACGTGTCCCCCTCTGGAAGTCCGTCCTTGGAGGTGAGACCACCAGTACATTTTCCGCAGATGGAACCTGAACGGCTCCTTTGTGTCTGTGGTCTGTCTGTTGGCTGGAGACTTCTTTTCGCCACCCAGTGATGGATTTTTTGCAGGGCAGAAACGGGAACCGACACCATCCTGGTCTGTCACTCACCGTGTAATGTCTCCAACATCCACAAAAAGAAAATCTGTTGTCCAAGACGCCACCAGCAGATTCCCGTCAGTTTGATTTAACGGATTTGAAAGATTTATCTGATCGCCCCTGGAGGAGGGGATGTGGAATGCGCCCCGTAAACAAAAAACATTGTTATGATGTTTGATTCCGCCTTTAGAAATATACAGTTTATCTTGCTGATGATAATGTTTTGCGGGCTATCACGAACAGATTCAAAACACAGTTTGTTTCTATAAACCGGCTGATTTGCCCGGATTCGGTTGTGGTTGCAACATTTGCATCAATTGTTTTTTTGTATTATTACTTCCCAAAGCTGTTTGTGTCATTCTTCATTCACTCTGTGAGTGTAGTTGCACTGAACAGGAAGTCAGCTCCTTTGTAGTTAGAGTTAAAATTTGAAAAAAACGTTTGCAAACTGAGCTGCTTTTCCCCCACAATTCCGATCCATATCTCATTCATCACTTTCTGTCAAACAACTTGGGCGGCCTCCCTGCGCGGATCCCCCGTAGACCGATTTTGACTGACGGGGCGTTCCATTTGCATACACAAATTAATTGACACCACATGCATGGAGATTAATGATTTATGTCACAGGGTGCAGTTCCCCGCTCGCGATGGAGAGGTACAAGGACTCTTTTGTTTTGTCTGCGGCGCGTGGACTCGCGTGGACTCGAGCCATGGCAGTGACGGACGGCCGTGTGTCGCCGTCCAAAACAAAGTCAGGGCAGATTAGAGCTGCGTCCACTGCTCGTCAGAGGACTTTCACAGTTCAGGTTTTTGTTGTGAGTTTAAGGATGAAGTCGAATCACGGGAGTTATTTATTTGGCAGATGAGCATTTGCAAATTCCTCTTTTTAAAAAAACCTTTTCCAGTTGCTTTTAGTGACATCTGTAAAGGGCTGCTTCGGCTTTTAGAGTTCATTGACTGGCAGGAGTCACACATTATTACCTGGAACACACTCATTTATTTCAGTTCAACACATACATATGTTTTAAAATATATTTTAAGTTGCATTTCACCTGTATAAACACAGAAGTACCCAAATAAAACACATTAGCAATGATGGGCTTCGATTGAAAACACCATGAGAAAGATGTTCAGTCTCACATGTAGCCTCTAGTTATCATGTAGATTAAAAAAAAAAAAAAAAAGCGCACACAAAACAGTAGCAGCCCTCGTGTGTTCAGTATTACAGTGTACACCTACAGTGTACGTGCAATATTGTCCTGACAGAGCCTGGTGGTTTCACTCAATCTGCCCCTTATGAAACAGACAGCCCTAATGGAGAGCAATTCTTTTTTTCCCCAGTGAGATTATTGAGGGGGCAGTGGGCCAGAGCGCCGCTCTGCAGGAGAACTCCTCGCCGACGTCTTCTGAATCGCTCTGCTCTTTATTCAGGAGGAACACAAGAGGCTCTTTCCAGAACGAGATGCCCAACATTTGTTCGATGTTAGGAGACAATGCTCCCTCTATTCATTTGATGAGATAAATTCCTGAAGATATTATTTTTTTTTTATTATTATTTTTCTTTTTTGCTTCATTCAGTATGAGGATTGATCCAACACAGACGAGACTCTGAAGCTCAGACGGGGGGGGGGTTGGGGGTCTTGTCCTCGTTCCAGCTTGCACGTTTACGCAGATACATCCTGCTGTTTTTATTTCCTAACAACACATAAAATCCAACAATGGAGTTGCGCAGCGCAGTAACAGAAGTGGATTCTAAAGTGGAATCAGGTTACCTGCAACTCAAACTGTTTGGAAATACAAAAGAAGTCTTGAATGTTACAATGGCCGACCCCTGCAGCAAGTATTGTTGTAAACACAACAAGAACTGAGACAAAGACCTGTAGTTTACACAATCTCAATTTCCTCAGTTGTGCAAGTGAATTGTATTGTGTCTGAGCAGCTACTGCACTGCGTCCGATGATGCTGGAATTTATCTCCCGATAAGGAATGAGTGCCATTTCCACGTGCGCGCGCCCTAACTGGAGAACGACAGATATCATCTCAATGCGCTCAAAGACCTTGACATCCAACATCAGTTGTCAAGCGGCAGGTTCACATTAATAATGACTGTCTGGAGTCTCTGAGTCATGAAACACTGCTGCAAAGGGGTGCTATTCACTTCCCTTATAATGTGGCCCATTGAGGTTTCCCTGTTAGTCAGTTTTAGATTCCACTACTCCATCAATAAAAAATCCAGAGGGTTAAAAAAGAGGAGAAGTTACACAAAGTTGTGAAATTAGTCACAGGCCTCAAAGACGCTTGTAGTTCATGACTTCTGTCAATATTTTTGCAAAAGTTATTGTAGCTTTTGGCTTCAAGCAAAGAAAACCCTCAACTAAATAATGACAAGAATAATTTATCCAAGTGCACGTGTAGTATGTTAATCTTGGTTGTAATTACATTACCATGAATATTTGACTTCTCTTTGCTATTCGGGCCTCGATGGATGGTGCTTCAGTTTCTACTCAACACTTTGTTATGTTTTTCTGTAAATATTTTCTGGCAATGTGCCCTGAGGCTTGTGTGTTCAGTGTGTGTTTTAAACTGGGTTTGCAAGTCAATGATAATTCCGTTGTTGGAAGCAAATCGAGATAAACTACCTCTCTTCTCTTCTCCATGGGTTCCCAGAGAGGACAAAAAAAGCTTTACAACCTTCCGAAGAAAAAAGAAGACTGGCTTTTAGCTTCCTGTTGGACTCTTTGTTGGACCTTCCAAATGTTTTGGAAGGGGAGGGGTGGTCACGAACATGGGATTGGCATCACTGAAGGATCTGCGCCCTTCGTGATCTCCAGAACTGTGCGAGTGCGAGAAGCGATCGATGAGCTTTTCTTATTTCTGGGAAGTCCTGACACGGTGTTGGTAGAAACCTTTGTGCTCTCGCCGTGCACTTGTGCGATCACGAAGACTACTGGGAGGAAAACAGTGTGTTCCCTCTTTTTTTTCCTCTGAAAGTGATTTTAATTGCAAGCTGATGACAAGGTCGCACCTTGGCAGCGCGGCTGCCCAGCGGCGAGCAATGCCAGCTCACTGCAGGAAGGCCCTCAGTCCCGGTGGCTCAGTTTCCCAGCAGGGGAGGGTCTTCCTGTGCACATTACCCCTGGAGGTAGTGTGTGTGTTTCCTCTGGGTGCCCCTGTTCCCACCACAGTCTAAAACATGTAAATCCACTGTCCTATTATTGCTGTGTGGGGAATGTGATCATAACTGAGATAATTTATAAAATGAGCTTTTCAAGGGGCACAAAAAAACGCTGACTGTAGCCCTGTGGGGCACCACCAGGGGGCTCCGGTTTCAAAGCCAAGTGCAGCCAAGGGCAATTAATCAGCAGAATGCCACACTCCTCTCAAGTCCACTAAGAGACTTCCTTATCTTCAGGATCTCAGAGTCTGTTCATGCAGTGAAAGACAGAGCAAGACGTCGATACGCCTCCGCCGCCTGCGACCTCCCCGATAAGAACTCATCAGGTGAGAGGACGACTGCGACGGAACTTGTGTGTGTGAGCCTGATGGAAACCCCTCTGACGCGCCAGTCATTGCTCTCCCTAATTCCTCCGCTGGCTCGCTTCCCATTTCCAGTGAAAACCGCAGATTCCTCCTCGCAGGACCACACAGCAAAGAGCACCCGCTGCTCCTGCAGGAGGTTTTACCATATAAATGAAGTCATCTCAAAGCAGCGCCCCTTCCACACACACACACACACACACACCACCACCACCACCACCCACCATCCCTCTTTCAATGTGGAATAACGAGCTACAATCTGGATTTGGCAAATATTTCCCCTGCCTGCTGTTTCACTTCATTTCACCTGGAACAGAAACTCGACATTCGCGAAGCCGCCGTGACCGATGTGTCGCGCAAACGCGGGCCGATCAGGAAGAAAAGGCATTTTGTTTTGTTTGACAGCTTGCGGGCCCCCGAGAAGGCAGGCAAGCCTAATGGGATTTAGGACCAGGAGCCGCCGACTGTGAGCCTCCTCCCCGAATTGTATACATTTCCCTCGGCGGCGCGCTCGCCAGGACGCGCGGCCCTCCAGCTCGGGCCGCCTGGCATGCCTGTGTGTGCCGGCCGTGACCCGAAAGGTCTGCCTTGTTTCTAATTTCCTCTGTTTGTTATATTTCTCCATATCAAAGCCTCCACGTTTTCACGAGACCACCGTGGAAGCGGCAATCAAACGTGGACGAGACAAAATACCCAGCATTTGCAGACAAAACCTCAAGGGGTGAATGAGTGTGTGTGTGTGTGTGTGTGTGTGTGTGTGTGTGTGTGTGTGTGCGAAGGAGAGAGGGATTCCACAATTCTGAAGTGCTGACATCTGCTGCAGGCCCTTGCAGGGCTGGAATGTGATACTCTCCTTTACACAAAGGGCTTTGGCCCTTCCAGCAAGCGCATGAAGAACTCTTTATGCCTCGACACACACACGCACGCACGCACACACATACACAAAATGACTCAATCAATACCCCGTGCCTTGTTTTCCCCATCGAAGCCTCTGATTAAAGAGCCTCCCTTTTCGTACCTTGATGCTGCAGAGACCTGCGCTCCCTCTCGGGCCGCCGCTCTGTTGGAACTACGCTCCACCGGGTGGGGGGTAGATGGTGTGGAGGGTGGGGGTTGAGGGGGGGTAAATTGCTGCGCCATTGCATCATCTGTCTGGCTCAATGGGTTCAATATGTCTCCAGCTCCCCTTTGATTCCGGCGTCTGTGCTGCCGCAGACTTGACATTCAGTTAAGGGATATATACTGGCGGATTCCGCCGACAATGGAGGGGACGGCGGCGTTGCCTCGGAGAGAGGGAGAGTGGGAGAGGGGAAGAGAAGGAGAGGGAGGAAATTGGGAACAGGAGTGAGCATTGTTCCAATCGGCGTGCGCGCTTTGATATGACAAATTGAGAAGCCCTTAAACATTTCCTGCCGCGGAGACACGCAAGGCCGCGTGCACAAGCGTGTGTTGAAAAGTGCCGCGCGGGAACTCATTAATCTTTAACGTCCGTATTGGGAAGGAAGGAATAAGGCCTACAGACATCTTACTTCCTTTAAAATAACATGCCCCCCCTCTCTGCCGCACAATGTGCATATCCTCGGTAGACATCATTAAAGGCTGCGCATTCTACATGTTTTGAGGTCTTCTTTGTGGATCTCCTGTGGAGGCAAAGCATAATGGAAAAACCCCCACCATATTTAGCCCTCTGTTTACAGCCTCCATGCAAAAAAAAACTCTTTCGGCTTCCTCATAAAGCTGATGCTTTAAGGACCTTACAAATGTCTGGCAGAAGAAAAAAAAGGGGGTAGCAGCCAACACTTGGCTACATGTATTGCCGCTAACGAGGGGGACGTTGCGGTTCCTCTTGTGACATCACAGCGGCCCGATTTCAAGAACTGGGTTTTAGAACAGGTTTTTGTGATTAATGGGGCTGAAGGAAAATAACTACTGACTAGGACTGACTTTTGTCACTTAAAGGGAGTTCAAAGGTCAAAATATAGTCACAATGCAAGTTTACAAAGCATTTTCAAACAAAATTTGGCAAATTCTGAAATTTGGGACCTTTATATTGATCAACCCATATGTTTTGAGTACATCAGATACCTACAGATCAAAATAAATCTGTAATTATTGATATTTTGGTGTATCATGGAAACCTCGAGCATATCTGACAACTTGGTTAATGAGACAGAAACAGCTGGAAAGACTGGGGCAAGTTTGTTTGCGATTATTCGAGACTTTTCATCGAGTAATTAATCACTGTAAACTATAGCCGCAATTCACAGTGATGTAATTGGCCATGAGCCCCATGGTGACATGGCAATAGGGGAAAGTTAAGTAGGACAAAAAACGCAAACAAATGCAAAAGGATATTGGCTAGAGGGCGGAAGTGCGAAGTTAGCACATTGCAAAGCGAATCACCTCTCCCTTTACAACTTTAACGTTACTGGAGTATCGTAATAGATTATTGTTGCAATAAACTACAGTGACTGGATTTTCTTATTTTCAGTTAATCGTCGTGTAATTAGTAGTGAAATAAAACAGACTTCGTCTGGCCCCACACACCAGTGGGGAAAAGTGCGGGGAAAAAAAGTGTGAAAGTGCGGCAAACCATCAAACACGTGCACGCGACTGATTGCTTTCATTCATCTGTGACGCGCCTCTGGACGCTGGGACAGCGGCGGAATGGTTAACATGCCGGGGAGTTCCCTCGGTGGGGAAGTTGTACTTTATGTATAGCACCTGTTGTGCCGTCTGTTGGCAGCCCGCACAGAGCCAGCCCACACCGCGCAGCGATACTTTATCTCAGTCTCCGCCGAGTTATGACTCGAGACTTGGTCTTGCCGCTGCTGCCGCTGCTGCTGCTGCCGAACGCGGTGCGGGGCTCCAGCTGGAATGCGTAAAAAAAGCTCAGCTGGTGGGGGAGACTTTATTCAGACGCAGACGAGAGCAACGCACCGCCGGACGCGCTCCTCTTTAGCCAAGGAAGAGAGAAGAAGAACGGCAAAAAGCAGAATGCGCTCACTCGTCTAACATCTCCCGCCGTGGATGAAATCCCCGCATGACGCCAGAAGAACTCCCTGGATTCTAACTGCGCCAGAGCGAAACTTTGCCCAAGCTGCGTAGCGAAGTTCCCAAAGAACCGACAGGTGCGCGCTCGCCTTGCGCAAAAAAAAAAGAAAGAAGAAGCAGCACGTTCCGAAGGAGCATTTGCCCCGAGTCCTGCGAGGGAGTCCTACATCTTTCCTTCTTGAGGCGGTGGGGGCATCAAGAGTATGTGGATGGTACTCCGCGCTGAACCGCTCCAAATGCGCCCACGACAAGAGCCGCGCTGTCCCGTCAACGACGCGTGTGCGTGCTGATACGCGAGCACCCCCACCATCCCGTCAGCAGCGCCCTGAGATCGCCGACCACCACTCATCCAAATGATCCGACCATTATTACTCCTGCTTGCGTCGTTTCTCCAGCACTATGGCTTGGAAGCCCAGTCAAGTCACGTCAGCAAATTCAGCTCGCCAGGTGTAAAGGAGCAGAACGGTAAGTTTTGTTTTTTTTCCATTTGTGTATTTATTTTAAATCACTCTTTCAAGTGCATTCAACTCAGCCGTAAAAGTGGCATTTTCTCACTTTTCTGGATTTGGAGCGTCTTGAGGGCATCCTTAAAAAGAAGGAATAAAGACACAGCTTGCCTGAGTTTAAACGGCAATGAATGGGGGCGTTTCATTCACATCAAAGGGCATTAGCCGGGATAGGAAGTGCAACATTACCTTTTACCGTCAAAACATAGCTGCGTATGTTTAAGGAGAGAGGGGGGTCGGGAGGGTGGCCCCTCCGAAATACCAGGTCCCACGGGAGAAGTTCTCCCTGAGAACCGTAAAAAGCCCCCATTCATGGTGCGGCGGTGACTTCGGGGGGGGGGGGGGCGATGCAGGTCGCATGCATTGCCCCCCGAAACTGCACAAGAGCCCGCACAATCAAGTTGAGAAAACCCACCCAGCTGTCATCGGCAGCCGGCTGCAGTCGGAAAAGGTTAGGATAAAGTAAATCACGATCCTCCTCTGATCTCCTGCCATGAGTTTGGAGACGAGGGAATCGAGTTCACTGTTGCTGAGTTCTGGAGTGTTTGTGCCCCGGGGAGCGCACGCTCTCAGGCTGGAGCTGAAACGGCCCTTTCTTCTTCGTCCTGGAGATGCAGCCGATGATCGTACTGTGTAAAAACACATGCACGACAATGAAGCAACTTTTTTTATATATATATATATATATCATAGCCGGCACGGTTTGATATTCATGCACATAAGTGGGCACAAACCAGTGCAGCCAACGATCATTGTGTTTTATAGTCACTTGCACTTTGTTGTGCGTGTTGTACTCCGAACCGCAGGCACAGAAAAGGAGGCTTTTGCAGCTATTCTTTGGTTCTTTATGATGTTATGGCGCAGATGAAAGAGCTCTAAAAGGCTGAATTTCTGTGCACACAAAAGACCTGCACGCATCCATGTGTTCTTGGCTCCTTTTGGACGCACAAAGACTCAGCCAAGCCATTCCATGACTATAAATAAACCAAGACGAGCAATAAAGTGTCAAACATTTGTATTTGCTTTGACGTACAGACAGGGGAAAGACCCTCCAAGACAAAAAAAAGAAAAGTAAAAAAAAGAAAAAAAAGAAAAGCAGATGTTGGCCTGGTCCGGCCCATTCATTGCTCAGTTGTCTGCAGCCACGCAGCTCATTTGAGCGGCCCTTGTTTGAGGACACGGAGCTCTGACTTCACGACAGCTACGGTCATGGATGGGAAATCAGAGCCTCCTGCGGGGATCTGGAGGTTTTTAATCAGTCAGGCCGAGAAAGGAAAACAAGTGGGTGGAGGAGGGCGGGTGAGGGACGAGGCGCAGAGCAAAGAGATGTTAAACTGTCAAGGAACTCCTAAAAGAAAAAAACGGCAGTCGCACCTTGGCTGAGGGTGAAGCTGGCCGACTCGCTGCTATTCCCCATCTGCGTTTTTTTTTTCTTTTTTTTTTGAACAGGAGTGCCAAAGCCCACTTCAGTCCTGAGCGCCTCCATTGCCGACGCACAGTGAGACAATGTGCGATCGATCTGCTGCGAGAGGGCAGAGCGCCAGACCTGTCTGCCGTGGTTAGCGCTCGCTGCCTTCAGACTCGGGTTCCCCCGGTCGTATTAAACTTGGCAGGCGGCCGCTGATGACTCCATAAGATACAGGAATGCGAGGTGGTGGGCTCAAATCCCAGGTCCGGTGCTGCGCGCACTAACCATCTGTCATAATCAATGATTCGCTGTAAGATCCCTGACGAAGCGATAGAATGTAAGTGGTAAAAGAACAAAAGAAAAAAAGATAGAAAAACTCCCATGTGCGTCACCTCCCGTCCTTTTCATGTGCTCGCCAGATGAGCGGCAGGATTATTTAGATAAAAGTGCTTGCAGTTGCACCACAACTTGACTTTTATTGGTTTTGCAGCTGGTTTGTGTGTGTGTGTGTGTGTGTGTGTGTGTGTGTTAGTGTGTCTGTGTGTGTGCAGAACCCGAACTGAGAATTTCTCCCTGTTGCATTTGAACCTAAGCATTTTAATAGCATTTTAGTATATTGGAGGCTGGTTCTATCCATCCATCCATCCATCCATCCATCAGCCCTGATCATGCACTCATGCAGGTTTGGTCACACACTGCACAAGTTGCCAGTTTATCAGCACAGTGAGACAAACAGTCAGTCGCCTATGAACCTGACATTCATGTCTCAGACTGCTGAAGGAGAAGCTGGAGGAGAACCCTGACAGACGTACAGAGAACCAGAGTCTGATCCGAACCCCTGAACCTCTTCTTGCTGTGGCTCAACAATACCGCAATGCACGGCGGCAACAGAAGGCTCATTATGCAGCATTTGCTCAAACTGGAATATTTAATGCACAGTTGGTGACAATGTAGCATGACAAAAACAGCATTAAAAGCTCTGTGTTTAAGATTGAGTGGCCTCTAGTGGTAAGATATGATATTGCAAACAAACGAATACACTGTCATACATCATGCACAGACTTACAACTGCGGACATGATGTCATGTTAGCTGTGACTCCAGTCAGACGGGGCGGCTGACTGACCTGCTCTGCAGGAATGCAGGTGACTTCAGCGTCACTCTGCAAACATCGTTTTATCTTCCGCAAATTCCACCAGGGAAATGCCTCCTTCATATCTTCCGTGAGGCTGTGTGATTTTACCAGGACAGTTTTAGGTCATATTACTATGTTTGAAACACTATTTTCCCACTCAGTAGGCTTTCATTTGCAGGTAGAAAACCCCAGAGTTCACAGTGCACAATCAGGCAAAGAGCAGAGCCTTAATCACTGGTCGCATCTCTTTCGAGAACCTCCACTTTACCCGTAGAAGGCCAAGTCTTATGCTCCAATCAGGACCACCTATAAGCAACGGTGCAGGTCATACCAGAAAAATCTGGCTGCAAATATTAGCAGGAGACGTGGATTACCAGCAGATATTCCTGCATATCCGCCGCTGGGAGGAAGGTATGCGGCGCACGAGACCTGCCAACGATCACAGAGGCTGCTGTTCCGCTAAAGATTAGGAGATTAGGGGCGGGGAAGGAGGTAACGGGGCGGGGGTGTAAAGGTCACAGCCTGATGTGGACCATGTGAAGGTTCCCACATATACGGACACGTAGCACTGGAGGCAGGGGGAGAAGAGGTGCATTGTGCATTCATTAGATTACGATGCGGTCAAGTGAGCAGTTCAAAGTGGGGGGAACTTAAAAACAGGAAAGAGAGAGAGTGGGTGGCCTTATTAGGAAACATGTCTGTTTTCAAGTGTAACGTTTCAGTGGACACACGGCTCGCAAGTGTCGGAGGGGACTTCCTCACGCCCCAGCCTCAGGTGACCTTTGCAGCACCGCCCACAGCCAACGCTGCCACACGGCATCAAAATGTCAGTTTCATCTAAAGTCTGTGTGTATGTATCACCCAGGAGATGCCCAAGGTTGATTGATTGAAAGAACACTTTTGAGACACATTTAGCCCGTACATACAGATAACTGGTAAAAATTACTTTCTTTGCTTGACCCCCAACATGTCTGGAAGTGGAATTAAAAGAACAAGGCCCTTGTCCTTGAGGGTGAGAACTGGCACCTGGATAGGAGAGGTATCAGTGAGGTGTCACCGGTGCTCTTTGTGGGAGGTTACACTGTACAAGAGTGCAACAGTACAACGTTTCAGGAAAACTTGAAACATGGGACGTAAAATGAGAAGAATAGCAGTAGAAGCTAATGGTTAGAAAGCACAAACAACCTTAATGTCAATCACAGTGTCCTTTATCTTAAACTTTCTTATGGCGGTGGTAATGTCAGAGTTATAATCGTAAAGCGTTCAGCAGATCAGTGCTGATAAATTCGTATTATTTTCGACTGCACAAAACAACAAAAAACAGACGCGAGTGCATTTTTTTTTTTTTAATTCCATTTGATGCCAACAGATCCCTTTGAAATGTTACATTCTGGGCCTCGGAGAAATTTGTTCCTGCAAAACCAGAAACATGGTTTCCTTTACTGTACTCGCATGTCTCCTACATAGTAGCAGATGCGAGGGGCGGCCAGCTGGCATTCGCATATTCACTTTGTTATTTTAAGTGGTTACTATAGCGATTTGCTTTCTTCTTCTTTTTTTTTGGTTTCTTTGGTAAAACTCGAAATGATGATATGTTTCCTAAACCAGTCAAGCAGAGCAAGGCCGGGCTCGGAATCACCGTTCATTTCTTTAATAAAGGTCAGATGTTTCCTGCGCCCGCTGCCCTGGGAAAGCTTGTTTCCAGCGGGAAGGGGCCGCGCTTTGATGGATATGCTCGGCTGAGTGGATGTGGCACGGCGCAGTTAATCACTGTAGCGGGCAGCGCCACTCTCGCCGGTGCGCTCCGGCTGAATTGGAACCGTTATGCGAACGGTGGGAATGCCGGATGGACTCGAAGGTTGAGAGGAGAGAGTCACAGTCGGAGCCAGTGTTCCAGCTTCTGCCGCGCGTTGAAAAGGCACGCCGACGTGAAGAGAATCTGCCATACGCTGCGAGCCATTGGCCCTTAAAGAGAGCAGCAGCCGTGTAAACATTTACTCTGCGAGAGGAATGAAACAATATCTGCAGTTATGTAATTTTTCCACGATAGCGGCAGAAGAAGCCGTTGACCAGTGAACACAGGCTTGTCTCTGTTCTCTGCCGGGAGGGGGATTTCCTCTCGACAACCTCTCACAAGTGGGGAGAAGGGGACACTGGACAACATTGTCTCTGTGTTTCCCCCTCTTATACCTACTTGAACCTGAGCAAAACTTGAGGCCGTTGTTTGTTTGTCCTGTAATAATGTTTTTTTTTTTTTCTCTCCAGAAAACAGCATATTTAGCCCTCTGTTTACATTCTCCTGCTAAGACTGATGCTTTGTTGGACCTTTCGCAAGTTGGCCACAAGGGGAACAAGAACAAGGTGGTCCCAGAGGGTGGAGCCAACACTGGCTGGGGACGTTGTCACCAATCTGGTATCAGTCAGGTTCCCATAGTGACACCCCCAATGTTTTGCCAAATAGAGCAAGTAAAATTACTTAAGAAGGGACTTTTTACTTCATGGGGAATGGAAGAACAGGATAGATGCCCAGATTATCATTAGATAAACATTGCTAATATGGATTTTGCACTAATACGGGACCTTTGAATTAACAAATTCATCTCTTTGGAGCTGCACTCTGATGTGCAAACAAACAATAATTCTTGAGTGTATTTGGCAACTTAACACCTTAAACTTAATACCCTTCAATTATCAAACAAATAAATAACTAAAACAACCAGTTTTAAATGCGAGTAATTGTGATCCTTCAGCTTTTCAAAGCTGCACTCAATAACAGTGCAGGTGGCCGCGCGGAGGCTGGTGACAGTGTCGCTCCACTTTGAAACCCAACTGCAAAACTGAGTCACCTCTGAGAGCTGAGGCATTTGGAAAGTTATTTACCCACCAGTGTTCCCGACTAGTGTGTGTCAGCGTTACAAGTCTGCAACAGTCTGCTGTTTACGTCAGTCAGTCTGTGCAAAGCTGAATCACTGTGAGTGAAGTGGCTGAAAGTGACCATTTTGAGCTAAAAAAGCAGCTCTCCAAAGTATGGATAAGCACAGTGCTTTGAAATTGTGGTCATTTTTTCCCTTTTTCTAAGCCCCAGTAGTGTGTTATGTAGTGCATCTGTTTGCAAACAGATTACACATCTCGAAAGCTTAAGATTCATGTCTCCGACCACATTTTTCTTTGTCTCTTTATCTGCTTTGTATCCATACCTGGCAGCTGGACCGGTGAAAAAATGTGAATTCTTGGTCTGAATTGTGCTCATCCAGTCCAAATACGATTGCACCAATCAGCACCATGTCAGAAAATATTTTTTCTTATGTAAAAGATTTATTTTTCAATGGGGAACATGTTTTAGGCTTCACACTCAACATGCTTTGACATGGGTTAGACCTGCAGGGAGTCGGTTTGTTTTGGTGCATGTTCTGGACAAACACTACAACCTCCAGTGGTGAAATAATGCAACATAGAGCAACTTAAAGGGGGGTGATGGTGGGTGGGGGGCTTACTGGCTACACACTGGTGCAAGACGTGCCCAGAAAAAGTATGGCCTCAGACAGCATTCCTTTAACTCATTTGACTGCCCGGGAAAGAGAAACTCGTCCATGTCGATGCTCACAATTTCAGATAAGAACTGCCAGCAAGTCACACACATTGGCACGGTTTTATTATTATCATCACCATTACTGTTATTGCTATTATTAATTAGTCGGAGAAGCAACACTTTATTGGTAATGACTTTGCATCTCCTCACCCGGCAGCAAATACTGATATCGTGTTTGGTCCTCCGTCTTATCGACAGGGAGGGAAATTGCTCGAATTGAAAAAGCAATTTGTCCCCCTAGCAGGGCGGACTGAGTGTGAGCATTATCAGCTGTTTTTCCGCGCCGCGGGTCAAGTAGCCGCAGTCTGACCGCTCCTGGCGCACTGCACGGCAGCTCAGGCGAGACTGGATGAAACAAAAGCCTCGGGGGAGGGGCAGGAGGGATGAGCAATTATGAGTGTGATGCGTGCATCCGAGAGTCGCGTGTGTGAATGCAGACATCTAAACAAATACCTCTAAATAGTCCCGATGAGACTGCGAGTGACGAGCAGAGGAAAGTGTCTCCTGCAGTCTAAACAGGAAGGGAGGAGTGCGTCTGCCTTCACTTAAAATCACTTGCCGGGGCAAATACCTGTCCGTCACAGTGAGTCAACGCCATTTCCTGCTGCTGCCTTTGATTCCCTTTTCCTTTTTTTTTTTTTGTCCTAACGCGGCTGATATTTGTCTAGACCCGGCGTTCTACTGTTCTCACTGACATGGATTTATTGTGAGCCAATAAACCATCTGTGATGTATCTCATGTGTCTCAGCAGCTCTTTATGGCGTCAAGGTTATGCACACTCTATTCAAAGCAAAAGAAAATGTTCCGTTTTGACTCATAAAGGGGACGTTTTATTTAACCTGGCTGCGGAGCAAAACACGTCTTAAGTCCCAGTAATCCTCTTTGAATCATTCCGCAAAATGTGCACTTTACTATTTGGAAGCAGCTGCACTTCTGAGATTTTAAGTCTGAACCCTGAAAAGTCCATCTTGAAAAGCTCCAGTCAGATTTGTTCTCAAGTGGTAGCGGCAGCCAGTGGGTTGACAGCTCATTGGAATGAACAGAAACAGGAAGTGATAGTGAGGTTAGATGTGGATTCTGTGGTTGGGGCACTTTTATCAGTGTGGGACAACTTAAGGGACAGTTTGTCCAAAATAAAAACAACATCCATTTGCTACCCACCCCACTTTGAATAGAGTAACAGTTTTTAATCTATGCGCTGGCTACCAAAGGCATCTATCCCATAAATGTCCTCCCTCTTTCCAAACATTTTGTTTGGGCTTTTTCCCAGATCTACATGAGAAATGAATCCATTTTTGGAAGACATTCCATGCAGCGTGCCAGGTTCCATTTTGCAGCGATGTCCAAGAAAAAAAAAATACTTGAGATACAACAACAACTATGATTTCCGTTCAAGCTTTTCTTTTCGTGTGTGTGTATCTACATATATACGCACATGTACACACACACACACAAAGGTTCAAACTGAGGTTGTGACACTGCGCTGTTTGGCCGAGACGGGGTTTTGTTTTTTTCAAACTCTCGATAGTCTGTTTAAATGTTGTCTTACTGCAACTGTAACTTCTCCGGACTAAAAGATCCTGGCAGTGGGATGAGTTGACCTTGGATACGGTTTCTGGAGGGCACGCCTGCAGAGCTTAACAGATGTCATCACCTCCTATCGCAGAAGTATTCCGAGGTTTCCTGCTGAGGGCCTCGGCCCGGAGGCTCTTCAGGCTGAGGCCTTGCAGTTGACTGACAGGCAGTCTGACCCAAATCTGGCACTAAAGAATCCCAACGAATAAGGAATAAGAGCATTTACATGAGGTAGAGCTAGTGGTACATAAGTGTTGAATGAAAATGTAGAAAATCAGCAAGATACTGAAACTTTTTGAATCTGAGGAAGTCGGGCTCGAACAACCGACTGCGGGATGAAATGCAAATGAAGTTGGGGCTTAATGAGCTGCCACGTTTTCAATACGTCACGTCTAATTAACCTGAAACAAGCTGTTAAATGAACCTGAAATTAGATTAATGCTCTTTATGTTTTTGCAGGAAACGTGTCTATAGAAATTTAAATCTCGTAGGCGCTGAGTTTGTGTGCGTATACAGAAACAGCAAAGTTCTGCAAACCTCCCACAGTTTGTCCTCGATGTGCACCCTCTCCTGATTTTTTTATTTATTTATTTATTTTTTGCACTTCTGCATGTGTGAAGGAGAGCGGCGACATTCATAAGATGCAGCTGTGACACTTTGCGGTGATCAAGCATCTTAAATGATGCTATATTTAGAGCGCAGCGGCGAGAGCAGCTGATGTGCGAGAAGCCCTCATGCAATTTTGAACACACGCCGGCCACCTCGGCGAAGATACGCTCGCTTTGCCGCAGCTGTGGGGACGACGGGGCGCCGAACTGTAATTATTGCATTTTGCTGTTTCCAAAATAATTGTGTGTACTGTACTTAGAGAACGTATCTGGGCCATAGAGGATGTTTAATGCCCGTGTTGAGCCTGAAAAAAAAAAAAAAAAAGCAGTTAAGAAAATTGCACATCGTAACGTGTGAGTCAGTTTGGGAGTGAGGAAATTTCCTCATGAATTGCTGCATATGAAGTTCACATCTTGCATGTGAATTGGATGGTAAAGCAGAAAGAAGGAGGGTCAATCAAAGATTTAGATTTCACCTCGTTAACTACTGACATTTTCTAATATATATATACATATATATATATTTAAAAAAAACAAAACAAAACATAGCAGTAGTTCTTTGTTTATGAGGTTCAGTCCTGGAGACTCAGCCATTCAATTTATTCAAAAATTATGACGCTAACATTGTTTTCAGCCAACAATGTTGGGGTCCCAGCCAGCAGATGACTAGACATCCATCTGGTTTTCACAATTATTGGCAAGTAGTACTGACATGTAAGCTAACTCGCTGCATTCAGGGGAATCAACCTGACCGTGTCCCTGTCTTCTACAGTGGACTGAAAAGTGGTCCAAGACAAATTGTACTCCATATTTCTTGGATATCACCACATGAGCAGTACACACGTGCTAAACTTTTATCAGAGTTTTTTTCTTCTTATTATTTTGGAATCTTTGGCAACGGAAGTTTTCCCACTGGGTGGAATTCTTTCCCTCTTTAAAATTGGGCAGTGATGATGTTCAGTCAGTCAACGTCACCAGAGCCTCTATCAACACTGGGGCCAGTAGTATATAAGTAACATTTTGAGTGGACTATCCTTTTACAGTGTTACTTTTTTCAGTATTTGGCTTGATGATTGATTGAGGTTAGTGACACTGGTCTTGTGTGTTTTCTGCTTCCACTCTCAGCAAAGTGAGTTGGAACGGCCTCTTTATGGTCGAGCAAATAGTAAATCCCATCTCCCTCCTGGTATTTCCAACCTTGGGGGAAATCATTTGCCGTGCTTTCCATTCCCATGACCTAAAATACTTAAATAAATTCTAACTTCCAACATATCATGCATGCCCATGCATTAAAAAAAACAAAACAAATCAAATACAAGAAACATAGCTGCCGCTGCTGCGACTCCTTTACGTGCCACTGGAGGAGACTGAGAAAATGACCGGGAGCTGTTAAAATAGAGACGTACAATATCCCAACCGTAATGCATTAATGGGATGGGGAATAAAACGCACACCTGTCCCAGTAATCATGGCTGCAGCGCCGCCGCTCGCAGGCTGGATTATGTCACCTAACACATGGCGAGAGGCGATACGCGACACCGCGGCCGGCGACGTGTGCACACACAGTAACCCAATCAGACGTCCTATTTTGAGAATCTACGACTTCTCCTAAACTACGCTCTGGTTTCCAGCACAGGCCGGGTCTAATGCCGAGCTCCCTGTGGGACGATATCCATTTCTCTAGGCCCAACAGAATGAAAATGCACGCTCGCTATAAGGTCCCGTGACCGGGCGGAATGTTTTTTTATTCGACTGTGCTTGGTTGTAGCTGCCGGGGCGCTGAATGAATCTACGCATGAGCTCTGTTTAATCGAAAGGGGAGTAGAGTGTCTTCTCGCTGGGGACAAGACCGTCCCTCACCCCTGGAAAACGTTGTGTCTTGAAGCGATCACTTCATACCCCATTAGTCTGGCGTCTCCCACTGATGGTGATCTGGGTTTTTACTCCGCTCCAACACCCACTTAATGGGACAATTGTTACCGAGGGGTGCTGGAGGACAGTTGGAAATAATGATTTTATTTTATTTTTTCTCTTCCCCAAGATTGGGTCTGAGCGTAATGGCCCTAATCGTTGGGGTCTTGCTCTCGATGCAAGAACACAACTTGCGAGTGGCGGCGCACAAATGATGACTTGGCAACGCTGAGCATCTTACTGGAACAGCACTATTTATTCATGCAACCGGCCAGTGGCCCAACACTCTTCCAGTAAGAGTGGACTACGACCGCTTCTCCTCACCCCCCACACATTTGGCTCTTTTTGCTTGGACATGCGAAGTAGCTGACTCAAGTTAAAGATGCTAGCCAAGGCGAAACAGTGAGACAGTGCCAGTGCAACCATCTGGAGACTTTACCGTAATGGATGCCCGCTATGTTGTGTATCGTCAGGACATCTGATGCCCAATTTGGTCAGGTGCTTCTTCTGTTTTGTTGTGTTGAGAAGAGGTGTGGAGTCGAGAGGGCGCAAAGCCAAAACGTGACATGGATCATCGCTATTCGAGGCATCCAGTGCAAGAGAAACTCAGTCAAGTGGTACAAATGCAAGCAAGTTGTAAAGGGAAGTGGAATGGCCCGGATTGATTTTCAAACCAGAGGATGCCAACAAAACGCTTTACAAGTGCCGAAAAGGATTGTTGTGTTTTTTGTTTTTTTTTTATGACAAAACTAAATTCCTAAAGCTGCCTTTGGGTTCAAAATCTGCTGTAAGTGTCCAAAGGAAGAAAGTCACAATGACTGGCCCTGAGTTGTGCATAGTTTGGCGTGTTAGAAGAGATGCTTGACTTGTCCCGGCAGGATGAGAAGGACTCTGCCAGTCACCGGTGCCAGTGGGTCAAAATGCAAAACACAGATGTCCAGTTTGCCCATTGAACAGAGTCCAGACTTTGGAACGCCTGTGTCCATGCCCTCTATTAATAACTGTGCTTCGGGCCATTTAAAATGAGACGAAATGCTATTTTGGGACCTAATTTCACTTTTTTTAAATTTTTCATTCTGAGCTTTGATCCCATTGTCCTTGTCTTATTTTGTTGTTTCCTCCCACCCATCTCTGGACGCTCTCGAGGTTACGGTGTCAGTGCCACATCCTGTACCTCCCTTTTACAGGAAAGGTATCCTGTTGACCATTAACAATGCTGGAACCGTTAGACCCCTTTGATGGTCCATCAAAGCTGTTTTATTCCCGCAATGGTTGAATGGAAAGTTTTGGCATTTACCAGAATCTCAAACCTGCCAGCTGGGCCCTGGTTTAGACTTTAAATATGTCCTGTCATAAAAAAATAAATAAGTAAATAAATGAACGCTCCAGGGTTTAGTCTTCTGGAGTTTATGCTCTTACTTCACCGGGTCAAGCAAAGTTGTTTTCAGACTTGTTTGCTCAAGTCAGGCCTCATCTCTTTATTTAAACATTTGGAAGTCTAAAAAATATATATTCATTAACACTGGCTGTCTGAAAAGTTGGGTGGGGGTGTGACAAATGCATCTGAGGTGTTGCAACATTTGTAGTGGTGTTTTGTATGACAGCTAGAATACTAGAAAGTCATAAATCTACCTAATATAGTGCCCAATAAGCTAGCAAGCAAATAGTTTGCCAAAGACATGCCCCTACTTGCTTCTGATTGGCCGCTATTTTTTTTGCCTGTACCGCTACACCTGATCCAATAAAAAACATGTAGGGGCGGATCTACAGCACTTCCGCTAGGTCACTAATATGTTGTTTTTCAAGGGTGTGAAGTCTTTGTCATTGCCCAGTTTGGGCTCCTCAAATATGCAAACTGCATATTTCCTGACTTCTCAGATCGAAACGCACTTCATGCACTCATGCGCTAAAAATATTACAGGTTAAGCAGAGAGGCATGTGATTTGGGACACGCCTAACATCTGCAGGTGTGACGTGTTACCTACCAATTATTTGGCACAAGGTGCAAAGCCACTTCTTCTTCCTCCTCGTCCTCCTCACTCACTCAGCTTCTCCTCTTTCAACCACTGAGCCGCCACTAATGAGGGCTTGTAAAGACGACAGCGGAAACCGTGCCAGCTAATAGGACGCTTTTGACAGGGGCTGATGTGCTGATCCGTGCAAGTCCGTTTGTCAGAATCTATCTTTCATTTTCTGCCTCAACAGCCAAAGTTTGTTCAGCGCTTAGTGCCCTCACACCTGCTGACAGACTCTCGACGGGACTCGAAGACAAGTCATTGGGTTCACTACCTCCGGCTCTAGCTTGCAACATGGGCCGCTCGCGGTGATGGATTTTCTCGGGCATACAATCAAAAAATTCGGCAAGCAAGATCTGGACGGCTCTCACCTCCCTGATGCTGCCAGCGTTTCCCGTTACGTAAAAGACAGCGAGTCACACCTCGTGTTTCTTGGAAATGGGAAGAGAGAATCAGAATGATCAAACTAATGTCATTAAGATCCTGTGTTATGTAAAATCTACTTTACCAGTGTTTTATAAATAACAAGTATTTGTAGCCTGTCAGTGAAATTTCCAGATGTGAGAAAATTCTATTGTCTACTTCCTGCACATGTACCACTTTTTTGGTCCGAACTCACACTTGCAAATCAGCCCAGTGTGACATCACAGAGGGCATTGGCACCTAATGACATCATTGGCACCCCCAATGATATGTTTCCTGTTTCCATCTTGTTTTCATCTCCTTGTAAACATGAGGGTGCAACAAAGCAGTAGTTTTAGCAAGGAAGCTAAAAGTGTAGCTTTCGAAGGAGGCTGTAAACAGAGTGCTAAGTATCCTTTTTTCTGGAGATTGCTAATTTTGTTGATAAATTATGAAAAGCAGAGACAATGTTGCACATTATAGAGGGGAGTGTTTGGAACATGCACATTATTGCATTATAACCAATTATATAACAAATTATTAGTCATATATGACTGTGAATACTTATGACTTCATAACTCAGACACGCCTGTGCACAACACAACAGAAAGTTTGACGTTATCTTGGAGAAAAAGACATGTTCTCTCAAGTGTCTCATGCTAAAATGGAATAAATTCTGTGTAAAAGCCGCATATTAGGACAATGTTCTCATGAAACCCTCGCGCTTTAAAAGTTTGTCCCAAAGAACCTTTAACTCACAGCCAGACAGGCTAGCCAGGCTATTATTAGCCACCCTGGACATGGCGGGTCAACCAGCCTCCTCAGTCAGTGTTGTGGCGATGGTCACTATTGACGCTCCCTCCGAGTAACATGAGTGGTGCGCAAATACCGCAGAACCTGCAGAATCACGGCCAGCAATCGGGTCGAGCTTGCATGTCGCAAACCGCAAAGGAAGTGGAGCCTCCAAGTAGGAAGCAGTCGTGCAGTTCGGTTGATCAATAACTGCCAGTCAGAGCAAGTTTTTTTTTTTTTTTACCAAGAAAAAATAACTCACTCAAATATGTCTGCCACCAGCTGCGGCAGGTTGCTGCAATTACTTGGCGCCGTCTTGCTTCACAGGTTGTAACTGATATTAGAGAAAAAATGTTACATTTTGTTAAATTTTTTGTATTACTTAAATTTCCAGGAATAATTTTGCAGCCGTCACACCTTCGTGAATGTGGTGGACTTTTTTTTTTACCCAAAACGGTAAATAAATAAAAGTGGTAAAACGAAGCCATGGCTGTCAGGCTCCTCGCGCTCTTGTTTGTGTGTTTTCCCGACCAGGTAGCATCGGCATCAAACGACGGCGTTTACATTAGGAGGGTGCAGCGGACCGAGTTGATTGAAAGACTTTTCTGTGCGCAGTCAGAGGGAGCCGCCGCAGCGCTGGCAGGCTTTCTGTCAGATGATGGACAGTTGGAGGCTTAATGACCTGTGTAGACTATTAAAAAAAAAAAGAGAAAAGCAAACAGGGTGCTAAGTGCTTGTTCGCTCTATTTATCTGCCATTTATCACAGCAGCCAGGGATCTAAATTGCTGTGTTTTCCCGCTGCAATTTGTTAGGCGGCTGCCTGTTTTCTCCATAATGCATACTAACAAGGTGCATTTAAAGGTACATGATGCAAAATCTGCATTATCATTGTTTTCTGGTAATAATATGCATCTCTAGCCTGTCACTGAGCTCCACAGAAATGACAAAAAAAATATCCATTTCACCCAAATTCATTCATTTGTCATATTGTCTTTGCCTTCTCCACTTTGTGCGTGTTCGTAGACATTAAAGAGCCTTTTTGTGATGTTGTAAAGGGCGACTGCTGCTCTTTCATAGCTTAGTCGTAAGACCTTGAGCCAGTTGTTGACTAGGCCACCTTATGCAGCCTTGTTTTCATCAGTATCAGCATCAGTTTTTGCAGCTGGCTGTAAACGGAGGGCTAAATATGAAACTCATAGATAATAAATGTATAATAAATTATGCAATTCTGCTCCTGGGTGCTGAACTGGATACAACACGGGAGGTTTTCAGTGAAGCACACAAAATAATCAAGTTTATAGTTTTACATTTGCCTACTGGTGGGACTTTGGGATTTTTTTTTTTGATATAAACATTTTTTTTTTTTAATTTGGGTTTGGCTAAATGCCTTCCAACTAAATCAAGATTCAAGCAGTTTTATTCAAATTTAATGTCTAACCTTGCAGGCATAAATATAAAATGATGCATCGTGGTAAAAACAAAGTTTTTACTCAGAGCTCCTTTCTATAAAAAGGACTTCACACCTTTTTTATTTTAAATGTCTGGAGATTTGCAGAATCTGCAAGTGTTTGCAAGTCTAACTCCATGGTCTCGTGTTTTGCTCATACATATAAAACAGTAATTCTAAGCTCTTGAATATACATAGATTTTTTTGTCTTATTCGCTGTCGGTTGTCAGCGCTGCTCTGTGCCTGTTTACCCGCCGACCCCCTGTGAATCACTTCAAACGACGCTCTCAGAGCCATCAGAAGCCAAATCCTGCAGAGAAACGTGCAAATACCTCTGCAGAGTGTCTGCTTTGTGAGAAGTGCTAAATTATATAATAACTCCATCCCGCTCTTAAAGGGAATTAACCCCCAGACACTAAGTCACTGCCCTCGCCCACAGACGTTTCCTCCGAGAAACATCAATTTTCCCATTTTCTAATCCCTAAATTGCCACCCATGTCAACGATGGGGATCCAGGTACAAACTTGCTGGGGTTTGGTAAAGCCGGGCCCGTGGCCAGCTGTTGTTCCCGGACGTGTGCAGAGATTGTTCCCTAGAAGCCTGTGGGTTGCCAGATCTTCTTTTTTTTTCCTGCATTCAAACAGGGATTATTAGAAATGCCGTCTTTTGACCAGGTGCTTTAAAATCCCATGAGAGGTTGTGTTTTTTGTTTTTTGGAGGGAGTGGGGGGCGGGGGTGGGTCCAGATTAGGCACACCTAATTCAACAGTTGACGTCGCTCAGCTTCAGAGCGAAGCAAGTCACCGTGTGGCTGCAGCAAGGAGGGAGGCAACAGGCCTGCGACTGTGCGAGTGAGGGCAGGACGTGTCGGAGGGGAAAAGAGCAGTTGTGCTCAGCAAAGCCTCCCTTGGTAAATAGAGGTTGAAAAGGAGTATATACTTTCATTAGCCTGGGCCGTGCACTCCGGGCAGCTCCCTTTTCTTTTCTCGCTCTTTTCTTCCCCCCCCTCTCCCTCTCAGACAGCTGGGCTTAAAGGTTATGAAGGCTTGTTGGGGTGGCAGTAATTAGAGATCACGGGGCAAAGAAATCGATCTTCAAGTTGAAGCGGAGCCAGATGGAGAAAGATGGGATTTTATTTGGAGAAGACTTTTGTTTTTTCGACAGCCACTATCTCAGATTATTATTGTTCATTTCACACAGAGAGACAAACAACCAGTTGCACTCACACTGACAGACAGTTTAGATTTCTCTATTGTCACACACGTAGTACATGTGTTTGGACTGTGAGAACCCAGGCAGACACAGGGAGGACAGGATGCAAAATCCACAATCCTGCAAGGGAATTGCCGGAATCAAACCTGTGACCTGCTTGAAGCGAGGCAGCAGCGCTTTAAATTAATTACTAGTTATTTACGTTGAAATAATGGAGACCTATGTCAAAGTAGAAGCACTAAATTTCCAAATTCATCTGAAGTTCAGTCGCTGGAGCCCACATTCCTCCAGTGCCCTCCATCTCGCCTACCTCCCAACCTCAATCATCTGTTGTTTGGATTTCCAAAAAACAAAACAATACAAAAACAGCTTCCTGTAGTTGTGACCAAAGGAGGATGTGAATGCAGACCACGATGAGGAAGAAGTTACAGGAAGTGGCTGTGGTGAGGGGTGGAGCGGGGCCGCGTGGATGATAGCTCAACACGGGAAACTATGCGAAAGCCTCAAGCTGCTGATATCTGGTCGAACTGCTGGTATAACATGTGACTGTTCTGCTTTGAACGTAACAGATGAACATTCCGTCCAATCGCCTCCCACGTTTTCCCAGGAACAGGAGATAAATCCACATCTTTACTCAGTTGCAATATTTTCAGTGGATCTGTTTTTTTGTTGTTAGCTATTACGGTTTAAGCTTTTAAATGTCCAGTGAATTTTTTACAGTGAGTATTGGTAGGTGCGCATTCCTAGGACGTACATGTTTTAACCCTAATGCCATGCAAGTGTATGGGGTCGAAAGTCAATTTTGTCCTGGAGACATGGGGCCACTTGCAGCTTCATCGGGATCCCTCAAGACACAGCCACGTCAAATTTGGGGCTTCTAGCCCATGAGGAACCCCGAAACCCTAACCCTAATTCCAGCAGTAACCCTAACCCTAACCCTAATTCCAGCCTTATCGCTAACCCTAATGCCATGCAAGTCTATGGGGTCAAAAGTCAACTTTGTCCTAGAGACATGGGACCACTTGCAGGTTCATCAGGATCCCTCAAGACACAGCCACGTCAAATATGAGGTGTCTAGGGGGGCATGAAGAATTTTCTTCCTCCAAGGTGGGGCGTGACAGAGAAAGTTTGAGAACCACTGTTTTAAGGCCAGAGCAAGGCGCCAGCATGAAGTGGAGGAGGATCCCATCCCATCCGCTGCGCGAACCTGGCCGTCTTCCAAGCTGCAGCCTCAGCTTTTTTCTGCGTTCAGTCCCAGATCAATTTGGAAATCATTAGTCGGGGAGAAATTATTGACCACCTCCAAGCTGTTTGCCGCAGCCGCTCCGTTATAGACGGCAGGCGGCTACAAAGTGGACTGTGTTCAGCACATTGGGGGGAAAAAAAAAAAAATAAGAAAAAAACCTGGAGTGATCAGTCTTTGATCAGTCTTAATCATGGGGTCTGGATCTGCTGCGGCAAAGCTGTGCTGCAATCTGGCCCGCTGCAGATCAAACTGTAGATTTTTTTTTCTCCTTCTTCTTCTTCTTCTCTCCGCAAACATCCAGCTGTCCGGCTCACAGATGTGACTACAAAGCAGCCCGGAGCTGCCTTCCCTCCACAGCTGTGAGACGCAGTGTTTAAAAAAGACGAGAACCATCAGTCAGCAGCTGGTTCCCAGCCAGAGGAGCGACCGGGGCTGAGTTTTTCTCCACCCGGGTAAAGTAACACTAACTGATGAGGACAGTCAGTGAGGTGCACTTGTAGCAGACAACAGCAATAAAGAGGATTCAGGGCTTGGTTTAAATGTTTCATTCACAGAAAAAAAAAAAATCATGCAGTGCATCAATGATTTAATTCTATAAAACGGGCAGTAGCTGCTTTGTTTTATGAATTAGAACTTCAAATCAAATGGGCCACATGAACTTTTTAAAATATTTCCTCTGAAATCATACTGATCCGTCTGAACAACCTCCAAGAGAAGCTTTTTTCTAAGTCAGTCTTCAAGTTTCAGCCTCCTTTATGGGAACAGGTGGGAGGTGCTGAGGCACGGCCGTTCCAAGCCGTACTGTAAGAACTGGAACTAGAAGTTAGAACAAGTTGCAAACAATAGCAGATGGCATTTTCACATTTAAGCGTTCCATTAGGCGTCACAAATCCAATAGGGGAGCATTAATGTTGCACAGTAATTTGATTGCTCCCTATAATATGATTGACAGAAGATCTATCTGCCCCTCCAAACACTTTCAAGACAAGAGCTCTCGATAAAATGTAGCATAAATCCTTCACATTCCAGCATCCCACTTCTAATTCAAATGTTAAACTTGTTCATTTACTGTTGGATTTCAAAGCTGATGTGTCCAGATTGAGGGACGTGGGGTCCTCAGACATGAGACACCACGGAGTGACGACGACGGTGGTGAAAAGGCTGACACTTAATCTTCCTCTCTGCGGATGCCAAACACAAGTGTGGCCACTAATTAGAGGCTGCCAGAAATCATTCAGGGGTGGGGAGCTATTGTAACCTGAGCTCAAGGGGGAGGCGCTGAGTGGCGCCGAGTTTGAGTCTCTCTGCCGGAGAGATTCAAACTACACAAAGGCTCTGGAAGACTCCGGTTTGCTGTTGACGTCAATATTTGTTTCATCTGAAAAGTTTCTGTACAGATTTTCATCTACTGAAGAATCATTTATTTGGTTTTTAATCAAGAATTTAACCACTTTTCAGGTTTTCTCTCAAGTGTTTTCAGAGTGAACCCCCCTCCCCTCCCAAACACACACACAGATGAGGGGTATCAGATTGGGTCATCTGATATGATGCAGATGTTTTGCTTTGCCCCTGCAGCAGGTGTCAACAGATGGCCCCGCCCCCTGTGACTGGGGCAGGTTGGTCTTGTTTTGACAGACTGTGAGAGAGAGAGAGAGAGGGACAGAGAGAGAGAGAGAGACCACCCGTCAGCGAGGGCCAGCGGTGGCTGACCTTGGCTTCTGGAAGTGATTTGCATGGTTAAAGTGTTGCTGAACAGGTTGTTACTAACCAGGTCACCACTCTTGGCCTTCCTGCAGAAAAAACAACAACAGCCCTGCGCTCCCATCACGGGGATCAATAATGTCTCACGTTATTATATTACCAGGCAGAGAAACCCCAGTGGGTTTGGCCTTTTTTGTGCCGGGACCAGTTACATTTGTTGCGACCTTTGACCCCGCCCCTTCACTCATCGCACTTCCACGGGTCATAACAATGCACCTGTTGCAGTCATGCAGTGAAAACGGGCTTCGAGGCTCCTCTGTCGGATTTCATGGATTCATTTAGTTTTTTTTTTTGTTTTGTTTTTACTTTTAAGAGGAAGGTTTGCAGTTTTGCTAAATCCTAAAACAACCCCAGTCATCTGTGCAAAAGCATCCTTGTAGACATCAGTTGTCAAGATGCAGGACTAGTGCACTTTGTCACTGCTGGAATTTTCATAATTTTTAAAATTCCATAAGTAACAGCACACTTGCTCCTTGTCATTGTTTTTTACTTGACCCTTTTTGTAGAATATCATATCAATATCATCATGCTAGGTGCTGGGAATGATTCTGTAACCCTATACTATTCATTTTAACACAAATTACTCTAAACACCTATTTATGGAACTCTGCTTTTGGGGATCTTTAGCAGCATTTTGGAGATACGGATCAACGACGCAGCGATCGATATCATCTCGGACGCTCCTGCCGCAGGAAGGACTCAGATAAGGCAGATTAAGCAGCTTTGCAATTTGCCGTCAGTCAAGCTGCGCAGGGCAGATATGACGACGGTGAGGATCAGCTCACGAGGGCGTCACCCCGAGTTAAAACATCCAACTCCCAAAAAAGCAGCAGAGACGTGATGATGATGTGCTGATGATTTTCAGCTGACGTCGGCCCCCTTGACCTCTCGTCCCAACAAGCTGCAATGCATCACCGTGTTAGGCTGAACTAGTCTGAAGTTGTTGTATTTGTTAAATTGCATGAAAGATTCCCATGCTGTATTTTAGCCTCACTTTTTCTTTCTTTCTTCTTTCCGGAACCCAAATGGCTGAAAAGCCACCAGTAATAAATATCCAGTGCGGGGCCAGGAATTTACTTGCACCTGTAGTTGCCAGAGTGCCGTCCTAACGAGCAGCAGATGTGTGTGCGATTGTGTCGGGGCTGATGAGAAAAGGCCTGTTTTAAACAAGAAAAAAAAAAGAGATAATTTTTGGTGCGGTGAGGTTCCACGCTGGGACCACAGACCGCTGGGAGTGTCGCAGCGAGGCCACGAGTGGTCACACGGGGGGGTTTATCAGCGATGCCCGGCGCTGCAAGAGCGCAATCTCTCGTCGGCCCGCGGTGTTTGGAAACAACCGTTTAGCCGATTCAGAGCGCAAACGCAAAAGCCGACGGCTGCATGAGTAATCCGCACTAAATTTATTTGCTCGCGCGGTGCCACGGGAATTTCTGCGTGTTTAATTATAGTCAGCAGTGATCGAAACAGTAAATAATGGCTTCCCCCTCTTAAACCCTAACCAGCCTGACCTTTTCTCTTTTTTTAAGTTCAGACCACAATATTTATTGCTTTCCCAGGGCTACATAATGATGTGGCCTGTTTATCCCCGTACCAAAGCCAAGGTTGCATCCAGTGGATGGTGGCGGCGTGGCCAGCAGATAAACCCAGAGGCTTAAAGGGATTTTTTCTCTCTCAAACTGCTGTGTTTTGCCGTTGTGAACTTGTAAACATCGAACGTGTAATTTAGATATTAGCGATTTAAAAATATAGTGGCCGCCTATACCCGTACACGCCCATTCAACTTCATGTTTGACCCACTTTCATGTCCCGCTACCCATATGCTTGATGGATCCTTCAAATGTGTGAAGGGTTGTAATTTTCTAAACATTTTCTTTTAGTTTTGTTAATGTAATACTTGGAAAATCAGCACCAGCAAGGGAAGGTTTTAGCTTTGACTTTAGGCATGAATGGAAACACCACTATTAGGTTGACTTGCACCATAAGATTTTGATATTTGTCTTAAATGTAAATAAGTTTATGTTGGTTTTAGGAAAATCGACATGTTTCTCGCTCGCCATGAGAAACACGCAGCAGACTGAGCAGAGGGTCGGCACTCCTTAGTTAATCGCTGCCTGAGGCCTCGTGGCGTTCATTAATGCGTCTGGCTATGCATGCAGCCATATGTTGAGAGTGTGCAGGGGTTGTCGTCCGTGCAATGCCTCCAGTTAAATTACCTCTGACGCGTGGGCTTATAGTGAAGCAAAGAGGGGCTTGGAGGTCCTGAGGTCAAAGACGTTGCGGAGCCTCGTCTGTGGCTGCGTCCAAACTTAAACACATTGTCGCTGATCCAGGACTTTCTAAATAAACCTCATCTAATCAGGCTTTTCACACCCAGCTGTGCTGTGATATTCTTTACTGTCTTTTACAACAACAGCATATATTTTTTATCACCATGGTGTTACTCTAAAGCACTTTAGGTTATTGTCAAGGGCCCTGTAAATAAATGTTCATTGATTATTCTTTTTTTTCTCTCTTTTTACTGCTTTTAAATGTGGTGGAAGTTGTAAAGACTGCTTTAATTATCAGGGACGGAACCATATCATTAATTATGAAGCGTCAGAGCGCCGTCGTGGTCATACGATGGGCCTTCCTGAGTGCTTTCTGTAGCCACAGTAAAGCAAAGCAGAGGGGAAAGTAAACTGTAATTACAGGCTTATCCAGATCCTGAACGGGCTGCGAGTGGCAACAGAGAAAGTTGTGGACGCTCAAACAAGTCACAAGTCATTTGGTTTCCTCAATGTGTCAAAAAACAAGTAGAATCAGTGACGGACGCGTGACATTTCTGTGCGTACTGCAACATTCTGACTTAAGAAAACATTTTATGTGTAAAACATCGAGCTATTTTTTTTTGTTTTCGATATGCTTACTTACTTCCTAAAATATTTATTATTTATCAGAGGCACTAATGAAGCAGAAACCACATGTTCCTCCTTGCCTGCATCTGCACCGGGGGAGGTGGTGAGGGTGGTGGATGGTGGGCTGGGAGAGGGGGGTGAGAGGGGTGAGAGGGGTGAGAGGGGTGAGGTTAATGTGTAACAGCAAGAACAAGTTCACCCACTAACGTGTGAACAAAGCACAATGGCTGCACTGTATAGGCTCCTATTTATTCAGAGTCACTTCCTCCCTTAATAGTCGGCTCTGCTTTCCTTGCTGAGAGGAAGAGAGAGAGGGAGAGAGAGAGGGAGCGAGAGAGGGAGAGAGAGAGGGAGAGAGAGAGGGAGAGAGAGAGGGAGAGAGAGAGGGAGCGAGGGAAAAAAAAAGTGGGTCAAGGAAAAGTCATGTTTGAGGTAATTCACTCCAGGGGAGCCGCTCCTCTGATCATGAGATGACATTGGTTAACCCCCAGAAGTGAGGTCATTTTCAAGTCAAAGTTACGCCCAGCAATGCTGTGTGTGCATGTGTGTGTGTGTGTGTGTGTGTGTGTGAGTGCGTGCGCGTGTGTGTTTACTGCACCCAGCGGGTGAACATCAATGGAAAGGTTTCACGGCAATGACTGTTTGAGCGAGCCTTGGTTTATTTAAATATAGGTCAGCCATCCGTGTGTGTGTGTGTGTGTGTGTGTGTGTGTGTGTGTGTACACGCGTGCATGTGTGTGTGTCTGTCTGTGTGAGAATCGTGTTAACGAAGCCCTCGGATTCCTGGTCTTCTCCCACAAAGCCCAGAGAGGAATGTGGAGTCATTGCTCCCCCACCGACTGCTCACTTGTCTTTTTGTGTGTGCGTGTGTGTGTGTGTGTGTGTTTAAGATTTAAGCAGGATGTTTGCGCTTTTTATTTCAACAAAGTTTGATTCCATCCAGGAAGATCTCGTGCGAATTTTTGTTTTTCCTCCTCGTCTTCATCGGGTCTGTAATGCAGCTGTGCGAAACCGCCGCAACCCGACGGAAAAACACGTCTTCATTTTTTACAATCTTCCCCTCAATCACAGCCTTAATACAGAAGCCTTGCACTCACCATCAAATACGTTTTCTCCCGCAGACTCTCGTGCACCTGGTTCCCCTGACGTGCACTCACGGCGTCGCAGGTGCATTTCCACTGTTTCTCTCGCTCGCCTTCATTAACATGACACTCGCGCCGGCTAATACGGGACTTTATTGGGGAACATTGTTGAACATTACGCTCGAGGCACCTGGTGCGCACGTCTCTTGGAGCGCACGGTGACGGGGCTGTAATTTGTAATTGCGTGAAAGCTTTTAGCTTTGACCTCCGTGAGCAAACGGACAGAAAAGCCCTTTCCCCACCGTCTTGAATTTGTTTTTTTGCAAAAAAGAATCAACTACTGATGTATAATTTAAGTAGATTCTAATCAGAGTCGAACGGCTTTATCTCGCCTTGGATTGGCAGGAACCGAAAAAAGTCAAAAGAAATGTCTGCAAGAGAAGCAGGTTGTTGTTTTTATTGCTCTTTACAATTATCAGAGAGTCTGTTTGTTAGAAAAAACACACGGCTCAGATTCCCTCAGCTTTTGACACCTTTTCATTAAATCTGCTCACAACTTGCTATAAAAGCCAAACCCGGGGGACTGTTGGATCAATCAGAGAACAAAAAAAACTGAAACGATTGTTTTCTCGTGTGTGCGTGCCTGACATTTTATTAAAACTCAAAAGGCGCAGCGATGTAAAGAAAAAAGCAAAATAACAGCAAGAAAGTGCGACTGAGAAGTGACGGGTGTGTTTTCGCCCTGCTTGAGTGATTCATTTTTATTGAGCGAAATGAGTCAAAAACGGGGCTGTGGGAACTAAACTCTGATTCATCTGTAAGCGACTTTCATTAGAAAGTGTTGAAATGCAGATCATCGCAAACCACTTCTTGCTTTCCTCCTCCAGTTTTCTTTGGAACCTTCTGTTAAAAAAAAGAAGAACTGACGAGTGCTTCAGAACAGTTGTGCGACGCCGCGTCTGCACTCTTTTTTGTTTTTGTCGCGAGCGAGCTGCATCGGCCGGCGATGGGACGGGGGCCCGCCGCCGCCCCAGTGAGTCACGCTCCCTTTTTCAGAAAAACGACATTTATGGCGGAATAAAAAAGCGACGAAGCTCGTTGGGCGCCGCTCCACCGAGGGGGGGAAATGGTTACTCATCCGTTTAACGCGCTGTCAGACTTCCAGCAGCAGCAACTTCTCCTGAGCGTAGTAAACCGCTTCTGGTTCTCTGACAGCTGGAAGAGCTGGACGGCTCCGTCTCAAAAATAAAAAAACAAAGCAAAGTGGCTGAGGATGCACTTATGTCACCGCAATCTCCCCTGAAATGAATGAGTCACGCACACTTGAATATTGCACATTGCTGAGTGAATGTTCGCAGTTGCCAGAGTTTGGCTTTTGCTTGTCCTGCAGCCATAGTGTCGAGTTTATCGTCATGTATTTTGAACCGGATGCAAACAGGTTGACCTCTAGCTGGGCTTCTTCTCCAGAATGTCTAAAATCAGCCCTTAGTGACATCACAAAGAGTCCAATACCTCACTGATACCTCCACCGAGTGCAAGGTCGCAGTTAAGTCGTCCTCTGACCTTTTCTCCCTTTCCAAACATTTGAGAGGACCGATAAAGCATACGTTTTAGTGGAGAGGCTGTAAACAGAGGGCTAAATACCAAAGCGCTGCTTTCAAAACCTTTTAATTATTATCCGTACAGGGCTGCTCCGCTCTGCCTGAAAAACAAACAAAAACATGTGTAACCCCTTTAATGCATTAAACCGGTTACACTGTACATCCTGTCATCCTGCTCGCCGCCGTTTAATCCGGAGAGTTGGGAACTGGCTGATAATGAGCGCTGTTGGCGGCGGCGGTGGCTGGCGGTTCAGGTACAGAAATCCTCCCCTTCCTCTCGAGGTTTTAATGGAGAGCTGTGGGAGCGAGCGAGCGAGCGAGCGGCTCTGGCAAACGTGATTAAAACCCTCAAGATTTATGGACTCACGGTTCCAACCCCAGACATTAGAATGAAAATCCTATAGGTTCAAAGAATGAGATGCCGCCCCTATGTGTGTGTGTGTACGTGTGTGCGTGTTTCTGACTGTTCACCATGCTCAGCTTCCTGGGAGATAAATTTAACGTACGCGCTCTCAGCTTTTTCAGCCCTTCCTCAACCGTCAACCGTTTTCAGTGCAGGCATTTAACGTCCCATATTTAGACCTCCGTAATCTTTTTGTTTACCAGAGTGAAGCCCTCTGCTTGACTCGGCCGCAGGTCCGGGCTCTTCTTTCCTAGACATCAGCGTTGCATAATTCAGATCTTTGGCGAAGTTTTTTTTAGACCGTCTAAAAGCAAATAAAACGTTCCAAGCTCGACAATCTCCTGTTCCTGATTTCCTGACCTGAGGTCGGAGTAATATTTCATAGGGAACAGTGGCACTTTCCAAGGAGCCTCTTCCCTCAGTGCCGGGACCGTCGAAGTGGTTCGGGTCCTCGCAAGTCAAAATGAGTGTTGCCATCTAAGAATAAGTGAAATATCCTCATGAGACTTCTGGTTTGTGTTTGTCTGACTACAGGAGTGCAAGATTCCCACCAAGAGAAGATCATAACAGTGACTGGGGAGGGAATGCTCCAGAGCCCAGACTTCCCGCACACGTATCCCAGGAGCAGCACCATGGTCTGGAGGCTGGTGGCGCCCAGCAACATGAGGATCCAGCTCACCTTCGATGAAAGGTTCGGTCTGGAGGACCCCGAAGACGGCATCTGCAAGTAAGAGCGCCGTGCCTGAGTCACTTTAGTGTGTGAAAACGTGTGGACTTGACTGTCAAACCGCTTTGCAGATTGCTTTCTCATTAAACCGGCAAATTGACATTGAACATATAACTGCACACAATAACTGCAGGGACCACTCTTTCTTTATGTCTTCATTCAGGAAAATTGAAAGGCTGCTGCTAATTGCCACAGGTTTGAACCATCTCCACCAGCACCTCCAGCACCTAGTGCTCCTTATTCGGGATCTCACTTTGTTGTGTTGAGTTATTTGTTGAGTTGGGCCAGTAGTTGTGGAATGCACCACCTTGAATTACCTGCAAAAACGTGTCTAAAAAATGTCCCTTCTTCCAACTTGAAATGATTTCACTTCGTTCTTCCTTGCTGGTTGAACAGATGTGCCAAAGCTCAGCGTTGTGCTCATTTTATGCGATGCTGAAACCTTCAGCAGGCCAAATCCTTCCAGCCCCAAGGAAATGAACAACCCCCGCCTCGGAAGGGTCACCTCCGGGGTCCGCGGCGCTGTCAGTGAGATTGTTTCCTGCGTGATGCGTCCCCTTCCTCGGCTCTTCCTGACGCTCAGGACCAGGAAGGAAGACGTGTCCTGCCTACATCGGGCTCGTTTTCAGAGATTTAGAGGGGGAGAGCGTGGCCATTTGTGAAATTGCCTTGGGCGTGCGGTGGCGGCTCGTGAATATTGAAAGGCCGGCAGCGGAGTGATTTGTTTCACCGAGGGCCCCATGATGACGCCGTATTTTACTTGATCTGGTCGATATTTTTAGCCGCTCGCGTAATTGTTCGGGAGACACCCGCCTCGCTCCGCCAGGGCATCTCGTAAACACACACGCTCGCAAAACGTGCACACGCCGCATTTGCATGCAGCGCGGGCTGCTTTACTGCTGGAGCACCATTTCAATTACTGTCCTTTTTTATTTATTTATTTATTTTTTTTGCCTCTGTTGCCATTCAATTTAAGCGGGAATCCCGACCCCCAAAGATCGATTTACCATCTGTGCATTATGTTCAGTGTCCCGCTGTCAATATATCACAGCTGACTGGTTAGCATGGAGGAGCATGAGCGCTGCAAAGGCGGGGGGAGGGTTCCCATTACAAGTCATTCCTGGAGAGCCCCCTAATGGATAAGATGGTGAACTGCAGTTTCCTGCATTAATCGGCCAGGTTTCAGAAAAAGGAAGGTGGCATCAGCTGTTCAGGATCAAGCATCAGTCGCTCAGCTAATGTGGCCGTTACCATTTTTGCATCGATCTCAGGTGTAGATTCTCCACTTTTAAAGCAAGAAATAATTTCTTACTTTGACGCAGACTTTCATCCATAATCTGCTTTAAAGGTGGATTTTCTCTCTATCCTGCAGCACATTCGTCTTCTTTTTGGGATTTGTCTCTCTTTAACAACTCAATGCGCTCTGCCATGGCAACCGTGCAAATAGATAAATAAATAAATGAAGCAGCAAGAAATCCGAAGCCCCGCAGGACGCTTCCACAGCGGCTCTGGCTGCATGCTGATGAGGATGAGGGTCCCCGTCAGAAGCCTGCCAGGGAATAAAGTTTCAAGGCTGCGGATTGACAGCTCTTGCGCCTGTCCTGCCTCTGCTAGACGCCACCCGTCAGTGTCCTGAGGGAGACGGGTGAGAGACAATAAACAACAACCTTTTCCTCCAGGTCACGTCTACTGCCTCGGCTCTCTCAACATTTCTGCAAATCCAAGCAGAAGCACAAGTTTGTCCATCTGGCCTTCCTTCTCTCCTCTCCCCCTTCTTCTCCTCCTCTCTTCTTTCAAACACCGCCTCGCCTCTAAATGCGGAGGGTTTTTTTTTGCATTCGTTTTCACAAGGCGGCTTCATTCCGGGAAAGAAAGAGGAAAAGGTCTCCTTTGGACACGCTGCCCTCGCCCTTGTGTCACCGTCGCATTCTGATCGCACGTCATCAAGAATGTAATCCGCCGTCCGCCGATTGGCAGCGATGTCACGGTTCGAGGCGAGCGGCGGCGGGAGAGGCAAAGGCCTTGAGAGCAGAAGTCGAGAGATACTCATCTGCTATTCTGTTTGTCTGTGGCACGATGAAAAGCATTCTTTTGCAAATCCACTGGAGGAGAAGCATATTGGAGGGGGATTGGTCGTGCTGCTCGTTGGCATGGCAGCAGAGTCGTGCTTGGCGGTTCGCAGGCAGACAGAGCTGCTCTCTGCTCTGAAAGCATTTATGCTCTCTGATTTAGTCCAAAGGGGAAGGACTCGCTCCCCAAAAAATGCGGAAAAAAAGCAGTATTCATGTTCGCTAATCCATCATCGCAGTGGTAAATAGCGCACCTATTAAATATTTACAAGCAGTGGAAAAGCTTTGTGAATATTTACAGGGCTTTCTGTGTGATGGAAGGTAATCCAATCAGGTCCCTCTACAACATCCTGTTGACTGCATGGCCGCACTTACAGTTTGCCGTGTACGTCGGCGCATTTGTAAATTCGAGAAACCGCTGTTTGACACTCTGAACACATGGTGATGTGTAATGATCAGGGGCCTCCTGCATTATTGATGAGCAATCTGTCAAAGCCGTGAAGCCAAACCCAGGGCCTGAGGAGAAAAGGTTCTCCGCTGATTGGCCGCCGTGCAAGGCGAGGCAATGAGAAGCCAAAGTCAAGCGTCGTCCTTTCTCCGAAAAACAATTTCATGCCAGCTTGGTTCCTCGGTGGGAACATCAGTGGCCGTGTTTACATGAACTTTTGTGTCCTGGCCTTTGCAAAAACCCCAGTTTTTCTACCTGGTGAAAGAAGATGGAAAACTGTGGCATTTGTTGACCTTAACCCAAATACCGAGAGCTGCCGACTACCTGCGCAAGGCTTTGGCCAAGTGATCCATAAGCAAGATAATAAGACGGCCAAATCAACGGATCAACAATGAGATAGTATCCAAGACGGCTACCCATTCATTTCAGTTTCTAGTTAACTCCAGTAGTATTAGTTCTGCTGTCCTATAATCACAAAACCTAGGGATGTATCAATGCCAGTTTTCTACATTTCGGTACTGAACGATACTGATACGGAGTACTTAATAACGCCATTATACATTATAGAATTACTTGGGTTTGTTTCTCCTATTTGAACAACAATCCTCAGTATGTTCTTCTAGAACATGGGCAACTGTCAGAAGTTTCACTGCAGTACAAACACAAATCAAATAAAACTCATGTAGATACATGCACAACTGGTGTCGCAGTACGTATGTTACAAGTACGAGTTCAGTATCAGTGGACCCCTAACAAAAATCATAAGCAGGATACTCAGTGTTTTATACTTCATGCGATTTCTTCATCGTGAATCCATGAAGGGAAAAACCAGCTTTGCTTTAACCTCCCCTCTCCCCTCACGCCCTGCATGACTTTCCAAAGCAAATTCGGCAGTCAGTCACTTCATTGAGCGCAAACTCCAATTTTGTTTGTTTAACATCACAGAAAATCCATTTATAGCCGTGCACACGTCCCTCCGTGTTGTTCTATTGAAACCAGCCTGGACTGATTCTGTCAAGCCCGTGCAAATTGTGAACAATGCCCTTGGAAAAAAATAAAATAACCCCAGCACATCAAATATTCAAATTGGCAGCGCTGAGTGGGAGCGAGAGGTTAGCGTTCCTGTTGACGCAAATGGCAGAGTGATTAATCCGCTGCTGTGAGGAGTCACGGGAACAAGGTTGCATTGAATGCAGGGCAGCCGCACGCTCAGGTCGAAATAATGGAGATTGAACATCTGAGCCACGGACGCTGGTCGATGTGAGTCTGGGAGCAATGCGTGTTGTTTTTCAGGCCGGCCAAAAAAGGAGCTGCTGTGAAGAATGTCATTGTTTATCATGACATATGGTTAGAAACAAACTAATGACCACAAATAGCTTTATTTACTTCCAGCACACAATTTATTTGACGCTTTTGTGAAAGAGGAGTTTTTTCCATCAGTCCACAAAACAAAAGAGCTCTAATGACAACTGTGGAAACAGTTAATGACAACATTTCTGATTTTGAGCTGGAAATCAACTCTTTGTGTGAAAACAGAGGGATAAATCCTGCAGATCTGTGGAGCTTATTGGATAATTCGTCCTGTGAAGTTGCTCCACTTGTGTCCAGATGAAATATGGTCCAATATGGGATCCCTGTGATGGGTTCACACTTTAGGTTTAGGAATCTAATAGAGCAACCTTCACAGTCAACTCAGTGTCCAGTGTTGTTGAGAAGTAATTAAAAACTTTCAGTAATTACCGTGTCAAAAGGCTGCATCAGCGGTCGCAACACTTGAATTTACTGCTGCTACTGACACTGCATCATCAACCAGCCTCTGAGAATGGCAACGACCTGTTTTCATGTAATTCATGTGGTAAATAAAAGATGAAACTCATTCGTCAACATCCTGCAGTCAAAGATATTTGTCGTAGTTTTTTTGTGTGTGTTTGTTAAAAACTTATTTCCCTAGGCAGCTTTATTGATGGATGCAATCCTTTTGTAGTGCAGCAGAGCAACCGAGGGGATGGGATTGAAGGACTAAGTAAGATGACGGTTGCAGATAATGACTGAAGACTTAAAGTGGTGCCTTATTCTGTAGGGCAAAAACAAAACATGGCTCTGGATGCCGCCATGGCTCAGAGATGTTTTCCCGATGCCAACGCCGTTCCATTTCCCTTTTCGCTGTCGTCTCGCCAGGTACGACTACGTGGAGGTGGAGGATCTGACCGAGAAGACCGTCCTGGGCCGCTGGTGTGGCTCGCAGTCTGCGCCGGCAGCTCACACTTCTAAAGGCAACCAGCTCAGGATCCACTTTGTCTCTGATGAGTACTTCCCCTCAGAGCCGGGATTCTGCATCCGCTACTCCCTCCTGCCTTTGGTACGTACATCATCCACGGTGACAAGCTCTCACACACACAGGAACACACAAAGCTTTCACGTGTTTGTTGAAGATCCTGTTCATTTATGACAGACTCCAAAGGGCACAATTACAATTTTGTCACCATACCGCTAGTATTGTCATCCATGGAGATCTATATTTTTGGTGAAATAATTACCTTTCAGTGTTACACAGCATATAACGCCTGCTATTTCCATATATTTCAGTTGCTGCTGCACACAGAGACGGCAGCACACAAAGACTGACAGACATAAAAGAGAAGTAGGGTTTCCAAACCCGAGATTCCACAACCTGCTCCAGTTTCCGGAGCAAATGAAAGACATAAACCGTGCAATCAGACCTCGCTGGCGTCTCATTTCTCAGGCTGCGATTGCTTCTGTTTAGAAGCCATCACGATCTCACGTTCTGTGTCACCGCTCCTTCTAAAAACCATCTACCCTGTGAACCTGCACTTTATTTATAGATCCGCTCAGACGACAGATGAGGCTTTTCAATGCCTCCCGGCGTCGTTTGAGACAAAGGTGGGGAAAATGAGAGGTGACACAAAGAGGTCTTCCTGACCCTCGGGGAGGATTTATTCCAGTCCCTCAAATGAAAGTGCAAAATTAAGAGATCGATGTGCTTTTGGTGATGGTCACAGTGTTGTCCGGCACTTTTACTCACTGTCTGGACTGATTGTTATATATGGCTGTCTATTATTCCTGCATTTCTGTGCTTTAGATGCCCTTTTTACTGCATTCCAATACATCAGGGAGGGGAAGTGGAGCTTTCATGCTTCTTTTCAGAAGTTTTCTCATTTTTCCTTAGTTATTACATGGCTATTAGTTCATCCAAGAGAGCATCAGTTGTAGCAGGAAGCTAGAAAAGGGGGCTAAATGTGCTGTTTCCTCGAGAACTAGGGAGTTTTTGCCAGATAATTAATCATGTGAGGCTGCTCCCCTTGGAGTGGGCGATGAAAGAAAAACAAAGACCTGAAAATTGGCATATTATGAGTCCTTGAGCAACAATTACCACCTAATTCTGACATAATTCTACGAAGAAATCCTACATGCTAATGCTTTAATCATTTTCTGAGCTTTTTCATTTCTTCCCAACTCACTCACACACACACACATACAGACGAAATCCCTCAGTCTCGGCTCTCTGCACTGACGAAAGGCCGAACTCACACTAAAGAGACAAGTGCCATGTTTGAACCTGTCAGGCCGCAGTTCACGTTCACTGGCTTCGAGTAAACACTGCAACTGCTTGCTAATCCCTGGAGCACTCTGAGACATGACGAGCGCAAGTAGGCAAGAACTGAAGTCACCATTTTTTTCATTCCCCTTATCCCTGTTTTTTTGAGTTTTTAAGTGTTTGATTCATAATTCAGAGTGTATCCTCAGGGCGAGGGCAGCCCAGATATTTGCCCTCGACTCTTGATAACCACAGACGCCGTTGAAAGTAACACAAAGTGATGTTCAGTAAACAAAGGCACAGAGTGCCACATATATTGATGTGATAGTCAAAGCATGCAGGAACAACATCCAAAAATACCAAAGTGGATTCAATGCTGATTTTCTCTATTTTTATTGCACAGTTCATATGCACTTAAACTGGGAAAGGCTTTTACCCTCAATGCTTGAATGAATCAACTAAAGAAAAATCAGATTTAGCCTAACATGAATTTATCTGGTGACCCAACAATGATCCAAAAGAAACTGTTCAGAGCATTCATGGCTCTTTCCTGAGGAGGCGACAAAGATTTGGATTCATGAGGGTTGAGAAAGGGGGAAATACGCTGACGGTTTGGATTATTGTTTTTTAAATTTATCATGCAGTGGAATGAGACAGTGATTGATGATGTGAGGTTCCGCTATCAGCCAGCGGGACAAGAGAGCGGGCTTGTCTCTCACACCCCCGCTCTGGAAGGTGAGGAAATCACGAGGAGGGAGAGGAAGCGCCGGCCTCTGCGTGCACAGTCTGGCTTCCCTTTGAACCTTTCGGCAGTGGGAGGAGGAGGAACAGCGGCGCTCTGTTTCCTCTGCGGTCAACCAGCAGCTACTGGAACCCCGTGCCACGCAGGGGCCGGCACTTTAGTTTATATTTAAACAAGCAATAATTCCTCCCCCGCCACTTCCACGGAATTGGGAGGAAAAGAGGGACGGAGGAGGAGGGGGGAGGAAAATAAAACCCGGTCTGTAATTCACAGGAAGAGATTTGAGAAAAAGTAAAAGGGTCGGGGGGAGTGAGGGGGCGGTGATGGCAACGAGGTTGTTAAAACACTGAGGAGAAGGGGCCTGTTGAATGGAGCGTGTGGGGTGTTGAACGGTTGAACTGGAGGAGCAAACAAAACATACATCATTGTCTCGACGAGGTCCTGATCCCGGGGTTGATCCCCTCCGCCTGCCGGCACGTAAAGCTCACCCCGGCACCGCTGTTTATCTTAATGAATGGCTTAGAGACTTTGCACAGCCTGTAGACCGGCGAGGAGGAGAGAAGGGGGCAATAAATAAGTAGTAAAATCTCACTTGAAGTCGCTGTGGCTTGGCACATGACCAGACGCCCCAGAAGGAAACGTTTCACACGGAGATATTTCAAATATCCGCGGGAAACGGGTCGTCAAAAACATTTTGGCTCTGATTTGATAAACCCACATGTTGCATCGGAAAAGTGTTGGTCAGGTTTCCTCGCTGGGAACAAGAAGCTTGTGTGCAGAGACAACTTATTCAGTTCCCCATTTTGGTCCCGCATTTTGAAGACCCCTTGCTTTTTATCGACAGTGACACCCCACTAACTCTAACCCTAGTTCTACTCTTACCCTAACCCTACTTTAACCCTAAACCTTCTCTAACCCTAACCCTAGCCCTCCAACCCTAAACCTACTGTAACCTTTCTCTACTCTTAACCTTACTCTACGCCTAACCCTACTCTAACCCTAACCCTACTGTAACCCTAAACCTTCTCTACACCTAACCCTACTCTAACCCTAACCCTACTCCAACACTAAACCTACTTTAACCCTACTCTAACCCTAACCTTGACCCCTGTCCTAACCATAAACAAATTGTAATTTGTAATATAGCTTTAAAAGTGCAACTTGTTTGACATAGAGTGGTACTTGAGTGGAACGCTGATGGAGTTGCAGTTTTACAGGGGAGCAGCAGGTGGCACTGTGGCAAAAATCTGGAGAAATGCCGGATCAGAACAGGGCCTCTGAATGTCCGGTGTACTGGTCTACAGATACATGCTATTGCCAGGAACAACAAAAGGCTTCCTCATGTTGCCTTCACTGACCCTGCGGTTTACCCAATGTCCAAAGGCAGAATGTAGTGGTTAGCACTGGTTTCCACTCACACTGAAGGCCTCGCTGTGCCTGGTTTGCAAGTTCTACCTCTCACAGTCCTAACACACCTGCAATAGGCAAATTGTCCGAAGGCACACGTACGAGCGTGGAAGTTGTATGTCCAGGATGTAACCCTGCCGTCACACTTAGTTGGCTGGGTACAAGCTACAGCAGCCCCGTGACCCTGAGCGCCGGACAAGCGGTGACAGGGAAATTAATGGATGGATGGACAGAGGTCCAAAGCAGGTCAGGTGTAAAGAAAAAGCCCTTGGTGTCATTCCTACCCCTTCGTTTAATGAAGACATATTACCAAAAAAGAGAAAATAATACTTACCGCAGTGCAGCATACATGCTTGAGGAGGCTCATAAATCTTGACCCGACAAACCTGACGGAGTGTTTCACAAATCTATGGAATTTGTTGCACATGCCCACCCGTGAACAGCCCAGAGACATCTGGACGAACCAGAATTAGGCCAATCCCACATCCAGTTGAGTGACTTGATAGCAGATAAAGGCTTCCAATTGTAGAGTGGAGAGAAGTTTTTGTGCTGTTCTTGTTCATCTGGTTCTGATCGAACTGACCACAACATCCATTCATTTACAAGCTTACAGATTTTTTTTTTTTTTTTTTTTTTTTTACTTAATGTGTATTTGACTCCCTTGAATCCCAGCGGTGCAGCCACCTCGCAGGGTTAAATGGCGAATCCACCACAGCCTCGCTCTTAGCACGGTAGAATAAGCTTTCAAGCCATTTTTTTTATTTTTATTTTACCATTGACCTCAATTGCAGTGTGTGAGACAGTGATGGCGGGAAAGAAACTACTTTATTCACGCAACGCGGCTCATGTTGCTTGGTCGAACCTTGTCTTGTGCAAGGAAGTGGTTTGCTACTGCATGTAAAACAGAGGCCGTATTGTTATGCCAAGCTCTCCCAAGATGCTATTTAGGAGTTTTCATCTCAACATAGCCCGCTCAACCTGTCATTTCAGTCGCGAGAATAAAACTGTGCGGTCGTCCTGTGCAGAACAAAGAGCGCTGGGGAATGAGGTAATCACAGCCTGGACGCAAAAGTTCAAATTTCTTATAAACGGCGAAGAGGCTCAGACAGGAGATGGATGAACTGAGAACAAGATGTCCCGATGCTTGAATAAAATAAAAATATGAGATAATTGCAGGCTAAGAACTGCAGAGTGGCATTCCTTTTTTCAGTGTGTGTGTGTGTGTGTGCTTTGTTAGCATCAGCATGCAACAAGATCTGCACTGACCCGGTTTGGCTTCTCCTGCTGTATATCTTCATGCTGTGTCCTTGTCGTCTACATTAGAACAGCTCTTTTATTGCCATCATAATCGTACAGCTCCAATAAAAAAGTGATGACAGTGTAATGCTTCTGAAACTTTTTTTTGGAGCGTTTTAATTTCAAATCTGCAATATTGTCAGCTTCTCGCTTCACTCGCGCTCCTCTAAACGGGTCCCTGAAGAATCGCCCGCCCTCCCTTTTCTTCCTAAAAGCTGAGGCTCGCAGAGCGCCGCTAATTGGGCGAGTGCTGCACCGTGGGCAATCACAAGCTGTTAATGGCTTCCAGGGCACGGCGTCGGCCGGTGCCAAGGCGCCGCTAACGAGAGCCGCAGCCAGCGTGACTGAGAGAGGACGGCTCAATTTAACTCTCATTTTTCTTGCCGTGATACTTCGAAACCTGCTTTTTACCACTGTGTTTTTTTTCCCTTCCAACCTCTTTGTGCGTATTTATTTCAAACGGTGCCAAAGGAGAAATTCCTCAGCGCCATGGAAGGCGGCCTCATTAGAATGAGTCAAACGCGTGGCATCAGCGCAGCTGCGTGTCAGCTGTGTTGTTGCAGCTTGCGGTGCGACAATGTCAAACCGCTGGCATGTCCATTTAAAAGGGGGAAGAAGGGGAAAAAACACCACCAATAGGCTGTTGGTTTTGGAGACCTAAACACACACACAGAGTGCAAAATTGGAAATGTTTAGAGCTAAACTGCAGCATTGACACAAATGTTCAACTGAAAAACACAAAGATGATTTCAAAAAATATATATAAAAAACAGGTTGGATGGGATTTTTGGGTGGATGTCAGTGGGAGGCTGATTAGCAGTCGGTAGCACCTCCCAACTGATCAGCAGCGCACGTCGTTTTAAGGATGGTCCCTCAAAACCATTGTGGTTTGCATCTCATTTGGCGGTTGTCAGAAACACGCTCAGCTCGTCAGGCCACTGCTGTCGCTGTTGTGGGAGGCAAACGCCACACAGCTAATGTGGCACAACCGCTGCGTCTGATTGGTGCATTTGTAACGTCGCCAAACTTTTCAAAAATATCCCTTTGAGCGGGAAAAAAACAGGAGGTTTTTACTTTCGCTCTGTGTGACGTTTGCGTTCAGTGTGGATTTGCTCACTCCCCATCAGCTGTTTTCAATAGAACTCGCATGTCAGAAGAATAATCAGCCATTCAAAACGCTTTGCGTCTCTCTTGGCGCAGTTCATGTCAGCATCCATATGGGTAGACTTCCAGAAAGCAACTTATAAAAAGGAGAACGCTGGAGAATACGAAGCCACAGATCCCCAGAGTGGCCACGTCCTGCTGAAAGCTGAACCTTTTCTACCTCCAGCAGCTATTTCTCTCTGGATTCCAGCACATTAGCCTCCCGTAAGTCAACAGGAGGAAAAACGTTCACGATTTCCTTTCAAACATTTCTGCTCTTTCCAAAAATAAAACAAAAAAAATCTGTAAGATGCAGCTGCCCGCAGCCACCCATGTTTCCAAAATCCCACCAGCTGCATGCACACTTTTTTTTTTCTTTTTACCTCCAGTAAATGTCATAATATTGCCTTTGACCTGTCAGTCACGTAGGATTAGAGAGAGCGAGCCGACCGACATGTTGGACAAACGTGGCGTCGCAAGCACTGAAAGGTTGAACAGATTAGCTTCTCCTCCCCTGGGAGGGCCGACACTCCAGGTATCAATCAAGCGGCTGCCTCTCCGCAGCACTGGAGCGAGCCGAGACGCAAACAAATACTGTAGTAACGACTAAGGGCAAATGCGAAGGGGGAAAGATGAGGTGAAGCTTGCATGAAGCAGGAAGTATTATAAGTCAGCCTGGGAATTGTGTGGCGTCACCGATCAGCTCCCCCTCAGATCTTCAGACAAAGGTCTTCTCACTGTGGATCCACTAGCATTCAGCTCACGGTGCTTCCGCTCATTATGGTCCTGGCTTTCTCGACCGCTGAATGGTCCTTGCAACAATCTGACTGACATCTTTGTCTTTCTTGCAGTATTATTGCTTAGGTCAGTAATGGCAGCATCGCCACCACCACCCTGTCTCATCCTTATCTTTTTTTTATGCTCGTCATCCTCATTTTAAATTTAGCAATTCTGTCGTGAGTGCGCTTGAAGCACATTCAAATTGAGTTTGCTTGTCATGTGTGCAGCATATATGGGCATGTAAATGAATTGCGAAATGCCTTTTTAGTGGTGATGAAACTCGGAAGCAACAGCTGCAAGCTGCTATTAAAAGCCCCAGAAGGAAGGAAGCAACTCCAGCTGGAGTTTTATCGGAACCCGAAAGGCTAGATGTGGCAAGTTTAACTAAACTTGCCACATCTTGCAACTGGAGGTGGAGGTGTAGGCTCCTCACAGTGACAGTGCCATGTCCTTCCTCCAAAAACGCCTTCAGTGGGCTCTTTGATGGATGGATGCTTGAGATAAACCCCAAAGCATTCACAATCCCATCCATCTGGTCACCAAAATCATGCATGTTTATATCTCAGCGCAATCCAATAAGTATTTCAGGATTAAACACGAATGTCCTGTCGCAGCTACAGACGTTAAGACATGTCTGGTATTTGCTGTGTAAAATTGGCTTGATTACATCAGCGCGGACGCCTATTTCCAAGTCCTGCGAGGATGTGCGCGATAGCGCAGGAGGAAATCTGTTTCCACTTGTGCGTGTGATGCAACTCCACTTCAACATCTGTAAAGGATTTGGAAGTGGTGCCGTGTGCGCACGGCTGTTAATAGCAAATAAAAAGGAGGTCTTAAAAAAGGACTTGGGGTGAGGCCACACTGACAAAAGAACAATTATTGTCCAAGAATTTTTATGAACGACCAAAAACACGCACATCTTGGAAATTTGAAGGGACGAAGAAAAACAAAATTGGGGAAAAGAGTAAATAGGAAAAATGGCAAAGAGAGACGCAAGGCAGAAATGCTTTTGTTTTATCTTTAGAACATTCAGTTTCAGCTCAAATTTCAACAGGTCTCAAATCTGAGCAGCGTTTTAAACAGCTCATCTGTTTTCGCTTTCTTAACCCTCCAATGTTTGGCTTTTGATTTGTTTTTTTCTTTGTGATCCGGCAGCCTGCCGAAGCCGAACTCTCTGCAGTTGTGCCTCCGTCGCAACAGGGCATGGAGGAGCTGTCGGAGGCCGTTGGCGGGCTGAGGACCGTGGAGGACGTGATGAAGTACCTGGAGCCGGACAGATGGCAAGTGGACATGGATGAGCTGTACAGGCCAACCTGGCACATCCTGGGAAAATCATTCATCCTGAATAAAAAAGCCAAAGGTACGACATTTTGCATACCCGGGAGTGAAACGCCTCGGACGGTTTCCCAACTCACCCGCCCGCCTCTGCTGTCCTTCAAGGGGGAGTCGATCTCAATCTGCTGAGGGAGGACGTCCGGCTGTACAGCTGCACGCCGCGCAACTTCTCCGTGTCGCTGCGTGAGGAGCTGGCGAGGACGGACGCCATCTTCTGGCCCAGCTGCCTCCTGGTGAAGCGCTGCGGCGGAAACTGCACCTGCTGCTCCCACCGCTGCTTCAACTGTCAGTGCGTCCCCGCCAGGGTCACCAAGAAATACCACGAGGTGAAGGAGCACCTCTGATAACTCTTCTAACACCTACTACAGCAATTCTTTGCTATGTCACAAAATGATGAGTACGATGGTGAAGGTGTTGCATCCTTTGAGGCAAACTCTCAGCTGAAACACTTCCTCTGCTGCAGGTGCTGCTGCTGAAATACCGAAGCGGCGGCAGAGGCCTGCAGAAGTCGCTGACTGACGTGGCCCTGGACCACCATGAGGAGTGTGCCTGTGTGTGTCAGGACGACCGGGACTGAGGCTCCACCCCACCCCACCTCACCTCACACACACACACTCACATGACCACGCACACACACACACACACACACACATGCACACACACACTTGCAACAGCTGGGATGTGGGATAATGAACCTCGCCCGCCGCTCCAGCGTTCAGCATCTCATCCACTTCCACTGGAAGCTAACAAGATTCTCCTTTCATCCTGCTGTCCTTTGGCTAATTGGATTACTAGACTGGAATCTAATAAATCTTCTGAATGGATGTGACTGCTGTGGAATACCAAGCGCCTGCTCAGAGTGCATCGTAGAGAGGCAAAATAAAAAATAAAATAAAATAAGAAAAGAAACACACTGGAGCAGATCTTGACTATTATGAGGCTCTGAAGACTTGATTCTTCTGCTCCTGAGAGTAAAGAACGCTGCCTCATCCTCTCCCTTTCAAAAGTTCTAGCGGAATTATCTGATGCTGTCGTGGAAAACGGGACCTTCGTTGTGAGCCGGTTCCGGCTGACTAATTCTCCCTTCGACCCCGTCACTAAGGCCATCAAAGGCAAAATAAGGGTGCTTCCACTCCTCCTTCCTCCTCCTCCTCCTCTTAGCTACTACACCGCTAAGTGCCCCGATCCCAATGAGGACTGTAGTACGTGTAAATATGTCGTTTTTGCATTTATGTCCGTTAACTTTTCTTCGTTTCCTACCAAAGATTCCGTAGAAGACGCTAAAGTGTCAGGAGAGCCCAAAGCATCAAGCAACTGTGGCCACATGTGAGATTGTTGGTGTTACATATTTATTTGTTCGAGGAAAGGGAACGTTTAGGTTCAAAAGATCCTGATCTTGTTTTTTTTGGCGCGTTACATTTTCAACCTTATAGTACAACTGCAAGGCCCTTCTGTCAGTGTTTTTTTTTTACGTTGTGATGTTATTTTCTGTATGCAAGTTATTTATCTCCTCTTTTGCAGTAATTGCCCGTGTATTTCTTTGTACTGTACATCAAAATAAACTCTTTGATTTCTAAGTGAGTCCAGCGCTTCGAGGCAAGACGGGGGATTTTAATTGTTGAATATTCTGCTCAGTCTTTATCTTTGACATTGCAGCGCCACAATATTGCTTAGATTTAAAGTCCACATCCATTTTAGATGGAACTCAGTTCTGGGACACAAGTTGGAGCACACAAAAGTGAAGGAAGTGATGTGCTTTTTCTCTTATTTTGGGAGTCACTAAGAGCTTAATGCCCTTTGTGGCATCACAAAGCTGGTATTTTTTTCAGAACTAAGTACATTTTTGCCTTAGCATCAACTTTATAAGAAGTGGCGCAGAGCACAAGACTCATTTCTTGGAAATCCGTCTTGTGTTGGAAAACATTCTGAAAATTAATTTTGCACAGAAAGTTAAAGAAAAAAAGAAGATCTATTTCTATTCTTGATTTTGAATTAAGTTTTGAGTATCTCTTTTTTTTGTTGCGCACTCACCACTATTTTTTATTTTTTAATTGTGATAATTAATTCCTCCGCGCGGCCATCAAGTCACCCAGGAGGAGTTTCTCATTTGTCCACCTCACGCTGCTGTTCCACTGAATTATTCCCATCTAAATTGAGCACTGGCAGGCATCAGCAGTGACGCCAGATGCTACTGCATGAGCCCGCCGCGTCCCAGTGTGGTCTTTATAAGATTAAACAGACTGCCTTCTCCACTTGGTATGGAACGAAGAGGGAGAGAGAAAATAAAAGACTTGCTGCTCTGGCATACGGTCGGAAAACAGCGTTGGCACTTGGTCTGGTTTGTTTGCGCAGTATATGCGAGTGTGTTTGTGGATGTTTGTGTGCAACTTTGTTTGACTTTTCCACCCTTTGGCCACACGTCCCTCTGCGAATTGCCTCCTTAGCTGCGAAACCAAAGCCTGGCAAGCTGGCAAGCCGCAGCGGCATCATGGTGGAGCTGAAGTGTCCGAGACCAAAAATGTCAATTTATGTCATCTGGAAAACCAAACTAACCCCGGCACAAACATGGAGAGGTCGGTATGAATTGCAAAAGACGCTGTTGAAAAAACAATCTTTTGATAAGCTACGACTCACCGCAGTTATTGCAAAGGGAATTGCAAAATGCATACAAAGTAAATGGGAAATCCCTTAATGTCTTTGGAATTCAGCATTAGCTCTGACCAAACATCAGGTCAAGTCAAAACAAACACTCCTGCAAAATTATGAACTTGCTTATTTAACTCACTTCTCTGTGGAGTTTGCGGAGGAACTTGTGACGGATCGTTTCAAGATCCTGTCTTTTACCCGTTTTCACATCCTTATTTTTCATTCAGTGGGGCAACTTTGCGTGGTTAGTCAAACAAAACAAAACAAAACAATACAGCATACTTAGCCCTCTGTTTACAATCTCCTGTTGAAACATTGGGAAAAGCTGGGCCTTCCACAAGTTCCAAAACTTCAGGATCGGGGACGGAGCCATCACCTGGCTGGGCAGCTGTTTTTAATTAGTGCCCTTTGTGACATCACAGAATGACTATTGCAACATTGTGTTTCTATATATATATTCATTTATATGAAGAGTGCTTTTTTTCCCAGACGCTTTTACTTAGATGATGTCTGATACACTTTCCCTTTAAAACTTTTTTTCATTCATTTTGCTGTCGCCAACTCACTAAACTTGCAGTGGAATCTGTTTAGCATATGTTTAAACAAAATTAATAAGAATATTTTATTAATTTCACACTGGGGAAATGTGCCTAATTACCACAGTGTTCAAAGGAAAAAAGTGATAACTATGTGTGTGTGTGTGTGTGTGTCTTTGTGTGTGTGTAATATATAGAAGAAGAAGAAGAAGCCTTTATTATACCCACATTGGGGAAAATTGCATAAAACAGATAAATAAACCATCAGGTTTTATCGAAATGTGAAGAAAATGCTACATTTATATAAAACAGTCAAGTTATTTGCATTATACTTAGAGAAGAGCAGAAAATTAAAGAGATGTTTATTTTCAATTAATGGACTGAAGGTTCAACCAATCCCCTGCCAGGCTTTAATCGACGGGAACAGACTTTGTAAATCACCCTAGTGGCCAAATGAAGAATTGAAGCTAACAGATTTGGGAGACATTACTGGTGCCGTGAACTTTCCCGTATTATATCCTCATAAGGGATCCCTGGAGGATTGACTGCAGCCTCTGCAGAGCAGAGCTCTTAAGAGCCTATAAATTAAAACACACCCACTGCAAATCGATGGCGGTTCGAAGTCGTTGACGACGCATCTGATGGGAAAACTATCTCAGTCCCAAACCAGATCAAACCACCTCCAGCGTCCCTGATTGGTTGACGGCAAACGGACAGAGAGGCCAAACTTCCCCTTTGCATGTTATGCTTCGATAATTACCAGGTGCTGAAGTGGCGGCGCTACCGCAGCCGGCTGTCGTTCCCGGGAACGTAAAGGGCTGCAACTTTTAGCGTCGTATTAATCACGAGCCCGGAAATCATCAGCAGGCGGCGGAGCAGAAGAAACCCTGCGTTAAATATACTGTAGGTTGAGTCATTTGACAGATGTTTCAGCCTTCATCTCCTCTTCCATCCAATGTTTAACCGCTGCATGTTACCACACCAAGATGAAAGGTTTGTACTTTTACCCCGAGCTCAATAACAGGTTATACATTAAACCTCCTGCTATAAATCAAACACTTTTTTACTTCTGTCCGTGCAAATACACCCACAAAAGTAGCCACCTTAAAAAAAAAAAAAAAAAAGCCCAAGAGGTCCCTTCCTGCGCCCTCTGGTGGAGCAGCCTCACTGACTTAATTAAGACAAAAGTACATATAGCCCTGTGTTTAAAGCCACCAGCCAAATTTCCAACACTGGGCTTTTGCTTTTTCATATGGAAACGAAACATTTTTGCAGAGTTCATCAACAGGACAGATTTCATTTTCATTCTTCCGCATTAAATCATGCAAACAAACAAACAAAAATAACAGCTTCTATTGTTCTCCATAACATAACATAACCTTTGTCACTTTTGGCCTCTGCAATTACAAGAGGTGGTCTAGGGTATCTATGTATAGAAGCGCTTATACTAATTAAATATTTATGCCATATTTAAATATTTATACGCGTTTCTCTTTTCCCGATGTGTGTAGACGTTACTTTGGCTGACTCTGTATTTGGAAGTTTGAGAAGGGTGTAGCCAGCACCTCGCTGTAGCAGCTGTCACTGACCAGAATAGTCCCGTAATATGCAACTCTAAGTGACTGTGTCCCCCTGAACCCAAAAGGTTCATCAGTGCTACAGAAAGGTTTCACTTCTGCAGCTGCTTATTGTGTCCGGCCAACCAGATGTCACTTCCAATGCCTGTCTGATCGAGCTCCTCCCTGTATCTCCTTCGGCTCCAGGACTGCTCAGTGTCGTCCGTGTCTCCGTATCTCCTCCAGCAGCGGCGCAGCCAACATGTGGCAGCGACGCAAAATACACCGGCGGCGTTGAGCTGATGAGTTCTGACAAGTTACTCACACAGCTGACGCTGTTGCTCACAAGCATCCGACTCCCCCGCCGATGGCTGAGGAGGAAATTCATCCGCAATCGAGAGCGGGGTCGAAAGTCGCCGATTCCTGTGTCGTCCGGCTAATTAGCTGTGTGTTTTTTGCAGAGGAAGACATTGTGGCGACAGATCCAGCTCCAATTCTTTATTTACTCTGTGGTGTAGTGATGGTATTCTGAAAAGGGGAAAACTAAGGTTTTTAAAATCAAACCCCCCTGTTTTTCTTGTTTAGGTCAAAAGATACAAAGAAGCCAAACAAGTGAGTCACCGAGGCTAAAATTCTCTTAGAATTCTTCTTTGGAGAGTGTCAGGGAATACAAAAGAGAGGTTTTACCTTTTTTACAAACGAGAAGTTTTACCTTTCCCAAAAGGTTTTTATGAAATCCAGCAATTGATGCAAATAGTTTATTATTTCCAAGGCTGTGCTGGAATGAAAATATGTAAAATACATTTTTAAAAGATAGTAATAATAAGTTGATGAGCAAAAGATCATTATTTTCAGTTTATCCTGTGACTTTAATTGGTCAGAGGCAGGAATTTGTTTGTTTTTGTGAATCTTTCCTGTTGTATTTTCAGCTGCCCGCCATCGTTTATACAAAAAGGAGCAACGTGACGGCAGCGTTTGTGTCAAAGTGCGGCTTTGAAGCAAGTAAAACATGAGTTTGTCCACAAACAAGTCGTGCTGACAGTTTAATGTTCGTCTGGGACAGCTGAGTCATAAAGACTGATGTGATTTATTTTTGCTTCCAGACGTATGTATATATATATGTATGTATATATATATATATTTATTTTCGTGACTATTTACATTGTAGATTGTCACTCAAGGCATCAAAACTATGAATGAACACATATGGAATGTATTAAACAAAAAAGTGTGAAATAACTCAAGCAAATTTTATATTTTAGATGATCTAGAATAGCCACCCTTTATATAAAATATATATATAATATACATATACATTATGATTGTCTCTCTCTTTCTGCACTCTTAAGCTGCCGCGCATGAATGGCGCCTTATAAATAAAGTTTCCTCTTTTTTCTTTCCACCCAAACTGGGTGTTTGTTTAATGTTTTATTTTGCTGACCTGGCCAGCCGCTGGAAGTGTGAGACGACGGTGCCGTCTGGCGCAGCAGGCACAGGGAGGCTCTGACCATCACTCACTTATTTTCTTTCCTCACAAGCCCGGACTTGCCCGATTGCCTCACTCCAGTCACACGCGAAAAAGGGCGGCCGAGTCCAGCGGTTTACACGTCCTGTTTTCTTTTCCCGACACTCTTTGAAAAACGAGAGGTCACGGACCACATGTGAGGTGCAACACAGGTCCCAGTCAGCGCTCGTCTAAATGTCCCATTCATGTTGGAGCGCTGCAGTGCCAAGTTCCTTAAAAAAAAAAAAAAACTGGAGGCGACTGATGTGGTCAGTGGGGAAACAAAAACACAAGCGGATGGGGTCAGTTTACGCTCCGGCGGAGGTGCACAAACTTCGTCCCGTCCTTCCTGCAAGACTTTCCACTCGCTCGGCTCCTCGAAAACAGTCCACGTTTTATCGGCCGCCATTGTACCCGATGACGCCCAAACTCTGCGCGATCGGCGCCGATAGCACAGCTCGAATCTGAAGCGGACCCTCGACGAGAACTCAAAAGGTCCCCTTCATTTTCTGGGTGTCCACAGAGGTCGTGGAACAGTTAATCAACACGAGGCCTCTCCTGTGGTGGCGAGGGTGAAAAGCGAAGATCTGGGCGAGGGGCTGATGGTGTAATAAGGGAACTATAAATGTTCAGTGAGCCACGAGGAGAGCTGAGAGGTCTGAGTAAGTCTCCGAACATCAAGACCAGGCATTTTAAATTAGGTCCCAAGCTAAAATAAACCCTGCCATCACGTAACCTTGTAAACACAGACGCTCGCCTTCCTTGTAAGGGAGAAAGAGCAACGTCTGAGCATACCAACGTTTTGGAGACATTCTGGTGGGCGACCACCGCCGTAGGAATGCCGACCAAAGGCAACAGCCGGTGCCGAGGGGTTATCGCCCACCGCCGGTCGCTCAGAGGGGCCCGTTTCTTTCATTCTTCCTTTCTTTGCTTTTTTGAAACTCTGCCAGATTTTTTGAAACAGAAAATCTGCTGCCTTTATGTTCCGCAGCAGCACCCGGTTCCATCCTGGTGCTGCAGGTTGCGCTCGGCTTTGATCAGCAGCTGCTGTTCCTGGAAGCTGTCGTCTGGGGAGACGGTGCAGGTGCTGGTTCAGTTCTTACGTGAGTGTGAGGCATCATCATGCCTCACGCTCACTCAATCATGTGAAGTTTAGATTTTGTTTTTTAGTGCAGAGAAGGTAGAGGAGCAGTCTCCCACCTGATATTTCCACAATCATTTTTAGTGTCCAAAGTGATGTTAATAAGTGGATTCAAAATATTATTTAAAGAGTTTTTAATTGAAACAATTCTTAACTTCATTCAATTTGGAAATATAATTAAAGACTTTCAGAGGTTGGATTGAACAATCTGTTGCTATGGACTATGTCAGAATGATAGAAATGCACTCCTACCCCTAAATTTTGCTTTAATCTTCCTCTTTTTCACCTTGGATAAAACCTTCACAATAAAAGCAAAGTCTTAGTTCGTGCAAGTGGGTTAGTATATGCAAAATCACTGTTATGCCGGAAAGATGTTTCTATAAGTGTGGAGACCTTGGAGTTGGTGGATATGAGAAAAGCAGGACCACATTTACTTCAAAGGAAAGAAAAAATAAAGGTGTTTCCATGGCAACAGTACATTCTTTTCACTTCAATACGTAATTCACTCACAAAAAAAAAATTCACCAATGTGTTATTAGCATGGCACATAAGATACAGGTGCATTCAAGTTACTAAAGTAGGGAATTATTAAAACAATTGACTGGAAAATCAATCCTTTCAGAAATTGACGGATGCATAGAGTGAGAGAGAGAGAGAGTGAGAGAGTGAGAGAGAGAGAGAGAACTTTGCAAGCCTCATTGTGACGACTGCTCAAACGAGTTCTGACACGTTGTTGCGTACGATCGAGGCCCAGCTCGTGCTCAGTGCTGCACGAAGTCGACGGAGCGTAGAGTCTGTTTTCCTCCGAAGGCGGGCCGTGCCAAGTAGCTACAGCTTAAATGAGGCTGTTTTTATTGGCTCCTTAGCACTTGGCTCTCTGAGAGTTTAAGCTCGAAGCCCGCAGCGTCTTAAAAAGCTTTCTAGGACCTCACATCGCCCGTAACTTCACTGGTGAGTCACTGATAAAAGTTCCACCTCTGTGTGTGACGTGTGTAGGGTTTTTTCCCCTCCCTTTATACACAGATTTATGACGCCCGAGGTGTTGGAAACTCATAGCACCGAAACCCACTAATAGATCTACTGGATATTACTGCGGCAAATGTGATGGGGACTTTTCAATTAAGAAGGCCGAGGCTTGGTTAGCACACTCACAGCTTGGTGAGTTTAAAGAGGAAATAACTCCAGGGTGGTGTGACTCAGAGGTGTGTAAAAAATAATTGAATAAATAAATAAATGTGCGCTGCACATTTCCAACAAGGCCCCATCACAGCAAATGGTCTTTCACCAATCTGTAGGTGTCCTTGCATGTCATTTTTAGGAATTACAGGAGGACCTTCAGAGAAAACTCCTAGTGATTGGACAAATTTGCCATATTCAATAGCAGACCAATCACATTACTATTCCATGAGTTGGTAACATCACAGGGATTCCTATTGTTGTGCCACCATCAGTCTGCACTGCTCTGCTGTGATTGGTTCAAGACGGCTTCGGTTTTTTTAAATGTGGAAATGTTGCTGTTTTTAAGCTGGTAGTCTTTGTTTTTGTTTTTTCTCAGCCGCAAAACTTGCCTCTTGTGCGATTCCAGGCCTTTTCTTCAAACTGCACACTTGCAAGGCCTAGCATTGTACGTCAGACATTCCTGAGGAATAATGTTTCCAGAGGATTTAAACACAAGACTGGAGTCTCCGGGAGAGAATCACCCAAAGAGTCTGATGCAAACCACTGCCACAGCAGCGCAACCTGTCAAAACATGTGGAAATGAGTTTCTTGATTGTTTTAGTCATTTTTGTTTTAATTGTTTTTATGTGTTTCAAGTCAAGTCAAGTGGTCACGTGCAATCAAATTAGCCAGAATCAGCGCGATAGCTCATTTGAGTCTAGGAAATATAAATTACCATTAACTAAAAAAAAAAACAGTCTGTAGTTCGCCAGTAGTTCATCACATATAAGCATCAGTCAAAAGACAGTCTTCATGAAATGTTCCGTTATTTAAATCAGTAATCATACTTGCCTTGTTCTGTGGGTAGTTTTAAAGATGTCGAAGCTTCTGGTGGTCTGTCCACTGATCTGCAGTCTGTTCTCAATCTGCTAATGTTGAATGAATTCTGCACACGTCAATTCTCTTGTGAAGTGGTGTCAAAATCAATTCCTACAGCTGACCCCCGAGTGAACACGGGCACTTAAAAAAAATAGATACCTCATTCAATAACTACAGCAGTGGTAAAGGAGCCTGACCTTTACAATAAGGCCTTATTCATGTCTCCAGCTCGGAGGGACAAGGTGTTATGAAGACGCTTTGGAAATTTGATTTTGGAGGCATTTTCTGGCTTCCGGGTGGAAAAATAAGTTTTGCTACACTTGGTTATAAAACTGAAGGCTGAAAGGTTTTGCAGGGTTAGCGCTCCGAAGACGAGCTAATAATGGAGTTTCAGACGGTCCCCATGGAGACGTGCTGCGTGGGAGGCGTTGAGCAGAGTTTAGTGTCAGCTGCAGAGCGGCGAGGCAGACAGGCCCGCAGTCAGCGTGCAGCGAGGAACCGTCGCGGCATCGTCCAGGTTAGTCGAGGGCGGTGGCGCGAACACCTGCAGAGCAACAGACAGGCGACACTCTGACACCTGAGCGTTAATAACTGCTGACCACATAAGTAACAACTTCATGTTCAAAAGGGTGTTGATTCCTATACATTTGGTGATGTCCGAATTTTGATTTACCTTGTTTGAAACAAAGGGCTCATGCTAATGAGTGAACCAAAAGATTCGCAATCACTTTGGGGGAGCCAGACTTCTCGTCGCTGAAACTTATCCAACAAGTAATTTCTAAAGACCACATCAGTCTATTAAAATGCCGAATAAACCCCTTTCCTGCGCTGCTAATGCAAGTTTGAGACTGTAAGACATGTTTAATTGCATAAATATATGCTGTGTGTGGCGCACTGAGCGGGACTAACACAAAGCTAGCCACAAAGATTACTTCAGGATCTGTGACTCATGTGTTTATGTGTAAATCCAATTGAAAAACCATGTAATTATTTGCATTATTCTTGCCTAACACACCTTGTGGGAATAGATTATTAAACTTAACGTCATCATAGCCAAGATCGGGATGCTAATGTGTATTTTTCTATTGTAAATAACATTTCATCGTGCATCTAAACTCTGCGTCTCTAGCTGGGGAGATGGATGATAGAAGAGCAGTTATTAAAAAGGAAAATGCAGTGGAATGTCATATGAAAGGGATGCAGGTGTTGGCGATGCTGGCAGCGACTCGGAGAGTTTCCACTGGGGTTTGCCAAATGGTTGCAGGCTGCGCCGGGAGAGGGACAGATCAAGGCGACGGGCCGTGGTATTCCCATGTCTCTGATCACAGAAGGTCGACTCTGCGGGGGGAAACCTGGGAAAATCCGGAGGTGGTAAGAGCCGCCGGTCGGCTCTGTGAGCAGAGCTGGCGCTCGCCTGCGCTGCAAAACCTCTGCGGTGCATTTTCATTTAGATCAAAGGGCCCAACCCCGATTCCAAGCATGCAAACACAGTGAAACATCTGCAGCAGAATCCATGATATTTCCCCCGAGGGCTCTCCAAGTGGACATATTAAAACAAACTGCGCCGCACTGTCGGCCGCACCTCTGACCACTCGGAGCTCCGATCATTCTGGGCCCATATGTGGCCCGAGTTTGAGGGAGACGAGCGACCGAGAAGGACTTTTTAATCATGACGAAATGTCCACATTGGTTTTATATATCTTTGTTTTTCTTTTATATATGTCATTTTTTCTTAAACAATCTGCTCTACAGTATTTAATCAAAAGGGAACACAATCCTGTAGCTGGTGTCAAAGAAAGGGGAGAACAGGAAATTTAGCATCACAACTCCTGCTTTTTCATGCATATCCAGCAACATTTTTTAGATAGTTTGACCTTCACTTGCTACCTGGGGGACGGCTGATGACCCATATAAGGAAAAATCAGCAACAACAGCTTCCCAGATTTTGCAGTTTTGACACCTTTTTGGGGCAAAAACAGCAGTGACATAAAGGTGTAAAGGTCATAAACATACCAGCAAATCTTCTTCACTGCTTATTCGCGTGCGGACATGCGAGTCACCATTGGCAGCCGTGCCCACAGGCGCTGATTCCCAGAGAGGGCCTGGCACCCAGGTGCAGCAACGCTCCAGCGAGAATTGAGCCGACAATCTCCGGCACCTGCAGCGTGACTCTGCGTAAGAATTTGTCGCACAGCACGATGCTGTGTGTTGGATTCTATTATGGAGGCAAAAGCAGAAATAGGAGCTGGATTCTCTCGGCTGTTTAATCGATGCCCTGATGAGGTCCTCGCCAACAATTCAGAAACAGCAATAGCGAGAGTGAGGGAGTGTTTTTTCAGGCGGTGGAGCAGGTTTACAAGCTTGACAAGCTGGAACTGGAGCCCCAGAGTAGCTCTCAGTGCTCCCCTGCGCTGCCCATCTGGCATCTGATGTCGCCCAGAACATCCCAGCATGCCGCAGCATCATGATACTCGCTCATAACCCAATTACTCTGATCAGGAAGTCACCGGAGAGGCATCTGTGTGTGTTTCCATGCCTGTCACAGCTGTCGATGTGTAGAGTTTGTGGTTCCTTATGCAGTGAAGATGTGTTTAAGGAATCTCCATTGACACCGAATGGATTGCAAAGGAGTACATTTATTGCAAAGTGAAAGTCTCGTGTCCATCAGGTTGCCAGGTTCACCTGAAGGAGGTCCCAAGCCAATAAGAACATCTCCAAAGTTGCAGATGCAGCCTCTTCACATATATAAGATCTGTGAGTTAGTCCTCTTTTTTACAAGCAATCAATACTTGTTCTTTACCAACCAATCAGGCTACAGTAATAAAGCCAATCTAATAAGGGGTCAAAGCATAATTTGATCCTTGTCCTCAGCACCTCTGAGTTGGAGCCAACAAATGTTTCTGAGCTGATATTCCATGATGATATAAGGCAGGGATGATAAAATGCACGACATCCTGGAGACATTTTCTAGTACGTAACCACTTACCTTTAACACTCCCCTTTTGACCTTCTTTGAAAGAAGTCAGGCTCACAATACAGCAGACACCACAAATTGCTGAGAAGACGTTTATTTTCTTTCCGCACCCACCAACAGAAACATAATGATCGCGTTAGTTCAGATTCATGACGGTGTCCTTCATCCTTACAAGTGAGTGGCAGCGAAGACGAGAGACTGTCTCCTTCAACGCTAGAGATAGTTGTTTTTTTCTGGAAATTACGTGGCTACGATACAGAGCGTGATTGCTAGAGATCGGATCAAACTGAGAGCTCAGGTACTGCGCTCAACGGCCACTTTATCAAGTCCTCCTTTCCAGTACCAGGAAGTGTTTGGAGTTTGGTTGTGTTGTGCATTCAGGGATGCTGTTCTGCAAACCTTGGTTGTAAACAGTAGTTATAGGACTTCCTGCTGCCTCTCTGTGTTCTTCGACCAGTCAACCCATTCTGACCTCTGACTCCTGACATCAGCAATAAGGCATTTACATCCACACAACTGGGATCATTGTCTGTTAATCGTGGAGATGTTTGGGATGTGGTGAAGATCCCAGTAGATCAGCAGCAGAGGCTGAAACTCTAAGACCAGCAGCAGGTCTGCTACAAAGAGCCACGTTCGTCCAAAGAGCCAAGTTCACTCCATTCAAAGTCATTCATGTCGCCTTTCTTCTGCATTCTTTCATTCTCCACCACATCTCATGTCTGAACGGAGTTGCTTCATGTGAGATTGGCTGATTAGCTATTTGTGTTCACAAGACATTGTATCCAATAAAGCACTAGGTAAAAAATCAGCTCGTAAAAGTGATTAGTAGCTGTGATTAAATCCAACTCAAAAGACAAACACAACAGTGTTTGGAAGTCTTTGTTCTGTCGCCTCTGTGATGCTTTTATTTCCCTGTAAGCCTCCTGTCTCTGTCGCTCGTAAATATTACTCAGACAGCTGGTTCTTCCCTCAGTCATTTCTTTCTGGCTCAAGCAGTGACACAAACATGTTGTGTGATTTTCATCAAGTCATTTCCCCCTTTAAATTTCCCCCCATTTGTTGGTGGTGAGCGCTCCGGTCACGTTCCAAAACAAACACAGGTGACCTTCATGTCACGCAGGCACATTTTCCTAGAGAGGGAAAAAAAAAAGAGAAAACTCCCGTCAGGATGTGAGATCACTGAACAAGTGGGTTAAGTTATGGTTGGCCCAAACACTGCTGAGCTCCTCAAGGCGCTGACTAGCTATTTGTGACTGCAATAAAAGTGCTGGTGTTGTAGGAGAAGGTTTTGAACTCACTGAGGGTGACAAATACCAGTGGATATCATTAAACATGTTCACATGCTCTGTACATTGGAGTATGACTCACAACCGGGTCCACTGAGGACGTGGAATCGTGGCACAGGTAGGCATTAACGACGCAGCTTCGCAAGGCCCCTTCCAAAATTCTGACGCTGGAGCCATCGACCGACTTTCCAATTAATTTTAAATGGCCTGTTCAGAGAGTGAGAGAGCTAAATTTTTGATCACAGCCAAGTTTTGCAGCTACTTAAATGGGGTCTTTTTTGTCAGCAGCTGGTCACAGAAATTGGGACAAAATGATCCTCTTTATGAGAGATCGTTTGGGTGCAATGACGGACGACCCCAAGTGATGCGGCCCGAGATCTTTGCTGAATTCCAATTTTCTGAGTCTTTCGCTTTTGATGAAATACTGTTGGGCGTAATGACGCCATGCTTCATATTTAGCCGTGCTGATACTTGGGATAAATAAATAAATGGCCTCTCTAAAGAGGCTGCAGCCTGGTCATTCGATTTATTCCGCCCATGCCCTCCTGTGCTGTGTCTCTCAGCGAGGTTCGAGTGCGACGGTGGATGGATGCTGTACAGAGGCTCTGGATGCTGCAGTAAATCTCTCTTAAGTAACCGTGTTCCTGCTGGTTTAAAAGATTCTGCTGCCGCTGCCTGGCTTCCTCCTGCTCCATCTTTCCCTATTCCTCATTATTTGTTTCATTATTCAACAATCTCGCCCACTTCGCTGGCCATTTGGCTCCCTGAGAAACGGCCAAATCACTGTCTAGACTTTGCATTCACCTCGTGTCTCATTTTCAAGGGTGCGAGTCACAGATGGATGCGGCTACAGAGAAACACGTGAAGATCATTTGGATTCTTTGGTTGACTGTTTTGCTGATCGGGTTGCTTTGGTTGCTTATGGAAAAGAAAAACAGGGCATCTTATCAGGGAGTGCATCAGCAGTATGGGAAGGTTTTTGACATCTCTTGAGTGCACTCTGGCACTTTTGAGATGCCTTAAAGGAGGTATTCAGGTTTACACAAGTCCTCCACAGAGGAATAATTATAACTCCAGTCAGGACGTTAAGTCCACAATGGTAACATCCTCACGTAAGACGAGTACTTTCACAGGGGCATGACTAGTTTCATCGTGCAGCATTAAACGATCCAAACATGTTGAAAAATTGTTTGTGAGTGAGTGAATTATCAGTAAACAGCAGTGGGAGTGAGACCATGATGAAGGTCCACCATCTGCGCCGGTGGTTAGAGTTGCACTGGGAAAGCACCTGTGTGGGACAAAGCCCATTACAGAGGCATTTCAAGGCCATTTCCACACAGGGAGAAATACAAGCGGCCACTTAAATAATTACAGTTCCACTTCTTTTTTTCTTGCTCTCTTTTTTCCCCCGCTGCACTTTTATCGAGAGCGCTGCTCTGAAGCCCCCGGCACGGTGACTTTAACTCGCTGCAGGTCCAGCTGGACACACAGGGAAAGCACCCGGGTTCGGGGCCAGCGGAGGCCGCGTGTCATTTGTCTTTGTCAGCACACCGCAGGCCCTGTTTACTCTCGCAAGCCCGAGTCATTACTACCGAGGAGAATAATTATGTCTGGATGCATGTGGATTGCAGCGCGCACTCGCACAACTGCCCATTTGCGCGGCTAAATTACACTTTGTTGCTCTCTAAGCATAGCCTCTTTTCACTTTTATTTTAGCACAGGTTATTTCAAAAGTACGGGATCTTCGTCGGGGTGTGTTTAGATTCCGTGTGCAGGCAGGATAAAGTGACCTGCGTGTGGCCGTCTCTACAGCGTTTCTCCTTCAACTGGGTTGTTTTTTGTAATATGAATTTCTTCTGAAATTAATCTTTTTTTGGTTCCATCTGAATCATTTTGCACTGGAACAAATTTTGTCTTTTTTTTTTATCAGATTAAAAAGACCAGACTTAAAAAATATATAAATATAAATAAGAATATATGGTATTGAGCTCCAGTCCAGGACATATCAAATAGGACCTTTTGAAGACATTTGGCCAATAATTTAACAATTTAATTCAAACCTTCATATGAAATATTAAAAAAGACAAAAGTGACTCAATACTTAAAGTGCTTTAATTCTCAGTGCATTTTTGGAATGATTGCAAAGAAGTTGCAATAAACAGCCATACATTTCCAATTCAATCCTCTGTAAAATCTAAAAACATCTGCTCTTTCAGAATGGGATGTGTCCAGTCCAGGCTTTTTAGTCATGTATCTTTTGGCATTTTCATTAGTTACTATTTTATCCATTTTGTTTTGCTTTGTTATCTTCCATCATTTATGCAACTGACTCTAATTGTACTTCCTGCTTTACCCTTACAGGTTATCGCCCGGCGCCTTCCTGTCTTTGTTCTCATCTTATTTGATTACTTTTTAAATGCTCCCGTCCCAGTTACTTGCCCCTACCGTCACTGCAGCCAGTCTGAGTTTAATTATCTCTCTGCCCTTTAAAATCAAAGAGTGCTTGCCTTCCAGGGGTGAAATAAGTGGTTCAAATCAGAAAATTGAGAATAAAGCAAAATATGTAAATGCATCTTTATGCCAACTCCTTTACTGATCTTCATTATCTATGGCCTGTGAATTGGATACTTTGAATTTCTCTCAAAGATGAATAAAATATCGATCTAATCTAATCTAATCTAAACTAATCTACAGTGTTAAACTGGTCCAATCTTGCTGCTATGCTGTCACTTCAAACATGTACAGTTCCACGGCCTGCTGGGTTCAGTGGCCAGTGACTGTGAGCAGAAGAAGAAGAGTAAGATTAAGATTTGAAAACTGAAGTTTGCTTTATCGGTTAGCTGTGCAGAAAAGTGCAGTTGTCACACACAACTATCCATTAGGCCACCCACCCCCACATCAGCTATTGCACCTTCATTGGATTTTATTTGTGCCATTTGTGAGTGCCGGAGGGGCTTTGTGAAGGCGATCAACTGCAGGAAGTTTCTTTTTTTTTTTTTCATACATCAGCTCTTGACTGCAGTGTTTAACTGTGACCAAGTAATACATGCAATGATAAATGGTTCTGTAATCATTAATGTTGCGTCCTTTCTTATCTGATGTAAAGAAACAAAACAAATGTATGACATGTCCAACTAAAGAAAGACAAAGACACTTTCAGAGATTCGGCTTGTTCGATTGTTCACGTTTAACGTGGACGTCTGTCGAACTCGACATCAAAAGGCACTGTGTCTGACATCAATACACACAACAACATCATGGACACAAAAAATTCATTGTATCTACTTCAGTGGAGAAAACGGCACCATTAATTCCACTTTGACAAGAAGGGATTTATTCTCGCTTCATCCGCGTGTCAAGCAGCGAGTTAAAACACTGCACTTTATGCCAAAGAATTGACGCTCGGTGGAAAAACAGGCCAATTAAAGTCCACGTGGGCTCGGCGTTCTGCCGAGTGATAGGCTGAATCAAAGAACAAAAGAAGACTTCCCATCTCAAGTCTGGGCTCCGTCATGCTCAAGTGATGAATAACGGAACCCAAATGCAGCTTGTTGCCGACGAGGAGTCGGCGCCCGTCCCTCAAACTAAGTCAAGGCCTCAGATCAAAGGCTCCGCTGAGAAGATTCAACAGGCAGGAGTATAATGAGTGAACGGGATTACTGTGTGTGTGTGTGCACGCGCCCGTGCGTGTGTGTGTGTGTGTTCATGTGTGTGTACGTGTGTGTGCAATTTGTTGGATTGGAAGGAAGCAAACATCATGACAAACAGCGGCCAGAGGGCGGCCGTACTTGCCACCGTCAACTGTGACTTGTTTCAATAAATGGATGCCACTGGGCACAGTGACTGATTCAACTGACTGAATTCATGGGAAAGGAATTCACGATTGTGACTTTCTGTAGGAAAAAGAAAACTGAGAAAATTTTAAATAATCGGTAAACTTCCATTTTTTAATTCCAAAATTGTCCCCGTGGTTGGACTGTGTGATGAAAACTACTACCTGCTGTACTATACAGTACAGTACAATACTCTGGCTGGCAGGTCAGGAGAACAGAATTAAGAATATTTTATTACAGTGGATGTTTTCCACGTGACTGCGTAGCTCTTTTTGAAGGCCTCTGAAACTGGACCAGTTTGTTTTTCTAAAAAGTCCAATGGGCTGATTTTCTTTTCCCCCGCGTTGGTCCTTTTAAGTAAATATGTAAAAGACATCGATTGAGTGGTCTCCACAGGGACTACACCGACGAATCAGTGAACATTTCAAAGTGTTGCCATTCTGCTGGCTCGCCTCTGTCCATCAGGAGAGCCTGGGGACCTGCGCGTCACATTAGATAACGAGCCGCAGAGGGTTTCACCACAACACAAAAAACTGTCATGTCAAAATGATCAACAAACCAGCTAAATGGCCCAGCTGAATCCAGCTCCGCAGTCACTCTTCTGTGTGCTGAGCTGAAAACTGGGATTGCATTTTATTTAAAAAAAAAATGCATATGTTTAATCATATGTGACATACATTGTTAAAATATTATTGTTTTGTGGCTGTGTTGTGAAAGAAATACTCAAGCTGGCCGTGAACCAGTTTCGATTTTCCACCCCTGCCGGACCTGAACCAGATCCCGTTTCACAGTTTTAGAAATGATTTAGAAGGTCTTGAATGAAGAGAACATTTCCTCGTGTGGAATTTTTATCTGTGTCCCTTAGCGTTATCATTAGTTATGAACTTTTTGCTGTTTGGATTCAGGCTGGAATTTGGTACAGAAGGGGAAAATAAAAGTTGAATGAATGGAAACCTGAAGCGGCAGTTAAAGGTTAAGCTGAAGTCGGGAACCTTGAGCACTTTTGCAATTTCAGATGAAACAGCTCACAGAATGTGTGGGAGTGCGAATAAGAGCCTGAGGCATTATGAAAAAATGATAAATGCTTATTCATTATTTAATCATGATTAAATAAGAAGATCTTGGTGTAAAACAAAAACAAAATTGTGAGTGTTTGCGTCTATTCTCATCAACTGTGAGTGGTTGCAGCTGCACCAGGTCAAACCAGTAACGATCTTTTCTTGTTATCATTATTTAACAGAATTTTGCTCATTTGTCTCGTGTTGCTTTGTGCTGCAGAGCACCGCTCCTCCTCGGCTTAGATGGAACATCCCGTCTAACACAACCAAAACTGTGTCCTTCAGCTGTGAATAGTTGCACAACGTGCAGTCGGTGCTCCTCTCTGTCTGTGTTTATGTCTGCCAGACAAAGCCTGTGTGTCCCGCTCTGATCCTCGGCTGATGTGAGAACACACACACACACACACACACACACACACACACACACACACACACACACACACACACACACACATACACATGGTGGCAGCTCTTCGTGTCTGTTCCTGCAAATGGAATCATTTAGCCCTAATTAAGTGAGCCATCATCAAATTAGTCCAACAGTCGGCTCTGCACTCTATGTGGGTAATGGAGACTGCGTCATCGATGTCAGCTGGGGTGGGGGTGAGAAAGTTTTCCCGCCTCACACAGTTCGATCTCATTACGGATGTTGTTCGCTCCTGATGCACGGTGTGCGGCTGGGTCGAGTCAGCGACAAGCGGACGGTGCTGGTGGCTGATGAGTGTGAAAAGATAAAGAATTCTCTGGATTTCTCCATTGTCACAGTGTGACATCTCTGATGTGGAAGGAAACACTGCCACCTAGAGGCGATGGTATGCATCAGCACCCATGGTGGTTTTTTTTTTTTTTTTTAAATTAGCTTGCAGCAATTACATACTTTTATTTTATTTTATTCTTTCTGACTGTAATGCAAAAATCCTGCAGCCTGCTGTGCTTTTGTTGCCTTGTCAGCTCGTTCTCACGACTCAACTCTGCCCTTGAACTCGCTCTGCTGCCGTGTTTTGTGCCTGTGAGCTCAGTTTTTAAGGACTAACTAAGGACTCGGCAAAGATTTTTGAGAGCTTTCCAGGTCCTCTCCGGGGGCAGTTTGGCTGCCTCCCCCGGTCTTCCCACACAAGGCCTCCTTCCACCTTTGCAGGAGTGCTGTGTGTAAGCCGAGCGCTCAGAGGTGGTTTGAAGTGGTGACCTGGAATGTGGAACTGAGAGGAAGCTGCCCACCACAAAAAACTACATCTGTTTGCTTAAAGTTCCATTTTTTATTACAGTTGTTAAATTATTTATTGCTTCTGTCGTTTTCTCTCAACTTTTAACATGTATGTTCAATATAAGAAGGAAAAGAAATGTTCCGTTCTGTAAGTGAGACAGAACCTTCCAGGGTGCTTCCAGCTGAGAGGCAGCTGGTCAAGAGTTAACAGCCTCTTTTGTTCTAAGAGTATCAATGCTAGTATTCAAGACTGAACCGACCGTTGGATTAGTTTGAAGGGCATTAAAGAAGAAACTGACACAAAAATGAATTGAATCCCCCATAAAAAGGCTGTAGTGCTACACACAAGTGGATGACCTCTCTCCACTCACCATCCGTGTGCTTGTTAGTTTACAGGAAGTCAACCATCAGATCTCTTTTTTTCCATCATCATCCCTCATATCTTTTGGGTGGGGCTGTAAACACGTTTGCACTGCTGATCAAACTTGCAGGGACAGGGGAATCTCTGGCTTCATCTTTTGAGTCTGGGTGTCTGCCCGCCCTCCTCGAGATCGGCGGGGAAGAAACAGACGCTCGCCACACAACAAAGTGAGAGGAGGTGATGGACGGTGATTTGAAAAGAGTGCGGGGAGCAGCCTGTCCTCTGAGGTGTCATGCGAGGTGCCATTCGTTTGCGTTGACGGCGGCAGCTGCTCACAGCTGGATCATTAGCGGCCGCCGCTCACACCTGTAGGGACTTCTGATGGACTTTTCATCTTCGCACCTTTAGCTCTGCCGCGCAGGGCCGAGGACGGTCCAACATCCAGTAATGATGACGTGCCTATGTAGCACCACACCTCTGCATATGTCTAGAATAATCAAATGTGACTGAGGAACGTAATAAGAGGCTGCAGATTCATAACGTCTTGAGTAATGCGTCGAGACGACACGCCGTGTATTTGCTTACAGAGGAGCTTTCAAATGAGACACTTATGGAAGAAAGAAAAAATGCATTATTAGCAGTCATCAGTTCCTGCCAAGCCGGTGGAGACAGACGCTGAAATGCGACCCTGGTGCTTCACATACTTTTGAAATCCTTGTTGCATAGCAACGTATCTCTGCAGCTAAGCTGCTCTCCGCCGAGGAAACAACTGTCATTTTCCCTTTAAGGGCAGTTTCACGCACACAGAACTCACACAGAGAAAATATACCATAAATGTCATTCTGTTTGAGGAGCGCAGGCCTCTTTATCTCCCCTTTTAGATGACTGTGTCATTTTCACACGTCCATGACGATGTCAAAATGACAGTTGTGTTCTTTTTTTTCTCCGAACACTGAATAGCAGAAGTACAGCCAAAGAAAACAGGTCCTATTGTATTTAAATGTGTGCAATAGGGCTGGCTTACATGTATTTACAAATATAGTTTTGCCATCATTTTTAATGACTGAGTTTACTAAGAGGCTTTAAGGACAGTGGCATCACTTAAATGTAATGGTCATTCAACAAATTAGACTTTGTTCCACTTCACATTTCGCTTTATTAGCACCGACGCAATACAGCAGTTTATTGTGAAACAACCTCCCACGCAGCCAGCATCAAAAGGGCCCCAACTAAACACACTGTGGTTATTAAGTCATGTCAGAGAGAGGAGCCTGCAGACTCTAAGAGGAAGATGAGAAGAATCTTTTGAAATAGTTTCCTTCCACTAGTTTGGGAGTCTCTCTTGAAGGTTCAGTGCATTTTGCAGACCGAGGTTTGCCATGCAGGTTTGTGCCGCTGTAAAGATTACGTAACACAGAGTTCCGGCCTAAAGTCTTTTAGTAATTGAGCCAGAGCCATATCAAATTACGCTCTGAATGTTCTGTTCTCCCTTAATTCACAGAAGCCCCAACGTGGAGGTAATTTCTACAAAAAATAAATCATCCACAATCTGATGTAAACGCTTACAAGAGCTTAGCCTAATGCTGCAGAGGGCACAGAGAGAAATTGGAAGGTTTAGTTTGGTGGAGTTGCTTAGTCACACAATCAAACATGAGGTAAGGCAAACTGTGCACTGACATACATCAGATGTGTTTGTGTTTCACCATCAGCCTTCGATTTGCAAAAGCCTATATCGGGATAATTACCAGGGATACTGAATTTCACTATTCAAACAGTGCTGGTTCTGGACAAAAATAGTTTTCTAATCATTATAAACAACAACCTGCCAGCTGATTTACACACTCACAATCAACAGCCAAATTAGTTCTCACACAGATACAGCGGGTGTGATTCCAGGTGTGCATTTAGCACACACACACACACACACACACACACAGATGCACCCTCACTTGCATACATCTCATTCCCATCTGTTCGTGCATGCAAGTAAGCAGTGGCGTTCGCCAAACCACATACTGAGAACGCACTTGCCCGTCTCTCTCCGCCACACCTGTTAGGGGGCATAGTTATCTCAGCACACCTCAGTGCTCTTTCCCTCAAGAGCACTCTTCATTTTTTCAGGCCGTGGCTGGATAATTGTTTAAAGTGTGAAATAATGCCCTCCTGCAGCTGCACCTTTTCACACAGCTTTCTGTGTTGTTCTATCAAGTCTGTGTTTGGGTTTTGTATGTTAGCTTGCAGAACAATTGCAGATTTAACATCGTGACTTCAGCTTGAATATTCAAGTTTGTCATTGTTTTCAATTTTTATCTGTGATGGCATTTTCCAGAAATTCTGCAACTTACATTTTCACTGGAATAAATTGTTACAGCCAATTGCCAGATAATGAGAATGTAAATGCTTTCTGAAAAGGTATTATTATGTCTACTTTACAAAATGTACTCGTGCCCAAGGTCCAGACACTGCAGATGGGCCTGCATTAATATGCAGTGTACTTTTAGTAACATTGAATCATATTACATTTCTTCAAGACTCAGCTGTATCGTAAGTGCTGCATTTCCAGTGGAAAGGGATAGAACAGCTTGAGATTTTAATACATGATTTTGCTGAGGGCAGCCTTTTCCCTTTCCCTTTTTGAAGGAAGGCCTGGTCGTACGTGTGGGTGGAAAAAAGATTTTTATCAGCAATATTCTGCATGATAGAACTGCAGAGCAAACACGTTGCAATTATGAAAGAGCTTACATCAAAAAACAGCACCTGTGGACAATGAAATATTGTATAAATATTTTTGAACAAAAATTATAATTAAAGCTATCTATCTATCTATCTATCTATCTATCTATCTATCTATCTATCTATCTATCTATCTATCTATCCTGATGGTCCAATTGTGGTACTTTGACGCCCTCAAGTGGACATAGAGAAATCACCATTTCTTGTTATTTATTATCATTATTTTATTCGTCGAAGTCGTCTATCCCATATCAATTATTAATAATAAATATGATTAGTTTGCTAAATAGCTATGCGCCTTAAAATAGCTATCATTCTTAGATTTTTAGATCAGTATGACCTCTTTTAAATATTCCAAAGGAGAAACTTTCACAAATCATACCATAAAAAGTGTCTCAATATCAAGAAATAATAATACAAATACAGAAATAAATCTAATTTAAAAAAAGCAAAACAAAAAAACATTTAATGGACCCCCTAATAAGAATATAAAACAAAAAACAAATATCTTTAGAATTATTTAACCCTTCATAATTATTTCAACTATGCATGTTAGACTCGTCAAACTCGTCTGTCAAACTCACAAAATAAAAAAAAGTGAATTTGTCGCTGTCTGGACAGTTTCAACAGTATCTTAATAATCACCGCCGCGTCTAACATACGGGGGAACTGCTGCTCTGCTCTTTTCCGGAAACAAACCCTACTGCGCATGTGCCACATTCAACGGCTACGGCGCCAGAATGGGACCTGAAGCCGGAGTTGCGTAAAAAGGGAGCCGTTCCCGAATTTAACGGAGAAACCGCTGCGAAAAAACGTTCTTATTCTGACTTCGAAGATGGTAGAAGGCCCGGGATGTACCCTGAACGGAGAGAAAATCCGCGCAAGAGTTCAGAGGGGACAGAAAGTGAAAGAGTTGCGAGGGACGCTGGTCAGGTCTGCGGCAGTACGTTACGTCAGCTCGTGTATTCCTCTCCACCCGCAGCTAAACCGGGCTGCGTAAATTGCAGCGTGTCCGTTGTTGTCGCTAACCCGTTTGGTTCTGTCTGCAGGGAACTGGCCCCGGGGGGAAAGCCTTTCACGGATTTAATGGGTGCCAGTACACTGGTGTCGACACTCTGGGCAAGGAGCTCTTCATGTACTTTGGCACTAGAGCCTTAAGGTGATGAATTCTACTGAGGAATTGTGAATGTACAAAACCGACAGGGCTGATGAAAATAAATTGTCAGAATTTTTCATTTTTTTGGGAAAGTGTTTTTCCTCAATAATTCGAGGGCTGTTATTCAAAACGTCTGTGTGTCTGTGATCATCATGCTCACCATTTGACCCATTAGTATTTGTAGTGGAAGAGAGCGTGCAGAGTTTTTACAGCAGGGTGCAACATCATATCCAGGACATTATGCTGTGGTTCAGATCATTTTAGTGAATTACTGTATCAAAAATAGGAAAAAAGTAAAACAATTCATTTTCTTTATGAGAGTGATGGTATTTTTTTATTTTAACAATAATGCACTTACATTACGCTTTTTCTTTTCTCACTCACATTTTTCAGAGTCCACTTTGGCATGAATGGATCAATGCGCATAAACCCCGCCGAGAGGAGCGGCAGGAGCGGCTCGGCGCCGGCTCTGGAAGTGCACCTGACTAACGACGTTGTGTGCTTTTATGACAGCACTGTGGAATCAAGGTAACGGGGACAGGGGGAGCCTAGCCCAGATTGAGGTAGATTGAGGTGACGGGAGTTCACCTTGGGGGTGTGAGGCTCATTTAGTGTGTCCTACATTATGCTGCGTCTGACGGCGGTGACTGGTGTTGCATGAAAAACGCCGTCTCTTTGCACTGACATTTGTCCTGTGCACCGACTGTAAGATCATTGCGTACCTTTTTCCCCCAGACAGACATTTATTCTTCGCTGTCTGACGCCTCACCTCTGCTGTCGAGGCCTGTCGACAAACACGCTGAAAGATACGATAATACATGGCAAACACTATTTGGGACTGTAATGCCTCAGAAATAGAAAATGCAACAGTTGACCATCCAGCAGCACCTGCCGTATATATATATATATATATTTTTTTAACCAAAGCCTCCTGCCGCTGCTAATGCGCTTCTCCTTGCAGATTGACAGAGGACAGCGAGCAAAGAGTCAGGGCCACCGAGTGTCTGGACGTGTGCTCCCCCAAGTTCAGTTTCTCCCGCTCCGTGGAGGCCGTGAGGTGCCAGAGCAGCAGGATGCTGTGCGACGTCCTCCTGGACCAGGCCGTCATGCCGGGAGTGGGGAACATCATTAAAAACGAAGCCCTGTTTGACTCGGGCCTCCACCCAGCCGTGACGGTACGGAGGTGGCGGGGGAGAGGGAGAGGGAGAGGGAGAGTGAGAGAGAGAGAGAGAGAGAGTGAGAGAGAGAGAGAGAGAGAGAGAGAGAGAGAGAGAGAGAGAGAGAGAGAGAGAGAGAGAGAGAGAGAGAGAGAGAGAGAGAGAGAGAGAGAGAGAGAGAGCAGTATTCAGCAGAGGAACAAAGACAAGGGTACAAAGTCGGCTTGCGCACAAAAATAAGGTGAAAGTCTCTGTGTTATTGAGTGATGTGTTCGAGGGAGGAGGGCAAAACGGAGACGCGCGCTGCTGCGCGGATGAGGCTCCCAGGTGGTATAGTTTTTTTTTTTTTTTTTTTTTTTTTGGAGTCGGGAGCATCCAAAGTTATTATGCATGACCTACGTATATTCTCTGTAACTAATCTAGAAAAAATGGCAGTATTTTAAAGAAGCATTTACGAGAATTGGTTTTAAGTGAATCTTCCAATTTACTCCAAGGCAACTTTGTGCTCATGGATTAGGCCTGTAGGTGTCCTGAAAGAGCTATTAGAGTAGTGTGCTGTTTGTGTCATTATTTAATTTATATACACTGTGTAAGCCAGAGTCACATTTCACATCTGCCCTCCCTGCGTATGCTGGGATTTTTCTTCATTGCATCATTTCAAATCCAACTTTTTCTGTTTTTTTTACTAATTCACATTTGATGTTTTATTCTTTGTATGCTCGCATTATTGATTTGTTGTGTCTGCGTCCTCGATGCCTCTGTTTTCCTAATGAGCAGCTGCGCTCATACGCTTTTCGCTCACGCTCCGGCTGTGAACTGGAACTAAGCGAGACAATTTTTACTTTCCAGGTCCGACAGCTGACAGACGTGCAGGTCCAGCACTTGGTGAAGATGACGCGGGATTTCACTCTTCTTTTTTACAAGGTGAATTGATCGTGCGGTAATTGCATTTTGTAATGATCCCAAATTCCAAACCTGTGTGTGCACAAGGTGTGAAGAAATTAGCCTCAGGTGTTTTTCTGACACCTCATTGACGTGGACTGAAAATGGATGTATTCTTCAAGGTGTGATGTTTGAGCAGGTCAGCCAAAGTCAACTCCAATTGTACAGAGAGTAGATGAGACGCATCGTCCTGTGCAAGTGTAACATGAGAGTAAAGACCTTTTTCTTTTTCCTCTCCCCCTCCCTGTCTCCCTCTGTCATCCACTCCTGCTGGTATCAGTGTCGCAAATCTGGCTCCGCTCTCTACAAACATTACAAAGTCTACAAGCGTCCCCAGTGTGGCCAGTGCTCCCATGTCATCACTGTCTGTCGCCTAGGAGACAACGGCCGGATGACTTACTTCTGCGAGCGCTGCCAGAGAGGAGATCCCAGCGGGCTTGACACCAGGTAAACGTCCTCGCAGATCCTCTGCACTTTGACCGAAAAGACGCTGTGCTGTTTCACTGTGTGAATGATGGCTTCAACCGCTGGCATACTGGGAGCTCTGCTGGATTGAAAAGGCCAAAAAAGAACACTTGGTATGCATATTTCCCCCTACATTTTAATAAAGATATGAATAATCAATGGCATAAATTCTACTCCACTTTATTTAAATCAGGATAAATATACATTGGCTGATGCTATGTTTGATTAAACTACATTTAAGGAACCCAGCAGACAAATATAGTCCAACTGTGTTAAATATGTCTCTGAGTTTTAGAACCCATCGCAGATAAAGGTTCAATTTGATACGCATTGTCATATTTTTTCTTTAATTCCAGACTCTAGTGGTCCCGCCTAATAAAATCTATATCCTAAAAAATATAGCCTTCTGTTTAGTTCTCTGCAAAAATCCCCCCTTTCTTTCTGCTAAAACTGGTGCTTAGTTAGACCTTGAAACACAGCTCTTGTGGAAGGTAGAAAGCACGCTTGGCTGAGTTTACTGTCTGGGAGACAAAATTTGCCAGGTTTCGAAAAATTATTTATGAAAAGTTACAGTTGGGAAAATGACTTTATTTGGAACATTTTTCTTTTCTAAATGGGTTATTTCATTGTCACATGTCCAACCACTGCAGTAAATGGTCCATTTATGATGAAACCTGTCGCAATCAGGCCCCTCACTCAAGTGAAAACAGACAACGGATCAAAAAAGAAAATCAAGCGGATGAAGTGAGCCGGCGGTGGGCGATAACGCCACCTAGCACCAGCGATGAGGCGAGGTGACATTTTGCAGAAAGTTTTCAAATCCCTTTAGATTTACACGTACAAATTTAGAGAGGCCATCTTTGCAGGCAGATGGGCTTGGCAGGGAGTGGGAGGTGTTATGTGTGTGTGTGTGCGCGCGTGTGGGAATTAATGCGCATACAAGTCGGTGTTTGCCAGCCAGGGCACCGGCTCAGCACCTCCTGGGCTGTGTTTGTGCAGAGCTTTGTGAGGGGTTAGAACCTAAAGCCCTTACAAGGCATTACACAGCTGATAAAGCAATCTGTGACGAGGGTCCCACCAGAATCCCAGGCTTCACTCCTCACACTGGGAAACGGAGATCTCGCTCTTTGTTAAACATGCTGGAGCTCCGTGTCACTGCGCTTACGAGTATGTTCGGAGCGGTCGGGTGAGACGCTCGGCGGCGCCTTCCTGCTCGTCTTTGAGAAGATTGGTTCGGTGGGATCTGTTCGTTCACCTCCATTTGTTGAGTCAACAAGTGTGCTGTGTTTATTTTTGTTGGCATTTTAAATGGGGTGTAGCAAAACACAACCCTGGTGTTGGGAGTGTTCCTGGCAGAGCCATGCCTGTAATTCACTGTCCAGATGACAAAAGCCATAATAGCCCATCACAAAACGAGCACCTCTTCTAAGGACTCACACGTTATTGTTTGGTTAGGCCATCGTTTGACTAAACAGAGGGTATTTCTTCGTCTGACTGGTTATGAGAATGCCTGAGGAGTCTGTCTATGATGTGCTAATTTATTTATTTAATTCCAAAATCTCCTTTTATCCTAATTTCAACATAATCAGCATTTTGTATTTGCAAAGCAACATCAAAACAATAAAAAAAAAAAGTATTTTATTTATGTATGACTTAAAGAGTCCAGTAGCATCACTTTAATATTTCTTGTTGTGTTTATTGATTCATCCAGCAAACTGCCAGTCAGAAACAGTCTGATTGGCTGGGCTTACAGCGAGAGAGCCAGTGAAAACGTGGCCAAGAAGGAGGAAGAGGAATGGGCGTGTGGCGTGTGCACTCTAATCAACCAACCAGCAGCCAAAGCCTGTGACGCCTGCCTCACTCCCCGACCAGAGGGTGAGTCCCGCTGATGCTCTCTGCCAATAAGAGTTCAGGTGGCCTTATTTCTTCTGTGCAACATCATCTAACTAGAGATGCAAATTATCGATTAATTCATGAATCAATAATGGATTGACTTTATCGATCAATTTTTCCTAAAAAACCCAAATTTAACAATGAAAAATGTGTAAGAAACACTGTGTTACACACTATTTAACCCTTAAATAATGTTGAGGGTTGAATGTGACCCATTTTTATATTAGAGAACAGTACACACACTCTAAACATTTATCCTCTGACTTTAAGTTGACTTCTAAAGGGTCACATTTGAACTTTTAAAAAAACCAAAAAACCCCAAAAAAGTTGAAAAAAAGTTTAAAGGTAACTTGTTTTAGGTATATTATAACCATCACAGTATCTACAGGTGAATAGCTCTTTTCTGCCACTTCACTGTTATAATGATATTAACTATTCGTCTAAAAAATGTTCAATCAATTGCGACTAATTTAATCAATTAAATTCTTAATTGAGAATTAATCGATATTCAATTGTTAGCATCCCTAATCCCTATTGTTACCATCCCTAGTCGAATAATTCACCTGTTATTTTGTATTATAGCTTGTTTTCAATGGGGAATACGACCCCATTTGCAAATGAATCACTTTTAAGCTGATCGAACAGCTTTTAAGAATCACCTGGTGTATTTAATGCCGAGCGTGATTAGAAGGATGCCTGTAGTTTCACATTAAGTCCTGCATTTGGGACTTGACTGCATTGTCTTAGGAAACCAAACAAAACAGACTTTGGATGATGCTGAGCTCTGCAGTTTAGTTACACACCTTGTTCAACTTAAGGTGTCCATGGGGGGATAAAAAAAACAACAGAAACAGAATATGACTATTGATCGTAGCTTTAATTGAAAAAACTGAAAGAACCATAAATCAACAGTTTTGTTTTTGCTTCTTTTGTGTGTGATTTCAAACTGCATAGTTCATTTTGACAGATGTGCACACTGGTATTTAAATGGCTGGCATTCGCAGCTAAAAGTTTCATAATGCATAGCGCGCATTTATTTATTTTTTTTTTCAGAGAAAGTGGGAAAAAAGGCACACAGTAATGTCCTGGTCTGCATTTGACCAATGAGCTGCTTCACTGAAAACAGCTGGGGGTTAAGTGCCTTGCTCAAGGGTACTGCACAGTGATGGCCGTCTTTAACGGATACTTACTCACCGTTAATGGCGTCGGCGGCTCCCCGGCTGCTGAAATTCATTTCATTTTAAAACCGATATTAAAATGACTTTTCCAGTAAGGGCGCCCTCAGCACAAAAAGGGGGGGGGGATCACATTTATTTGGATGTCACTGCAGCCGTCTGTCGCTCTCCGCTACGTTTTATTGCAGCTCGGATCCAACAAGTTGCATTTTTATGACAGCAGCCTGTGCTTCACTTTGAGCCGCAGCTGCTGAACATAAAATGAGATATAAATGCACGGATTATTATTTTTTCACAGTCGACAGAAACGGCAGTAGCGCCGAAGCGTCGGCCTTCGCCGCCGATCTGATCCGATACCCCTGCAACGCCTTCCGGAAGCCGCAGGAGGAGCTCAAAGTCAACTGGAGGTCCTCGTTCGGGACCTCCACGCTTGTTTTCTCCGATCTGAGCGAAGCGCGATCCCCCGCCGCCGGTCATTTCAATTCCTTGGCGTCGGAGCGGGGCGTACATCATAAACACAGCATCCGCCAGGGCACAACAAGCCCCAATTATGCCTCTGGCGGCCGCCGGAGGCAAAGTGCCGAGCTCTCCGGCGGGGAACCGGCGGCCTACTGCAGTCAGCCGTCGAAGAAAACGAGGATTGATCGCAGCTCCTTCTCCGGCAACGACAACACTCAAAATGGAGCCCTCGACCCGCGGTGAGTGAACCGCTGGCTCAGCTGCTCTTGAATGAGTTCACAGCGAGACAACATTTTATGCATTCTTTAAAGCTAACAGTAAGTGTGTCACGTTTGGAGATTTTGAAGAAGAAACAGCGACATCAAGTGGTTATGTTTTAAAGTGCAGTGTCTTTCTCTCGCTCTTTCTCTCCCCCTCCTGAGCTTGCCCGTGAGCTACGGTGGCCTGCATACCCAAACCGGGATACACTCGTCCACCTTCTTCTTCACTGGTTTAGTTGAAGACACGAGCAGATACCCTAATTACAAAACACACTGTCTGGTGGGCTGGATTGTCCACTCCAGGCTTCCATAGAAATATGACCATGCAAGATGGCAGCGAACTGGTAGCAAGACTCTTGCTAGATGTATTTTCCTGTATATCTATATATGGGAACCGTTTTATAGGAAAACCAAATTACTTTTACTGTACTGTGATTATGCGCTTTAATTAATGTATTTTATCGGCAGTACATTCGGTTTTTAACAATATAAAAATCATAAATCTGGCCAAATATTACACACTGGATCTTTAAGGAGACAAGTGCGGTGAAGAAGGTTATGACTAATATTCAATGTAGCGTCGTTAAGAAAACTGAAAACAACAACAACACACCTCGCCAGCCTGGTTTGGGAGGTTTTTCACTCCCTAATAAGGTTTTTTTTCATGAGGCCAGTCCTTCTGCCACGTGCAATTTATTTCGAGCTAACAAGCTAAGAAGTTTCTCCTCCTCCGTCAGTGCACGCAAGACGGATGCAACCAGCCAAAAAGCCTCGACGCCTCCGAGTCCCGGCGTCCCTTGTTGCGCGTCCCATCGGCGCCCCGCCGTCCTCAGAGTGGTCCACAAGGAGGGCGAGAACAAGGGCCGACAGTTCTACTCCTGCTCGCTGCCCAGGGAGAACAAGTGCAACTTCTTTGAGGTGAGAAGAAGCGTCGCCGTTGTGTCGTCGGAACACGCTTTCCCTCAACCCCTTCAGCTCGGCGACGCCATGGCGCCGTACGTCAGCACTGACTGTACATTTCTTTTTTTCGTGAACGGGACCTCAAAAATAAGTTAACGACACCTCATTTTCTCTGTCGCAGTGGGCCGACTTGCACTTTCCCTTTTGTCACCATGGGAAACGCTGCCTAATGAGGACAGTGCTGAAACTGGGACCCAATAATGGGCGGAATTTTTACACCTGCAGCCTTCAAAAGGGGAAGCAGTGCGACTTTTTCCAGTGGGCTGAAAAAGGGCCGGGGGTGTCCATCCTCCCCGGTTGTTAATGTGTTTGGGCGAAAAAAGCATCAGCTTACAGGCGAAACCAGGACGCTAAAGTGTTTACACTGCGTTCAAGTTTATTAGGCACTTGCATTCTATTTCAGCCATAGCACCAGTGAACCATGACTGTGTATTCTGAATAATATATGTACAAATATTTTTCATCAACAAATTGCACAAAAAAAAGAATTGTTGTCATCGCTACTCTTTCATGTTTTAATTCCTGAATTAAAGACAAAGCATTGCTGGGAAATTTGTGCATGTGCATTCAGCGTCCTTTGCTTTTATTAAGTACAAAAAGATTAATTAAGAAAATGCACTGTTCAAAAGCAGTCCACAGACTTCAGCAGTGGTTGGCCTGACTCCGAGTTTGACACCATAAAGTGAAACTGAGCGAGGCCAGGGGCTTTGTTGCAGGCAGCACCTGCAAGATCCAAGGGGGAAAAAAGGAGATTTTACAAGTAAAAATAAAATGTTATGTCTTCAATCGGTTAATTCAAACCTTTTATAATTCCCACAAGCCACAAGAACACCTGCTCTCCTTGATTGGCGAGCCACAGTAAATGAATCGATGTCCATTTGGAGAGGCGCAGGGAGAGAAACCTTGGCGTCTCTTCTTCTTTTTACCAAAGAAAGAGAAGCTGCACCTTGGCTGCCACATTCTTGTCATGAGGGCATAGCGATTAATAGTTAAGAACACACTGTCCTCTGGCTCCTGCAGAGGCAGCCTGTCAAACTCCAGATCAGCACTTTAATGCAACTTTAATAAAGCTGTGGTCTTACGTGTGCAGTCAAAATGAAGGGATACAGATTGAGCTGCGATCCCTTGGAAAACCTCTTATGATTTCTGCTATTTCAGACATGCAGAAAGTGTGTCACAACTTGCACTATATGTATAACACATACAAAACACACAAACCCCCCTTTGGCTTTTCTTCTGTATTCTTTATTTTGCGGCACTTCAGTGTTAGCACTAAGTCCTATTTGTTTTGCACTGGCTTTGCACAGATTAACATTTGACCGAATTCTAATTTGCAGATTTTTCTTCCAAGTTCCTTTCCAGACTCACACTGTTCACAGAAAGTAAGGGATCTTCTACTTTCAATTCATTGAAAGAAAAGCTCACAGCAGTGTGTGCAGCGCAACATAAAGGTTTAGATCTCCCAGAAACGTGTCGCGTGCCGTCGTCTCGGTCTCATGCTGGCAAAATGTAAACAGCGCGACAGTTTAAACCGTTTAAACTGCCATTCAACTGGAACATTCACACTTTTTTGCCGTGTACAACCTTGCGAGAGAACAGCGTGTTCTGCAGTAAGTACTGAAACGCTGAACAGCTGTGTGTACTCAAATTCAGAAAAGGCCAAATCAAGTTCACCTGTTTGAAATGAAAAAAGTTAAACGCATTTTAGGTGCATTTTCACATGGCATGCGGGAAATATCGGTGACTAATTTGTGAGTCATGTCAAATTTGATTGTGAAAACACAGCTTCTGTGTTGGTGTTTCATGCACCATTCAAAGCCAGACAGCAAAACTTCTAATCAGTCGTCTGGTGATGCCTCGGTCTCAAAAGTTTGATGCTAGTTTTGTTTTTGTTCTTTGTTTTTTTAAACTCCCACTAAAAAGAAAGTCCGCCTCCCTGCGAGGTGCCCGTTGCCTTTCACGGCATCTTCACACGGCGTCACGGTGAGCGTCCGCACTCACCGTAATGACCCGTCACGTTGGCACAGATGATGGCTCCAAAGAACTGCGGGTGATGCCTCTTGATTCTGCCGATGGCGGTCTTGCAGGCGACTGAGGGGTCGGCGCCTGCCCTCATCAGCTCCACGGCCAAGTAACTGTTAGGGTGATTGCACGCGGTAAGCAAACGGGCGAGGATAACGAGCGGCGTCGGGGCCAGCCGGCAGGATGATGACAGGGCCCCGAGATTATGGCGAGGGATAAATTTGACGCACGCCGACCTCTCCGCTTCGCGAATTAAACGACGGAGCTTAAAACTGGGATATTGCCACGGGCGCCGCTCGCTGTGCGAGAAGAGCTGCAATATTTAAAAAGAAAAAAGGAAAGGAAAAAGGAATAAGTTGGTATCACAACACTGGCTGTCATTATCTCCAAGTGGGCTTGGGTCAAACTCGGCTCTGCGTCGCTCCTGAAAGCATCTGGCATTTAAAAAAAAAATGTTGTCAAGCCAAACTGGATGATTTTAATTGGTGTATTTAACTTTTTTCTTTCTTTTTTTATGCTTTTTTTGAAAGGGACCAACAAACATGAATCAAATGTTGCCCCTAGTTCAATGTGAAAAAAAAAAAAAAAAAACATTTTGAGAGTTTTAGAAACAAATATTTGCAACAGAATGAATACAGCTGCTTATACCTGGACACTTTCTGAAAAGAGTTTTTTTTCCACCAATTCATCAGGGTCTAAAAAGCACAAAAAACCCCAAAACAAAACAGAAAAATAATCATCAACCACTCAGAAAATAAGCAGTACTGAACAGTGGCAGCCTGCCTGCAAATGCAAAGCTGAGTCAAGCTTCACAAAATGTGCACTCAAACTATCCAGGATAAATAGATTCTTTTTAAAAATCATCCTTTCTGCTCCCGTCGTATTCTCTCAGCTGCCCGAGTGAAATATTACCTCTTCACTGGAATGGTGGGGGAAAAAAAATGCTGACAGTTTGGGGGCAAAGTAGTCACATTATTTATAACGCTATTGTCACAGCTTCAGGAAAATGTTTGCGACAAAAATTGGCTGCTTAAAAAAAAGAAGCTGCTTTTCGAGGGCTCTTTTCACAAATGCGCCATTTCCCTGAATGTCCCGGGGCTTCAACCTGCCGGTAGATCAGGGGCCGCATCGGAGCAGCCGCAACGCTGCTGAAATTCAGCTGGAATGCAGGCGTTGCAACGGGGTACTTGGAAAAAAAAAAAAAAAAAGAAAAAAGTGGACTCAAAGTTCTGCAAAACATCTGCAGAGGAACTCCCTGCGCTCCGTCTGTCACACCTGCACACGACTCGATGTGCGCTGGGACGGATGGATGCAGCGCATTCAAGGAGAAAGTATTGTGTTTCAGTCGCGTTGGTTGATTTCTAGCAGCCGCGGCGCAGCCTAACCGCTGATCTCTGGCATCACGCAGCTGTGGGCAATCAAGGGCACTTACAAACCGAAGAGAAACACGGCTGCACCGTCAATCAAATTCATGGAGCTGCCTTTTTTTTTTTTCTCTCTATTGGATAAGTCAGATGCGTCTTAAGTTTCTGGCTCCACTTGCAGCTTAAGGAGATAGAAAAACAATATCAATAGGTGGCGCTCACAAGGCAGTTGTTCCTGAGGTTTCTGAGTCAGATAAATTGGGAAACAAAATAAATAAATGTTGAAATAGTTCGGATGTTGACCCTTGTGGTTGTGACTTCACCCTGGACAGATTTTCCTGGTCTTCTTCCATATGTGATGGAGGCGACTGATGTCCATGTATTGTTCTAATATCAAACATCAAGTCCCATTATTGTGGAAAAAACACAACCTCTGTAAAGTGAGGGGGGGGAAATATCCTTATATTTTATATTTTGATAATATCAAAAATCCATTCCTAATTGTTGAGGGGATAAAACAATGCAGGAATACTGAGAGGAACACAATGAGTGGAACATCCTCTGGAGGGCTTTTCAGACGTTTTAATTTTTTCTGGATTAAAACACAGCAGATGAGTTACGCACCTTGGCAGGAAGCGCATCATGACATCACCGTCCCCAGTCGCAGCAGCGCCACCGGCTGAGCTGTCAGCGTAGGCACCTGCTCCAACAATAGGAGAGTCCCCAACTCGACTGCAGGACAGGAACAAGACCAGATGTTACACTGCACACCAGAAAACCCTGTTCCATCCTCCTATGTTTATAATGTTCATTTCACGTAAAGTCACATCCGACGCCACGCACAGCTTCAGGGAAGCGCAACAAAGGACGACAAATTACACAGCAACACAAAATCCGCGATGATGAAGGAGGCCGTTTCCAACAGCACGACCTCTGCGGCGAGCAGGCATCTGTCTCCGCAGGTCACCCATAAACAATAGACAGCAGGCAAAATCCCACTTTGGGGAATAACATTAATTATGTGAAAGTGGGACAGATAGAACGCTGCTCCCGCTGACCCACATCGTCTGATGGTCTCACTACAAGCCCGGCCTGTCGGCGACACCGTTTTATACTTCTTCCTCGTGCAATTTCACTACATTGAAGCCGCAGATTAGAAAATGAGACAAATTTGACAGGATCTAAAAATAACCGTTCCTTTTTTTCCACATGGCAGGCATTTTTTTTCCCCCAATTTTTTTTTTTCTTCTTCCTGGCTCCCTCATTAAAAGCGGCCTACCCTGGGACTTTGTGCGTTAGTCCATTTGTCGACGTGCCAGCCGCCAGGTGTCCATCTTGATCGAGGGCGACCATCCCTGGTGCAAAGACAAAAGGTTTTAGCGTTAAACCACCGGACGCCGTCAGGGCGCCTTGGCACTCACCTGAGTGACGGCTTTAACTGCTCAAGGCTTTTTACGAGCGCCGCATCAAAATTTTTTTACTGGCGGCCACAAGTGTCTTGATCAATTAACGGGAAATACTGTGTTTTTTTTTCACCATGTCGTTTAATTGCAAGGACACATTCCGGCCCTAAAAGCTTAAATGCTCCCTGCTGACGTCTGCAGTGTGTCGGCGTAACGTTCTGTCCGCTCTCGCCTTGGTGCCAATCCCTGTCCTAGCATTTGTGATGAGGACAAACACAATATAATAGTGCGACAGTTGGAGAGGTGATAAGACACTAACCGTGTCTCACTTGACCCAACTATGTCTTGGTATGAATATTCACTTTTGTGTGTACATTTCATTTACGGCAGATCTTATTGAGGGAGAGGAGGGGGGTAAAAAGGGTTTCTGTTCTTTGAGTGTTCTATCGATTATGTCTATGAATGTCTGTTCATTAAAATGAAAAGTCAATATACAAATTGTGAAGAAAAAAATCAACCACCGCTACTTGAATGAAACCCAAATGATTCCTGGTTGAATAGAAGATGGATCCTACCAATAGTGTCATGGGAGCCTCTGTTAGCGTGCCTGGAACTATTGAACGTAGTCTCGGCTCTCCTCGGTTTGTAGGGTCCACAGGACTTTGTGGAATCTGGAAACACATTCTTTTGCCAACAGAGAAAAAAAATATATACGTGCGTCACTCTCTGCTTTGTGCCTTCAAATAATGTAATAACAAACGAACAAGCCAGGCGAAGGGTGTTCTCACTGGCAGTGGTGGTTGGAATCCTGTCTCTGCGGCTTCAACAACCACATCAACCAAAAAAAAAAGGTCTCGGTTTAAAATCCGACAGCTGATCCGTACATCCATTTTCTATCACCGCTTCTCTGGCACTTAAATATCAAATTTTATTAAAAGTCAAAGTAAAGGTTTTTCCTCGTCTCTCCAACCAAAGATGTCTTCCTCGCTCTAATGTGCGACTGACTTTAACAGCTGGGCCTGCAGGGAGGAGTGAGAAGTTCACTCTCATTACCAAAAATTTGCAGTTCAAGTCAGAGAGGGTGGACCCGCGCCTCGACAAAGAAGGAACTTAAATGTCAAAGAAAAGGTTTCCATTTTCAAATACAAAACATCTGTCTCAGTTTTCTCAGGGCCATCAATAAATCAAAGTTGGGATCAAGCCGTGTGCTTTATGAAAGTGCCTGTGCATTATTAATAAAGTCTAATGTGTTATATTTCATCTCATGAGAGTGTAGATAAAGCCTCCCTTTCTGTTGTAGGAAGAAAAAAAGAAAAAGAAAATCAAGTTCAGCGAGGTGCCCTTGGCGATAATTTGAAGTTGTACAAAAACCAGACAAAGCGGCCGAAAAGATCCAGACGCTTTCAAGAAGTACTGATCAACGGCTTTTATCTCGGCCACTATTTTCTGGATGTACCAATTGTTAGAACTATGATTGAATTCCTCACGAGCTCTCCACTACTTTTTTTTATAACTTTCATGCAAAAAAAATCCTTCACTATTATTCATCCGACTATAAATTGTGTCTCGAGCCCTTTTGCTTTCTCTATTTCTCTTCTGGCAGCAGCGTGTTTGTGATGTCACAAAGGGCACTGCTGGCTATCTCACCTCTCACAGGTCAGTGACGACACCCCGAGCAGGTGCGTGTTGTTTCGCCAGAGACTTCCTGGTCCAACAAACCCTCGGTTTAGGTAAAAGGCGAAAACCAAGCAACAGGATGAGTAGGGCCACAAACAGCGGGCTAAATGTCCTGGTTACTGGTGATGCAAGGCTATCCCAGAGACGTTATTAACACAGTTATTTTAGGAAGAGACATAAACGCTGCCAGTGAAAGGTTTATTTCTCCAACTGATAGTGTCTCTCCCCTCGAAGCAGCGTGGCTGGAACCAACAACAGACGGGAGAGAAAAACAATCTTTGACTCACTCACCCACCTTTCTATAATTAGGTTGGCAGTTGCTCTTCAGCCACTGTGAGAAGATGGACCGAGATTTGCTGGTGGTCAGGTCTTCGGCGACAAAGCCCATGTCTTCCGCAAACACAGAGGCTGGAAAGAGAAAGAAAAAGAGAGCTTCCTAAAAGCAGCTGCGCGCTACGCTCTTCCTCTTCTTCCACTAATTTGCTGCTACTTAAAAGCAAATTAAAAGAAAGACTAATGTTTACTGAGACCATTCTTCTGATTCAAGTGACCCAGATAATTATCTCTAAATCAGCCGTCTAGAAAATCAGCCGACGCGCCGCGGCCTGGCGCTCCTCACTGTGGGACAGCTCCGAGTCAAACAGCTTTGTTGGCTTCACCGATTTCCCCATTATTCCAAACACATGCACCGGAGACTTGGAGCACATCAGTGCTCAGCCACGCTAACGACCCCAGTTAATGCATATAAATATGTACGCAGCGTGCCTGATAAAAGGCATTCTTTCAATGCTGCCTTTGCATTGTGATTGCTCAGATCACGTCAACAGTTTTGTATTTTTCCTTCGCTGTGTATCACTTACAGTCATTTTTTTTATATGCAGCTCGCGGACTTTAAATAGAGATGTTTTTTCTTTTCTCCCCTCAGCAGCTCCACAATGCACAGCAATTTCCCACAACGCTTGTTTTGATGAGCAAATGTGGCGATAAATGCCACAATTGCCTGACACTGCAATTTTTTTTTTTAACTTTGGATAATGTGGGGGAAAAAAAACACACACAACAGATGGCCTGAAAAAAAAATACATTGTGGAGCCTATAACTGATGCAAATTTAAGAGTCCAGCTATCAAGGTTTGTTTTTTTGATAGACAATTAAGATTTTCTTTCAATCTAACAATTTACTTTTCTCATATTCCACTTGACTGCAATTAAGGGATATTGTTGTGCATCCAGTATGTTGTAAAAAACAAGTTTTTTTTTTTTTTTTTTTACTTTATTTCATTTTATGTGTCATTATTGACCAAATGTTTACACCAAAAGTGATGTCTATTGTATAATGTTACCATCTGCTTTGGGTTCTAGTTTTCTATGAACCTGGGTTTTATTGTGCTTTCTTGTGGCCGTTAAAATGTTGCAGTAAAAACAAAGCTGACAAGAAAATCCTCAGTGAGGGGGGCAGTGAGCCGCTCTACACTTGTGTCTCCATCTACACGCAACAAAGTGGCCAGGAAGCGAGAGTTTCCCACGGCAGATCACCAGATGTGGCGGCCGCTGATCTGCTCGTACCCGACTCTCCGACCAGCATGGTGTGTTGAGTCTGCTCCATCACGGCCCTGGCCACTCCGATGGCGTTCTTGATTCTCCTCAGATCTGCCACGGCGCCCACCTCCATTGTGTCGCTGCTCGGACAGAATCATGCGCATTGATAGCGGTGTGAATTCATTATTAATGTACATGTAATATTTATGTGGAACTCGCGGGGCTATTTTCACCGCGCGTAAATCCAGAAACTTCACTTCTTGTGACAGATTTTACGAGCTGCATTATGCAGAAAATATTTATTTACCATGAGAAAATCGTACCGCAAGTCCAAAACTTTGACACTGGGGGGGAACTTGCGCTCGCAGAGCTGGGGTATAAATTCTATAGGTGTCAACTGTCAAGACGGTATTGCTTGCCTCTGGCTACGCTGTATGCAGCGCAGCATTCTCTCTTCTCAAATACAAAATCGCCAGTGAGAGACCAGAACAATGCAATTTTTGCAGCAGAGTGGACTGCAGAAGGACGACATACAGCCTGCTGCTTGCTTTTTATCTGTCATTACACGCTGACATTTGCCTCCGATGGAGGCCATAAGTGTTTGCACTTAGGGGATGTGATAGCTGGGAAGCTTTCAGACGTTAAAAGGCTTTTAATTAAAGCTTTATTAAAGACAGCCAAGCTGGAAAGGTCAAGCTGTTATGGCTGTAAATGTTAGCGGAGCTAAGACGGCGTCGGCCCAAAGAGAAGGACATGGCACCTGGCAGCTGCAGGTACTTCATTAGGATGGTCAAGATGTCATTTTTAATTTTATTCATAGTGTGTCTGTTTTTTTGCAGCAATGTCTTTTCTTTTTTCTTTAGAAATCATAGGGAAAAAAAAAATACATGCCACAATTAAATTGGGCTTCTTTTATTATTCAGCAGCAGTTTATTTAAGGCTATGCACATTTTATTTCCAGTACCCACATAACCCGTTAATGTCTTTCAGCATTAGAGCTCAGTTTGAAGCTGATGTTTTACCCGTTCATGATCATGGCGTCCAGTGTGGTCTCCCCCGTCTCGTCCGGGCTCCCGCCGTAGCCAACGCTGCCGTCACACTGCTCCATTTCACACCGAGCACAGCCTGCCTCCACGGCATCCAGCACGGAGCCGCCCCTCTGCAGGGTGCTCCAGGCTACGGCACAGTCAGACATGACGGCACAATGTTCAGCACACGGTGTACTGGACGCTCCCGCACAGCACGCAAGGTAAATACCCTAAAACGGTCAAAGAATATCTGCGATGGTAAAAGTAACAAAGTCTGAATTGTAATCTGGCTCACTGCAACATGCGTGCACTCATTGAGAGAAAACCCACAGTTTGTTGATCTCACACATCCATTTTCCCAAGCTCAAGGTAAACAAATTTTTATCCAACCTCAGTTCCTTTTAATTGGGGCAAAAACAGAATGTGACTACAGCAAACATCCCATTTAAATCAACAGGTTTTTTTTTTCTGTTTAAATATTGTTTTCATTTAGTGTCTGTCTTACTCCTAACTGGCTTTGCAAGAGTGTAAAGTGGGCTATGAAGCAGGTGCAGTAACAAACTGTACCCTTAGCCAGGTTAACGACAAATCTAAAGCTAGTTCATATCTGCAGCATCTATTTATTGTTAGATAATGTGTGCTGATGCATCAAATCATTAATATAAATATTCTCCAAATCAAACAACTATAAACTTTTCTCTGGACACTGAGCTTCAGCATTGCATTTAATGTGATGGATAAATACCTCCGTCTGTTTGCACAGTTACTCAGTTAGATGCGAGACCCTGGTTCAGACAATGCAGAAGATGACCACTGCGATGGATTCCTAATAAACGAGGCCGACAAACTGACGAGCATTTGGCCGCTGATCCCCCCCAGAGTGCTAGTGTGGGATCAAAATACCAACTGGTGCCACTTGCGCCAGCCTGCCGCCAAAACCTTGTGCTGCCTCACTGTACTGAGTAGGATGCTACCCCCCAGATTACTCCTTTCCAGATCCCCATTTATACATTTTGGTCGCCTGCCATTTGTGCTGAGTGCTTTCCTCTCTGGGCATGTTGTGCTTTCTATGGGGCCTGGAGTTACAATCTTTCTCACTTAAATCATGCGGCAGAAAGAGCAGATGAGATTATCCCACCATTGTCAGCTGCTGCTGTAAACCCCCAGGGGGGGGGGGAAACAAGATTTGCATGGCTGTATCAATAGCAGTGGCTCACGGGCTACACTTTCAAAAATCTATTCAGCCAAAAGACAGCATGATGCATTTTTCACTTTCCTGTGCACCTGAGGAAAACACAGGGCACAAACATCTGATAAATGAAAGGGTGTCCATCTATCAACTGCTGGTGAGACTTTTGAGGCCAACTTACTCTCCCGCAGTTATGATTCGTTGCTTGAGATTCTTCTTTGGAGACGCAGCGAGGTACGAGCTTGAAGCCTCCATGACAGATGAATCACAAGCACAGTGCTGAAATATTTTCACTTTTTAGAACATGCCCAATATGTCACGCTGAAGGAAATCAAAGAGGGGATGTACACCTAGCAGTGAATCTTTCTCCGTTCTGCTCACTTCATCTCCCGAAGCACAACTAACTTCAACGGAAACCACACAGGAGTGAAGGAAAAAGAAGGTGTACACGGGGCCAAATAACCCCAGGCAAAATTTTAAAATCACAGCGCGTGGTCGTTGATTCATTAATTGGCTGAAAAATTACATTTGCCATCCAGTAGTCAGTAATCGTGGCGGTTACCTTGAGCCTTGTGTGTGTGACGGGCTGATGGACAGATAACTTCTGACATATTCAGCTGATAAACTATAAAAACGCTAAGTCTTTTATAAATGTGTTGTCTCTGATTGCATCAGGCCAGTTCATCATGGACAAAATAAGGAAATGATAAACCCTCCCAGCATGTCAATGCTGTTGAAGATGTGACATTTCACGTATAATCCGTTAATAAACATTGTAAGAACTGCCTCAGGCAGGAGGACGTTATCTAAACTGTTTTCCTTTTAAATGCCAAGTTCTATAATATTTTCTCAACATACTCTGCTACTATAATGTTCACGGTCATCTCAATTTGATAAGATGGATTAGCAACAATACGAAGTAGCAAACCACCTGTTTACTTTTGCATGAAAAAAAAAAACATTTTAGTCTCACCTGATGGCTTTTTTTTTTTTTTTTTTTTAACTTCCATTTCATCAAATTATGAACGCATCAGCTAAGGAACCAATAAAAATTGTAAAAGGGGAGGACCATTCGAAAGAAACCTTGAAGGTGGCAAGGCAAGCCTTCAGTTTAACGGACCTTCAGCAGTCCAGCCAGTCCAGTTTGATATGAAAACTGTGACTGGCTGAAAAAGTGAAAACACTTTATTATTTCCAGTTCTAATAAAACCGCTCCCACTGCAATACTAAGGCCAAGTAACTTCCTGATTCTATCTTTATTTTACAATACCTTGTCCCTGTCACTTACAGCAGTAGTCACCGCTAAAGGACACTGCTTGGAGCTTTTCAGGCTCTTTTCATACAGCGGAAACTTGGCCACTTCAATCGACAGACGCACATATTTGAGTGAAATGGGTTTGAAATGACAGGTTGGAGAAAAGGGGATTCGGGTTCGCTGAACAACCACTTGTGTACCCTGCCAGCCAGTCGACAGGTGGCACGAATCCTGAAACTGATTTGTCTACGATGCCGCGAGCGAGGTCATGTGGCCTGAGCACGAGAGTGGGTCCAGCGACACCAGGGATAGTGGCACCGTCGAGTCCTCCTTACCTGCCGCCGTCGCGTTCCCGAACGGCCACGTCGTGAGAACCAGAGGCAGCGATCCATGTCCGCGTTGAAAGAGATGCGTCATAACGAGTACGAGCGACAGCGGCGTGATTTTACCGGCAAACGGTTGACAAAGCATAACGACGCGCGAGACTTGGTGAGTGAAAAAAAACAAAACACCGATGTTCAGCAAACGGTAGTGTTCATGCCATTCGAAGGTAAGTTAAGGACTATTAAAGGTAAATATCCATGCAGTCGAAGTATTAATACTGAGGTACAGTCCTTCGCGGTCGGGATGAAAACGCTTCCTGTTTTCATCACATGACTCGTGCTTCTTCTTCTACTACTTTAATGTAGTCCGACAGCAGCAGCAACGCCAGTGTGTCACCGCCACTCTTCAGTCTTCCTGCACTTCTTCTCTTCGACCTTCAGTCTAACTCGCTTTCCTCTTTACCTTTTTTAAACCCCATTTCTCATGCATGTGTTTGAAAGTAACACATATTTTCACATATTTTTGCTCATAGATAAAATTCAGAGCACGGCAGGAAATGACCGGTCTCAGAGATGATTGGCTTTTAATTACGTTTTCATGGTAAAAAAAAAAAAAAAAAAAGGTTTCGAAGAAAAGTGGTTGATGTGACCTTGAGAAACCTTCTCAGGCTTTTCATAAGAACAGCTTTTTTTCCTCCATTGGCCGCCTTCACCATCTACTGCAAAGTACTCATACTTGGCCACAACAGGACGGCGGCTGAAACCTGCCGCTATTGTGTGGCGAGCAGTGACTTTTTTCAGGAATGTTTCACTTGCCTTGGAGATGCCAAGAAACCAGGCAAAGCATTCGCAGCTTGAACCTTCAGCAAATCGTTGCTGCTTGTGCTTTCTGTAAATGCCTCTGCTAAGGTCAGGGTGATTGTGCTTGGCAAATGTCACCGAGCTGACAGAGCTGCCCTCGTTTCTCTCTTATTTGTTCAGTTTCGCCCTTTTTCTGCTGTTTGCTTGAAACAGATTCAACATGCATTTGCTCCATCGTCTTCATGGATCTCTTGCATGCCTGCTAATGGTTGAGCTTTGCTGTAGTTATCATTGTAGAAAATTATGTGATATGCTAGAGCTAAGTGAGTAAGTAAGACAAAAAAAAAAATTGGTTCCAATCCTAGATTTGCTCGACGCAAACAGTATTTATTCTTTACCAGAAAATACATTTAAAGATTCTTTGTGTCCATTGAAATACTATCATCACTTTATATATTTGTATCAGCAGTTGTAAATGTGTCTACATGAATCAAATAACAAACATGAGGTCAGATTACACCAATTTTATGACAGATGTTGTCCATTGTATTTTAACTTAATTCCTATGGATCCAAGCAAAAAAAAAAAAATGCTGTAAATGGTGAACTTCTGATTAGAAGAACTTTACCGCCAAGATTGCGTAGGGTTGGAAGTTCCTATAAATTGCTGTGCCGCCACAAGTCTCATTGAATTGATGTTAACAAAATAGACAGAATGCTTTAAACCCAGATGAAAGTTTAACGTCTGAGGGCCTGTGTCCCAGTTCAGAGGCTCCTTAGTCTGTGGTGGAAATTTCCCACGAAGGTTGCTCCTGAAGCACATCCCCAAATGAGCTGCAACATCTATCCAGACTGAGATCTGTCTAGTTGGACTAAAAGTACTTACACATTCTTTCTGAATTCTTAGCAGTAAAAAGTCTGTTGCCAAACCTGCGTTGAATGTCGATGAGCACATGATTACTTCTTTCTATTTAAAGAACTTTGAGATTAACCCCTTTTTGAAAGGATGTTCTGTCGACTTCGTGTATCATTACCGTAGTGCTCTCCTTGCTATAGAAGGAGGACAAGAAAAAATCAGAAAGTGCAACCGCCTCTCTGTTGTTTGCTGTTTTTTTACTGCTTGCATCACACACTGGCAGCTTTGCTTTAATATTTTCTCAACTTTTGTTCACAATTCACTTACAATTGCTTTTGACAAGATAAATGCATTCCCTGTCTAAGGACAAACCAACGTTCAACCTTTGGATTGGGAGAATCCTCTGGAGAGTAGTTTGACATTAAAACCAGCAGCTAAGTATCATCTTCAATCATTTACACATTTAGATCCATCAGTCTTGCTCCCATTTTCTTCTCCTTCAGTTTACCTCCTGCTAAGACAGAGTTCATTGCCATAGAGTCGGGGGAACAAGCTGTGGCGGAATAAAGTTCTGGCATGCTATTCAAGTCGTACCATATGGCACTGCCTTGACACTTCATACCGCACGCTGAGTCCTAGAGTTTGTCTTTCAAGTTTGTCAAATAACATGTCCCAGCAGAGGAGGCAAAGTGTCCGTTAGAAGAGCAAACTTGATAGAAATAGATCCTTTCATTTCATACCAAACAAGAACAAAGCAGGTGGACCGTGCGGGAAAACTAACAATGTAGTCTAACCTTGAGACGTGGATGCCAACAGCATGGCTTCTTTTACATTATTCATATGGAAAAAAAAAAATGCAATTTTCACTTATATTTTATTCATTGTTTTTTCCCTTAAACAATGCAAAGTCCTGGCATGATTTTTGACAGGTGTATCTGATGGGTAGAAAAAATGGATCACAAAAGGAGAGAACATTATTGTCTTCACCTGTGCTATCGATCGACGTCAAGGAACTGCAGCTAAAAGAAGAGCTTTTTAATAATAGCTTCATCATACACCAGTGTCCTATCGAATTGTCTCATAATGCTCTTCACAGTTGTCTGGCAGGACTTCGGTATTACCTTTGTAGGTGAAAGCAGTGGTTTCTGGTGAAATGAATCTATTCAAATAATATGTTTCTGCTGGATCTTCTTAGAGAGTGACACTTTTTTGACAGCATAGCTACTGATGAAACAATATGTATGTTTCTAAAAGCAGAAAGTCTTGTTAAAGCTTTGTGAGACACAATGTGTGTCTGGTATTTCATTTCTCTTTCAAATGAAACATTTCCACAAGTTAAGGATTCCAATGTTAACAAATACCTTGGGAGCCAAAGATAAACTCAACCCAATGTTCTGAATTTATTGAAAGAATTCTACCCTTGTTTTAAATAAATAAATAAATAAATAAATAACCCTGAAACCATCTGAAACACACCCTCGAGGAGGTTGTTGATTCCTTGACAAAGTCTACCATCAAAGGACGCCTTCATGCCTTCATGAATATAAATGCATTATATTTACAAAGAGATGAACGCCACAGTTAACGCTCAAGGTCAGGCGGCAAGAATGAAATCTGTGATTCTAGCCTCTCCCAAAATGGCAGGAGGGAGAAAGTATTAAGAGAGAATTAAACAACTGATGATCCCAATTATGGGGAAGGCAGTTGTGAAGCATGTGCTTCCTCTGGAACAGGGTCACCTCCGTATTAAAACGACTTCTTCTGTGTTTTGTGCTGAAAAACTCAGTGTTACACCTTTGTTAACAAATCTTATTATATTATGGTAGGACTATATTTTAGTTTTATATATTGCACAATATCTTTTTAAGGTTCTTTTTCACATTATGTATATAATTCTTTAACAAAATCTTTTTGAAAGAAATGACTGGAAATGGAGAATTAACAAGTCAATGGAGCTTTACAAATTAGGCTAATTGTTTGACCTTTGCAGTGGATAGTATCTCAAAAACAAAAGCAATGCAGATCGTCTGTCTTTCTGAGCAACCAACTCGCAGCACTCAAGGGGAAATCTGGGCTTAATTTAGATAACTATTTTTTTCTAATTCATATTATTTTTGATGAACTTTTTTGTGAGCCTGTTGATGGCGTAGAGGCTTAGGGGAAAAGTACGATGTATGTTTCCATACAGAAATACGGTGTCAGCAGTTTCCAAGTTTTCTTTTTCAAACCAAAGTTGAATTGTCAGCATTTTTTGTTTGCCGTGGGAACACAGAAAATGAAGTCAAATTAAGAAAAAGCCCGGCAACGCCCCAAGAGCTTGACTCATTATCTTGAATGGTGGCTAAGTCAATTAGCCGTAGCTCTTTTTGACTCTTCCATGGTGTCCAAAACAGATGGCGCGAAGGCCCATCCAGAAATAAGACTTTGGAACGCAGGTGCAAACGGAGAAGTTCATATGGTGCCATCGACAGGTCCGTTGAGAAGCGGTCAACTTTCAAAGGCGCAAAATGGCAGCGAGGTAAGATGCGTTACCAGCTGTCCGCCATAGATGGCTGGCACTCGACAAAGAGTTAAGCCGTACAGATCGCTCTTCAGAGGAAACACAACCGAAATCTATCACACAACAGTTGATAAACTGCCCCCACCCACAACTTTTAATTTATTTATTTATTCATCATTATGACCTTCCAAAAATGAAAAAAAAACTGAAAACTTCTGAAGAAATTATCTAATGTATTCCCTTTTTGCAGCATAGCCAAGGAAGCCTAATTACCTTGCTTGCAGCTAATTTATTTTACACACCTTCTCTTTCTGCGCTAATCCCCGCTCATTTCACCAACACTTGTTGGTTTAGTAGTGACTGAGAACAAGCCTTGAACATGTTTGAATCTTTTCTCTCTGAAAAAAAGGTGTCAACTGATCGAAAACTATATACTATGTTTCAGCTGTAAACATTTATTTAAACTAAATATTAGAAGCGTTTAGAACATCAGAGGCATTCACAGTAACTCTTGGGGTTTTATGCAACGTCAAGCATGGTTGTAAAATAGCCAGTTTTCATTCCAATACCGACCTGTTTTAGGGTCACGGTTCACAAGGAGTTCTGAGTTCTGTTAAAATTCTCCTCGCCAGTGCACTATCCTTTGCAAATCCAACAAACAATAAATAACAGAAGCTCATTTGAGCGCCTGCTTGGGCCCTTTATTTTTTCCTTCCTTGGAAAGTACCCCAGTGTCAGCACACAAGATCAGGTTAGCAAATCTGCATAGTCAGTCAGCCGTCGACGGAGGCCTCGGCGGCTTAGGTACAGCTGCATTATTTGTGCGTGATTGAAAGTTTGAGTCCTCGGCAAGCCAGGATTTGAGGCCATTCTGCGTATGCGTTTTCATTTAGTTGAAGCTTGCTGAACAAACTGTCAGACATGCCGGATTAAAAATAAATCCATGCGCGTATACCTCGAACCAACAGTCAGACTTCTAACAAGCAGAAACATGGGGGCCATGTTAGATTTCATGTAGACTCGCTACTCGGGGGAGAACAGCGTTTCATTGTGGACTGCAGTCATGATCCAGCCGCGTCTGTGGGTGGATGAATGCTTCGAAGAAATTTGTAACCCACTGTCAGAAACAAAACAAGCAAATAGCGCAACGTGCCAGAAACGTGGCCGGGCACAGGGTTCTATTTCTGTCAGCTTTCAGGTTCGGTTTGAGGTGACTTCAGTTCTTTCGTGTGTGGAAACATTTCCTCTTCCATTCCAGTTCAAAAGCAGGCTGTTTAGGTTTCACTGGAAAAGAATTGTAGCAGTGTACAGTCAGTCCATCTTTAGTCATCCTCGGGGTTGGTGTGAAAACATCTGCTGAATTATTGCTCATTGGTTGTGTGGATCATTGCTCAAATGATCCACATCTGTCTGGAGACAAGACAGGGACATCAATCATCTCAACCCTGGAAGTGCACTGGAGCCCGTTTAACTGCGTCCTCGCTGGCATGTTGGACATAATGTTTTATGAACAATGATACTATCTACGCTGTGCCTCGTTTAGAAGTATGACAGCAGGACATCAAGATGGTTAGCTTTATTTATTCCTTATTCAAAGTAGAACGATCTCCTTAAAAAACAATGCAGCCATGCGTTCCTGCTCATTCCCTGGTGTGTGTGTGTGTGTGTGTGTGTGTGTGTGTGTGTGTGTGTGTGTGTGTGTGTGTGTGTGTGTGTGTGTGTGTGTGTGTGTGTGTGTGTGTTGCTCCTACCAGAACTGTGCACTGCAGCCACAGAACAGTGGCATAATGACAGCAGTGAGCACAGTTCAGACCTGTGTGACTGAATAGCCCTTAGCGAGACGAACAAAGAAGGTCTGTTTCATCGGACTCGTCTCTTTGTTTTATTACTTCCATTGCTTCACATCCCTCCTCCTTTGCTCATCACAACAGGTCAACTTGACCACGAGGGAAAATGGTTTTGATGCATATCAGGTCTGTCTGGTGGGAGAGAGAATATTTATGGCTGTGGGGCACAGGTGCATAGTGAATTCTTAAATGTCCCAAATTAAATTTTTTCTTTTTATCAAGGCAAGAGTAATAATAACATGTTGAAAGCTTGTGAATTAACTACTAAAATAATAATAAAAAAGGTCCTTCTTTTACCTTCTTGCTTCCTACATAGCAAGCTAAATCACACAGTTGTGAAACTTAACCCATTGTGATGTCACAAAGGGCTACAATACCTCCCCCATGCCTGGTGTTCTCTTTGTCCTCTGGCACCATTTCCATCGCTTTCACATGTAACACAGAGTGGATTTGCAGGTGGCTGTAAACAGAGGGCTAAATATGCTGTTGCATAATTGCATAACTGATGGAGCAATGCTGCTACACTGTTATGTGGGATGACACTAATCCAAAACAAACCAACAAAAAAAACAAACGCGGAATTTATGGGACCTTTAAGTCAACCAGCTAATCACAATGTAATTGTGCCTCTGATCCAGAGGATGGGGCTGAAGCATTAACCACACAGCGCTCCTCTGCTCCTCCGCTCATGGCACAGAATGGCAAGGCCAAGTGCAAATTGAATTGCAGCATGCATCAGGCACCTTTACATTATTTAAATCACATTTTCAAGTAGTGGAGCTCAGAGTTGAATACCGGCTGATACGTGCGGACTGTGTGAGTGGCAGTAGTAAATGCAGCAGTAAAAGCAGAGGAAATAAAATAGGAAATGTGGTCAACGTTTCACTTGTTTAGAAAAAAAAAATGGCAACAAAACAAAAACAAAAGACAGTGCGTGCAAAAACACGGCACTTGTGGTCATCCTCAATGGTGTTTAAGAAGGTTGTGAGATGTCTTCAGAGAGGAAAATGTCTCGGTAAATGTATCACAAAACCACAGGTATTGCTCCGGAGATTTATATTGCTTTTCACGCACAAGAGAGCAAGAAGAGGCGCCTTTCTTCCCCAGCCCTGGCTGAAGCACGTCTGTCTTTTTATTCCTCTCTCTATTGCCGACCACCTGAGAAAGCCTGATAAGAGCTGAGTACCAATGGAGGAGTAACCTCACAGAGCTCAGGAGGGATTGGAATTGCTTGATGTAATGACTGATTATCTCTCCTGTTGTTGTTTTTGAATTATTACGGTTTTATTTTTCGCCCTGTGTGATGCCGCTGAGGGGGCGCTGGCATTTTAAACTCGCACTGTCTTTCTGCCAATGTGCCGCGTGTGATGGCAGGGATTAAATTATTCCTGTCTTTGAGTTACAAGTGGACACATAAATGGTTGCCTTTGCTTCCGTTGGGCTGTTTTTCAGGCGCTGTGGCTGCACAGCTGTGCTGAGGACTTATTTTTGTTGGAAGTTAGTCTCATCTCTAACCTACAGGTGAAAAGCGAAAAGAGCCTTTTTCATGATGACGGCCCCATTCAGTCTGGTGACCCTCATGGTGACGGGTTTTAAACCGGTGGCCTGACAGTCAATGGATCAATTCTAGGTATTTCCTTGAAGTACAATAGGCCAAGCCCAAAAAAATGATAAAATTAAGTATATGTCACTGCAGAAAACTGGTTTAAAGTCTGCTTTTAGGTTTGGAGATCAAGCAGTAGAAACTGAATATTTCTATTCTTATAAGAGGATGTTGGACTGTCTTCACAAGATGCAACATGGTGGGGGTCTTCCTAAGTTAAAAATCGATGCTTGGTTGCCCGTAGCTGACGGAAATAAATGTCAACCTTTGTGTTATCGGTGTTACTTCCTGGCACATAATTATGACATCACATTTTAACCTTTTCTTGCTCTTTTGTCCTTTGCGTTTACTCCTCGGAGGTAAGGAAACTTAAGAGGATCCATTATTTGCATTTTAAGACATCATGTCCCATTGTGTTTAAGGTCAAGGGCCTTTGCCGGTGACTTTGATTGTTTTTTTTGTTTTTTTTTTCTAAAGAAGAACCACTTGGAAGCCCTTCAGTCACTGGCTCACAGAGGAATTACTGCGTCCCATTAGGGACAGAGCCAACTACCTTATTAATTAGCCTTTGCTGCTTTAGGCTAACCTGCTAACCCATTTAATGAGTAAATAATTGCTTCTTAGGTCTTATGTCATCATGTCTTTTATTAATATGGAAAGTTATCTTAAAATTACTCTTGAACCCTCCGAGTGCCAAAATTAATTTGGAGCGAGGGAGAATTTGGCCCAGAGAAGTTTCTTGGGGCTATGAATCGTTGAGGATTGGTTCAAAAATAAGATGAATTCAGATTCGATTCCTCAAGGATTTAAAGAATTGTTAAAAAGACTTTTTTTTGGACCATGGATTGTTATCAAATAATTGGAAAAGTACGTCCAATTTGAATGTCAAGTCCAGAACTTGTGCACAAAAGTAAAATGTTGCTTCAGTTTCAAGTTAGTTGCTGTTATTTAGCTTGACTTGACAGCTTGATAGCTTGACTTGCCTTGACTTTGAATGCTAACTGGGCCTGCAAGCTTTCATTTGCAAAATATGGCACATCCTTCTGGCCAACCTCCAATTCAAAAGTATTTTCAGCCATTACGACTTACGAGGATAATTGTTCGTTTCTTATGCATCAAACCTTCTTAAGTTGCCCTTAAAAGTAAAACAAAAGAAGACAAAGAAAAATACAGGAAGTTACTGCAAGTCAAACGGCTGATAAAGATGCTGTGATTGTGGGAATGTGCTTCCTCTTTGTTGCACCAATTTATTGTGGCTATGCGGCTCAAATGCTTATTAAAAATGCAACTGATCTTCTGATTGTGACAGTCTGATGAATCATGCAATCCCTTCTTCTTTCAAAGAAACATCTGTTAACAACTACTTTCCATGGGCTCTCTACGGGGGGATAAATCTATTGGATTTAGAAACTGTTTCACCTGGTTTTTCACTAATGTAATTGATTTATATCCAGTATGATCTAAAGATACTTACCGTCTAAAGTACCAAGTCACAATGATTAATAGCAGCAAAAAGAATGCGGGTAATTCAAGCATCTTGTATCATTTTACATATTGACTTCACTGTGAAGAGCCATCCAGGTCCTTGGTGACTCTTTGCTAATAACCATTTTTCTTTCCCGCTGCAAATCAATAACTTGTCTGTTGTGGTCGGCTGCCCAGTTGTGACTGATGCATTGCAAATCAATGGAGGTTTTTATGAAGTTGATATCTTACTTTACTGCGCTGCGGGGTCGTCGTGTTATCGTGTCAGTGCCGCGCCGCGTTGCCTCGCCGTTGATATAATGGTATGCAATGGGTTGGTCTGCAATCTGGAGCCATTTTCAGGCCCATTAATATGAGGACTGAGTAGTTGTGCATGTGCGTTATGCAGAGTCTTAAAAGGTTTGACATGTCAGCCCTTATGAATGTATAATGGGAATGTATAATATACTTGTTACACAATCTCCCCTTAATACGCACTAACAAATGGCTGAATATGCCTGATTTACCGAGTTACCGCACTCATTTTCTACACCGCACAGCTCAGCTGTAATTTATTCAAGCTGTAAAGCAAAGCAGTGGGGAATCTTACTCATCTAGCTTCTTGCTGTAAAAAGTGCACTTCATTTAGATTGCGAACCAATGGCCATCAATGGCTTTGTAAATAAGCTCCTCGGAAAGAATTATGCTGGAAAATGTACCAATTAGCCAATGAAATTCTTGCCCTGATGACTTGTAGCCGTCCAGTACCGTAAAGCTGAATGTTTGTCCCAGGGTCGGTGTTACCATGTGTTACTTTAAAGGTACAATCACATTTTTCTTCAGCAAACATACATATGGCTGCAGTGTTTCAATCTGGTCAACAATGATTTTTCTTCTTTTTTCGAGTTCAGACGTTCACGTTGTTAAAGTGGGGGAGGTAAACAAAAAACTTGAGAATTCTTTTGGAATAAATGTGAGCGTGAACAGTGGACAAGGTATGTGGATAAAAGAGAAAACGTGTATTCCGGTCATTCTTGAATAAGCGGTGCACGGTGATGGGGAATCTTTTTGTCCTTTCACACACTCAAGCACCGCAAATTCATCCCTGGAATTTAAATTACAAAGAAGAAAAGAAATGTAAAATTCATACCAACCCAGACAAGGGTCTTGTTGTGGACGCCTGCGCCTACCGGCGGCATGTTGGCAAGCCGAGAATCTGGACGGCTCGGCAGAGGAAGAAGCTCTTTTTCCTGCTACAGCAGCAGAGACTTTTTGATTGGCTGGTTGTGCAGCTGTTTGTCAAGGCTGAATAATGTTGTATAATGATTTGTTTGAACCCATGCAGATATTTAAATTTTTGCCCTGAGGTAAAATTGCAATGAGCGCTGACCACGTTGGGAAAATTTGGCCAGCAAATGTTTTTTTTTCCTTTTTTTTAATCCACCTCTTCGTCAGCCTGTCAGTCAGTGAACGCACCAGCAGTCCAAAAGCTCTTCCCTTTCCTCCTTCGCCTGCTCCACCTTTTTTTCAGAAAGCCTGTGCCATAACACATGCTAATGGAAACCAGGCCTTTGTAAAGTCACAAACTTCCTCAATGTGAGTGACACCCTCATGGCTCCCTCTTCTGCCTTGAGAGAGTGACTCTTCTCTTTCTGTGTTAAAACATGCGTAAATAAATAAATGAAATGCTGTGTTGGCTCTGTGGGGAATGTAATTTGTACTCTGATAAATATCAAGGTGTTTCTTTTCCTCGAAATAGTTTTATAAATACAACAATAGACTTACGAATAAAACTGGGAATTAACTCTCCAAGCTGTGTGAGTATTCGTTACGGCTATAGAATCGCGGAATGCCTTGCCAAGGTCGACTTTGGTTTCACGCCTTTGTCACGTCTTCATTTCCTTGGGGGAAAGTTTCTTTAAATTAAATCTCTATCAAAGTCTCGGCTTTCGCCACTCCATGTTTTTCATATTTGACGAGATGCGATGCCTCACTGTCGTCTGGCCTCTTCTTTATTTGTATTGGGTTTTTTTTCCCTCCCAGATAACATAAGACCACAGATTTAGCGATTAATCCTCATTTCCCTCTACTTCCTTTTAAAACACTTGAGATGGCAAATTGACTACAATTTACATAAATAAAGTGCTCAAAGCAGCGCTGGTATCTTCTGAGCGCTGACCGCTGTTGCTCTCTAGAACACGGCCAGTTTAATTGCAGTTAATTAGAATGAATGTAGCAGGAATTATTTGCCGAGATTGAGACAAATAACCAATCTGTGCTCCTCAATTGAATTGTTTTGTTGGCAGCAGAGGCTCCAGTCAGCGCCGGACACCTCGCCTCTCCCTGCTGACTGGAGATACCAAACAGACAATGTAGGCTCATTTGCTTAGTAAAGATTTTTGTTAGCCGCACTGATTTCCAAATTAAATTTAAAGCCAATTTCTCGGCGGACAAAATAAAAGGTCCTCCTGAGCACTCGTATTTCCTGTTTTGATCATTGTTTTCTCTCAGGTTGAAGAGCGAATCATTGGCCCGGGTTTTAAATCAAACTGTGGCCAGGCGAGAGGTCCATTTGTCGAAAGTCGCTGGCATGCGTCACTCCAGATAATGAGGAGGCATAATGAAGCGTGTTAACTCTGCGGTCCGTCATCATCAAAGTTGTCGGCAGTCTGCGCTGTGATTGGCACCTGTCGTGAAATCAATGGAATTGACTCACGTTTATGCCTCACCATCTGGTTCATTGAAAAGTGGCTATAATTACTCCTTTTTCAGTCATTATTTTCCAGCTTCTGACAGTTTCAGGTGCACGAGCATGTTTACTCAGCGATCTGTCCGTGTCATTTCCATTTCACCCTAAAGAGGGAATGATTCATTATGCCGTGTTATTGAGAAGGGCAGAAAGAATCGCAGAAACGTTGCTTGATTCCCAGCGGCAGCGGGAATGCCCCTTGCATCAACCCCATCCTGCGCTTAAATCACACCGACCTGGAATCACAGAGATGAGCTGGAGTTTATCTCCACTAGCAAAAAAAGGAAAAAAAAAAAAAAAGAGGTAGAGTTGGTGTGCCATTTTTGGATGAACCGGGGATGATGTGGCATACAGATGAAACAGCTGAGTTAGTACTCCCAGGAGGGACTATCCTTTAGATCTTTAATTAGGGCAAGAGAAGATAGGAAAATGTAATCAATCCTCTCACCTCTGGGGTTTCTGTACTGGGAATATGCAATAATGTATATTCCCTCGGGATGCTATTTTTTTATCAATAGTCAATTAACAAAGCCTTTTGTTCATAATGAATGTCTACATTTGACAATTATGCAGAAAAAAAACCTCACATTTTGTGACAGAAGTTTTTATAAAACCAACCTTTATGTGTACGACTGATGATCGTTGTATTAGAGAGATTTGATTTGAAAGATTGTGAAGGGCTTCATAACAAAAGGGACCACAGACTACTGCTGCATTTTGTAAATGAGGTGAAGTGGATGCTTTTTTATTTTTATTTTTATTATTTTTGTTGATTTTTTTTTTTTGGGGGTGTCACACAAACCCACTTGCTGTTTATGAGTATGATGCGAGGTTGTGTTGCGGTCCTAATTAATGCATGCTGAGGATTGAAGCTTCCATTTATGCCACAAGACATTTGGGATGGCTTTAATTTGTGGAGTACAGAGAGAACTGGTGCTCTGACACCAGCAGCGGGGGGTCTTTGAAAGAGGGCTGCATTTTGCCATGAAACGGCTTTGAACATCACTCCCAGAAGCAGGGCAGGATTCAAAAGCAGAGGCTAATGCGCCCCCACGCATCATGCCGCTCCATACCTAAAATTGTCTCCGGTAGCTTCATTATTTACATCCTCAATCCACAATCCTCATTGGGCGGGTCGCGTGCCTGACACGCCACTGCCCGTCTCCTTTTGCTCTCGCGGAATGCGAGAGATATGCACTCATATTCGGATCATGACAAACATATCTTTCACAGAAAACTGCTGTGGTCCTCCAGATTTGCATGCACTTAGCGGTTTAAACTTTGCTTCTGCTGTTGGGGCTGGAGTGTGCCTTCCTCGCTCGCCTCTTCTACCCCCCGCGGAGCGACAAAGATGTTGCCGTTCTTGTCAAACGCTCGCGGCGGCTAATTAGAGAGGAATGCAGATTGGAGAGGACCAATGGCGTCGCCAAAGGTGGTTTTAAAGAAATAAAAGTGCCGCCTGCGTTCATTAGGCTTGTAAACAATGTGCGCTTCAAAAATCTCCCGCGAATCCGAACCAAAAGGCAATCTGTGCGAGTCAAAAGAGCCGCTGATGGAACTCCTCGCGAAAAAGGGGAACTGAGGTGGATCAAGCGCATGTTGGGGAGCCGCCGCCAACTGATGTCCGTGCTAATGAGACATCCTGTGCTAGGTGCGACTTCCGAGGATGAAAGTTTGGTCTGTGCAGACGTCGGCGGTGGAAAACGATCAGCTATGAGACCATTTCGCGGGAGCGAAATGGTCTCATAGCTGGGTTGCGCACCAGCGCAACCCCTCCCTCTCACGTGGTGAGTGCGCAACCCCTCCCTCTCGCCGGCGTGCAAAATGTTTTCGACGCCGCGGGGAGTCCGGCTCTTATTAATGACTGCGAGTGCTAATATCGGGCTCAGGAACCATAAATTCACGAGGTAATTGCGTGAACTACTGCGAACCTTTGGTGCGCGTGGCCTCGCGATGCGAATGCTCACGCTCTCGATCGGATGGAATGACTGTAGATGAGCGCAAGTTGTAATTATTTCCAGGGCTTGCTATGGAGAGAAACAAATTGAAAAGCCGCTTAAATGAAACTGCAAGTGAACCTTATGATCTGTGAAATACCAAATGTTGCCTTGTGGGATGCAGCTGGTAACTGTTTTAATCTCGACAAGCCCGAGGAGTTAAGTAAAATTCATTATGCCTTTTTTCCTCCTTTTTCTTTTTTTCCCCACTTCGACAAGAAGGAGAAGTGGCTGTGACACACTTCCCCCTTCAATAAAATCAGCCCCTCGGTTAGTGGGTAACACCACAGACTCTGTTTTACAATGTGTTTCTCCCTCTGGCCGATTTCACTTCTGTTTAGATGGCTTGAGAATATGTTTGGTTAAACTGAGAATGGTATAGTCTACTGCAGCGCCTGAGAGATGCCCGGCAGTGACAGTCTGTGATGCTTCCCACTCTTTCTTTCCTGATTGGTGTTGCTCTTTATCGGAAAGGAAAAAAATACATTAAAAAAACACTCCTATTGTAAGAATACTTTATCTGTTGCGATGCACATGATTTCTAATGAAGCTGGATAAATGCAGAGAGTAAAATCACACCTTGCATGGCTCCGGGTTACTGCCAGAATATGACAGGGCAACATGTTCTCGCTCCGAAGCTGAGAGCAACATGTTCTCGCCCGCATCGTGTCAAATATGGCAGCTTGGTCAGCCGCCATGCAGGCTTCAAGTTGCGCCTCCCTGCAGTCATTCCTCCAGTGTCACTTTGCTTCATCGTAACTTTGGGTACAGTGTAGCAGTTTCAGTGGCGGCCAGTATTGAAGATACCCGAGTGTGCAAAATTCATGACTGACTTCCAACGATGAGCTGCATCTGCGATCGGTGAGCTGGTCACCAAACGAGGACGGTCAACTCATTTGATTCCTTTGCTGGCTCAAAATGAGGTTCTTCAAATCAACTCTTTGTGACATCGCAAAGCGCGCCGATAACCTCTCCTGTCCAGATATGCTGAAGGTCTAGAAAGAAGAAACCATCAGTTTGAGCAGGAAGCAAAACCAAAGGCTTTTAAGCCTTTTAGCAGATGTCTGTTAAGAGAGGACAAAGTATGCGCCCCATTTTTTTGGGAGGGGATGGGAGGATCGGGGGGGTGGGGCATAGTGGCAGACAGGATTCAGTCATTTTTCTTAATCTCCTTGTTTAGTCCATGTGAGCGCAATTATACAGAAAGCAGCTCTGTGGCAAAACACTAAAACACATTTGCAGTTCAAATAAATGGAGCAAAATTACAAAGCCAGACATTTATGAAGGTGCAGCAACCGTGCATGTATTCCTTAGGCTAAAAAGAAACGCACACATAAATGAAAAACCTATGGGAAGCAGATTTCCTTGGCTCTCTCCCGGCGCACTAAGGGAAGAAGCGAACACACTAATCAACATTCCAATCAAGTCATCAGCCGAGGATGAAATGTACACGCAAGACTTGGACTGATGATTACTTCTTGAGGGACCGGAGTCTTGATCTTAGTCCTGAACACACTCAAACGCAGAGAGGCTCCTCTTAAAAGTCCATGTTCATCAGCCAGGCGGAGTAACACGGAAAGTCGCAATCAAACCAAAAACAAACGCCCAATGCTGACGGTGCATTTCTTTTAAAAATGTCTTACTGGGAATCACTCCAGGCCTGATTTGATTTGACACGTTTGATTAAATTATTGTGCATTTCTCAGCTCTTTTGATTGTCGCATACGTTGAGCAGGGACAGCACTGGCGTGCCTTTGCTCATCTCAAACTGTTTGATTTTGGCGTCTGCAGTCATATTGGAGTCCGTCGAGGGAATAAAATAATTTTAAAAAACCCTCTTGACTGACACAAACCGATGCCGTCTACAGTAAATGCTTCCGCCCGAAGGCAAAGACGAAATCAACTTCTTTCCAAGCAGTTGCGTGAATGCTTCCTGCAAAACCGGCCGCATTTGGACTCCAAGCATCAGACGCGTTTCTGCAGTTGCGCGTGGATGCATAATGTAAATACACAGCGAGTCCCTTCAGCATCCGTGAGTGGCAGGAGTATTTTTATCCAAATACAGCGAGAACGCCCACGCCTCGGCTGTGACGGCCTTCAAACCCCACCACGGCGCCGAGGCAGGGATGCACTTCCTGCGTTTGTGTCACTGTGCCTACTTTGACAGCAAACGCGTGCATAAACACACTCACACACGCATGCACACGCACACACACATATGCAAAAAGGCAATGACATCAAGTGCTGATAGTGCAACCAACAGAAACAAAGGGGTGGAAAAAATCAGAAAAGTGACCCTGGCTGTGCCCTTGTCACCGGCTTGGGGGGTAACAAGTGAATGGAAATTGGTTTTACCTGAGTCAGGTAATCATTGCTAAATGAATTTGCTCTGGAGCCAAGGGTATAAGTGGGCTAAATATATATCTCTGAGATGAATACAGATTTCACTTATGTAATGAAAGGCCGGCTGGATATTGATTTTTGGAGGTTGCGCTATTCGTGCCTTTCATCGCTCGCCTGTTCCACATTAGAATGATGAGTTTCCTCCAGGTGTTTACATTCAACTGTCAGCAATTACACATGATTTGAATGTGCCGGGTTTTTCATTATTATGTGTTTTTGTTCCACCACCCTGCGGTCCTCCAGTCCAGTGAGGATATGCAAATCATCTCTTCCTTTCATGCATGCATAATGAACACAAGTGTGATTTTTGTTTTTTATTTTGTAGCTGCTGTTGATTTTTTCCAGCTCTGGTGCGCCGTCACCATCTCCTCATCATGGCAGACACACATTGCCTTCATTACCGTCATCATCATCATCATCATCATCATCATCGACGCGGCTGCCACCATCTGCATTCCAATCATCATTATAATCAGAGATATCATAATTATTACCATTGCGACTGTACGGATGGCACAATCATTGCCGCTGTCGCCGCCACTCGGCGTTAATAAAGTGGCAGTGATTCATTTCTTCATGGCTCTGACTGTGTTCATTACGCCTCAATAACAGATGGACCCTGTTAACTGCACACGTCTGACGACTGCCGAAGTGTCGGCTTCGGCATGCCGAGCAGCTGGGAGGACATGGCCCGTGTATCAGAGCCGGTCCGAGCTCTTCAATAATTCAGCCCGTCCAGCTGTCTCATATCAGGCCCAGAGCTCCGCGGCCTCTTGGCTCCCGCCGGAGACCGACCCTGGCGCTGCGGTGGAGCCATCCTGCGACTGGACCCTTGCATCAGTGTTGATAGTTAAAAAAATCAAGGTCAAAGAGAGAGGGAAACCGAGACAGAGAGAGAGAGAGAGGAGAAAAAAGAAGATCCGTGTGGTGCTGCCGCATTAAGAGCACAAGCTGATTTTTATTTTAAAAGCCCATGTTTAATTTAAGTCTCTCACTTTCAGCATTAAAGATATTAGTCTTTGTCTTTTTTCCAGCTAGGTGGACTTTTCTTTGACCGCAAGATATCTTTAATTATTGACCGGTTACCCCGAAGGAGAACAGTTAAAGATCCTTGAATTCATCCTTTATTTCACACACACACACACACACACACACACACACACACACACACACACACACAACCTTATAGACTTCCTGGTAGAGAAGAATAGATCCATGGATGTGGCATCCTGGTGAGATGAAAGTCTAATTATCTCCAAAGAAAACGAGTGGAAAGGCTTTTTAATTAGGACCCGACCGAATCCTCGCCCTGAGAATTTGTACATTGTGATGGATGGTGTGTGCATCTCCTTAGTGACTGCAGACAGCATAATAATCCGGCCGAGGGGAGTGGACTGTGCAAAGACGGGTGGGCAGCGAGTAAGAGTGTGGAGAGAGAGAGTGTTTGGTAGAAGGGGGAGAAAAGAAAAAAGAAAAAAGAAAAAACACCCCAAGCTGGGGTTGTGAAGGGGAATTGGAGAGATGTAGTTGCAAGCGTAGCGGCTGAGCCAAGACTAAGTGAGGTGCACGAGGCCCAGTCACATGATTCATGAGGCAGCGGGCAGGGAGAAACGAGGGGGGGTAGGAGTTGGAAAGAGGGTGATTAGGAAGAGAGAGGTAAATAAGATGGAGATGTAAAGAGAAGGATGGGGTGGGGTGGGGGGGTGGAAGGGTGAAAAAAGATGAAGAAGAGGAAGATAAGGAGGGAGCAACAGAGCCCTGGAGCTGCAGCCGTGATTGGTCCCGTTTCCAGCCCGCCACCGATTGGTTCGCCTCCGCCGCACGCCCCTCTCCTTGGCTCTTACCTCCCCTCTCATCTCAGCAGGGGGTCTGGCGGTCGCCAAGCCCCTTAATGCTCCCCCTCTACTCTGCCCGGCTCGCGTAGCTGACATGCTGAATGCATAATCACCGCACAATTATAATCAGCGCGTGTCCGTGTGTGTGTGTTTGTGTGTGTCTGTGTGTGTCTGTGTGGGGTATAATAGCCAAACATTTCGCTGCATGCGCTTCGTAGTTTTTTTTTGTCGTTAACGTCGATGCCATGAGCGCACGTCGCACCTGCCATAAAGGGGGAAAAAAAGAGAAAACGATGGATAACGTGATTACTTGCTAAGCTAACTCGATTATAGCTGGAGAAGAGTGGATGTAAGCCGCAGCCCCATTAGATGTGCCGCAGAATTTGAATGCTCGCCGCCACCACTGCGTCTCCTGCTCCCCATGTGTGCAAAGCAAACGTGGAAGGACGGGAACATATTTGTTTATTCCAAAACAAACAAGACGCCTGGCCGCGAGTTCGCCGCGGAAAAAAACTTTCGGCCATTAATTCCGCTAGCCGGTTGCGATCCGTCTTTTCTCCTCATTTCGCACGTTAAAGCTGGCTGACGCCAAGCCCACCTCGCCCTTCCCTGCGCGTTGATTGATAATGAACCGAGCAGCTCGACCTGAGTGGCTCCCTTCGGATTGGAACTGTGTCGTTGGCCTTTTTAAAATTCAGCTTTTCACGCGCACTTACGGGCCACATATGGACGCCAACCGAGCTGACGCAACTGAAATGCCAAAGGATCAAACAAACATCAGGATGCGAATGAAGAGCCAACCGAATGAAAAGAAGTGGGAAAAAAAAGAGCTGTTTTGGTGGGTGGGGTTACTACGTGGGTTTGAGACTGCGAGCGCCTCGTCGCCGCAGCGTGTATCCGCGCAACAGATTGTACAGGTGGCTCATCTGTTACTGCACCCCACTGTGAGCAGAGCGGCCGCATTTGAAGCCGTATCTGTGAAGTTTACCGCCAGGGCTCCCGGGGGGATTTCGTCAGAAGACCAGGTTCCTCGGAGTCTGCGGGTGATTAATTCACATGTGAAATCTCATATTATGAGACCTGGAGACTCTCTTTTTTTTTTTTTTAAAGAAAAATCTATTCTAATTGTCCTCCCAATGCCTCTTTTTTTTCTCTTTCCAAAAAAAATTAAAAATATATTTTACTGGCCTTGAGGCTTTCTATAATAAAATGAAACCACAGAAAGAGACTTCTGAATTGTACTGGAGGTAAAATTCGCACGTTTATTCAACCAAAGAGGAGAAGTGAGGCTCAGAGCACAGTCAAGTTTTTTTCCTTTACATCCTCATCACAACGCTCTCCTCTCTCACTCCCCGGTGAGGACACGGTGACCTGCAAACGGCTGCGCTGCTCCTCTGATCTCTCTGAGAGATGTATCAGTTGGATTCAGTCTGTCATGACTCCTTTTGATGAGAAGTAACTAGATGGCCCTCAGCCTCCGAGAAGGACCGGCTACTTTGTTCCAGCTCACCTGTCGCTAACGGGGGAATCTAACATTGACACAGGCCGTTTGGTCGTTGTTGCATTGGCACAGTCTTTGGATATGACTTTGACCTCTAAAAGTGTAAGTGTGCGTCCTCAAAATGATTTTATTATTGTATATGTATTTTATCGCATTGTTTATTTCAGCCCCACATTTTATTTTTGATCATTGACAATTGTAGAAGCCTTCATACATAAAAATATCTCATGTTCTCCACATTTTCAAATCCTTGTTTTTGATTTCAAACTCCAGCAATGTTGTTTTGTGTGAGTAAGTGTCCTCAGAAACCCTCTATAGATCTTCAGAAACCAACGTATTGAACCCTCTGTTTTCAGCCTTTCACAAAAATGCCCCATTTTACCTTCATGCTGAAATGCTTTTTTGGACCTTCCACATGTTTTGAAGTAGACTACAAAAAGGTGGTCCGCGATGTTGGAGTCGACACCTGGCTGGGGTGTTGTTACGTATGTGATTGAGCCCACAGTGCTGTTTGTGTCATTACAAAGAGCTGTTTTCCACAAATGTGTGTTTTTGTGTTTTGGAGTTCACTGGCAGGCTAGAGAAACACACCATTGTGAAGAAACATTGTCAAATGATTTTTGCATAAGAGGGACCTCCGAATCGATTATCCTCCACCAGCTACAGCCACCTTTTATTTGTGGAAACAAAGACGGCTCTTTACTGTTTCAATTCCGGGAGAAAAGCTTATGAAGATAAATGCCACATTTGAACAGCCGCGGCCCAGTTTTGATTTCTTTTGTTTTTAACAAGGCCGAGCCAGACCGAGGCAAACAAAATCAAAGTTCATCAGTGTAGCCCTGTAGTTGCAATGCATCACTTCACTTACAGAGAGTATAGTTTCTACTGTCTGTCCCTGCAAAACCATCTGCCTCGCCGCTTGCCAAGACTGCGAGTGCTCACAGTTAAGCTGGCGCACAACCACGTGCTGCAAAGCCTGCAGTAAAGAAGAAACAACAGGGAAAAAAAAAACACACACACACATTATGCCGGTGCCCCTTATATGCGCATATATGGCACATATACAGCTGTAGGTCTAGTGCTGGAGTACAAACTCAAGAAGTTGGTCTATTTCTGTTTACGACGACACAAATTAATTCTGCAGGATTAAAAAAAAAAAACGCTGCCCACACTGTGTCCACTAATACATATATTTCACTCCCAAAGTTGCTATGCGGGCAAAAAAAAACAAAAAAAACAAACGCGATAAGGTAACACTGAGTCATGTGCATTTCCCCCGCCCGTCCTCTTCGTCTTCTTCTTCTTCTTGGCGCCCTTTAATTGATTTTGATTTTATCAATAGCTCAGCCAAATGTTGTGTGAATGCACTGGCTGACCAATCACATGCTTCACTGATGTTCAACAGTCGAATTCTGTTGACGGCGTGGTCAGGAGGTCGCCCATTCAGGCCGCTGTCCCTTATCTGTTCGACACATTCCTCCGGGACTTCTGTATTTGGATAGCGCTTTGGATTAGGCCTTTGTGCGAGGAGTGACTTCTGTGGGTGGAGGTCGCGATACGGCGTTCTGGCTCTGGTGCGAAGGGGCAACTCCCCCCCACGACATATGGTGCCAGTCACAGGGCAGCGGCGGGTGGGCAGCTCGGTTAAGGCTGCGGCCACCTGACGTCTGTGGATATGAATGATTAGATGGTCGGGCAAAAGCTGGCAAGCCAACGCCTCGTCATCCCTCCTTCTTCCCCCATTCTCACGCTTTACTGGGTTTAGAGCCCGTCTACTGCAGGGTTGGTTAGTGACTTGCGATTACGACTAGATGTCCAATTTAGCCAACGCTCTCAGGGGAAGCTCCAACTTCCTGACCCTTCTCGACAGAGATCAAAGCAAAGTGTAAGTGGACAAAAAAACACAGCCAACCAAGAACGTCGCAAGTTCAGGTCAAAGCCAGAAGGTTTAGTCTTTCTCTCTCTACTTGAGTGTGAGCAGCGCACTCCGGCACTCCTGATGGTGGCGGGCAGTCCATATTTATAAGCTTCACTTTTCTATGAGCTGTGTTATTACGGTTGCCTGGCAACTAAATGGCAGGAAGTGAAGCGGAAGGGAAGGGAAGGGAAAAGTGCGGGTTGAAAAAAGACAGAACGGGCGGTAAAAAGTAAAGTTCTCAGCTAGGAGAAAAGAGGCTGATCGGCTGATTATTCACCAGGTGTTGGGACTCATCAGGAGCTTCGGCCCTCCGGCTGCTCTTGTTACCACCCAGGTGATGACAAGAACTGTGACAGGAATATATTGCTAATTACATTTTTAATTAAGAGGTTTAAATAGAGAGAGGATTTATATAGTAGGTCATGGTGGGTCTGCTTGACATCTCTGCTTTTGCTTTATGTATCACAATCGCTGTATGCAAAGTGTCAAAGTGTCTTTCACTTCCTGCTAATATTGGGTGTTGGGCCCTTGATTGAACTGTGGAGACTGAGCGATTGTTGGTTATAAACATGTATGGAAACGATGAAGAATCCGTCATTGTGAGTAATTGCCTCTGACGTTCTTCAGTGCTCTTAAAAAATAAAAGATAATGCTTTTCGGTTGTTGACTTTAGTGCCTACAGGCAAACTCAGGTGGCGCTAGATCGTCTCCAGCTCATTTAAACGCTGGCAGATGTTTTGGTAAAGGGAGCTGCAATAGTCAACTCTTCCCAATACAGCAATGTACGTTATATTGGGTGGGTTGCGCCATGTAAAATGCATTTCTTTTCTGGAAATTGCAAAAAGAAAACCCTGGAAAGTGGAAATACTCAAATAAAGGAGCAGTTCTTCCAAACTGGACTTCCTGTTTGGCTTCCTGTGGCCTCTTCTTGCAGCCCTGTTGACACGGCTGCAACATTTCCTCAGACCTTGGCATCCAATCAGGAACAATCAACGCACCCCCACACCCACACAAGCATCAATCACAAGGTCCACAATGCGCTGAAGATAGATTTAGATGAGGCTGAACTGCTGAACTTGTTCAGACTGGCACTCTGGTCCAGTCGAAACAAAGTCGGCCATTTCACAGCCGATTTCCCGCCTCTCCCGCCTGCCGCCGCCACAAAATGGTGACATTCTGCTGTGTCACCGGTGCCGCCACTCGGAGCTCAGTGGGCCCCCTGACGGATGAACCCGAGAGCCACTCTGCCTTGTTACCAACATAAATTTATCATGAGGGATGTCAACTCAGCGGCAGGCAGTCACTGCGTCTGGTGACTGTCGTCTTGCTGTTATTGTTGTTATGTTGTTTCTTTTTTTACCTCGCTGTACTCAGTCCTCCTCGAAGTTGGGTGTGTGTGGGGGGCGGGGGGGCGGGTGGGGGATAGCATCACACATCTAAAAAGAGCGGAAATGCTTTCTCTCTTTCTCGCCTTATGATGTGACGCTGACTCAACACGTGCTCGTGCAGTCAAAAGTTTACTCTGCACGCACTCCCAAGCAGCGTTTATATGACAGCGGCGTGAAGATTTGTCGATGATTTATGTAGCTGCTCTTTCCCCGTGACAGGATTATTGGGTTATGTACTTCTGTCCCACCACACGCACACACTCACAAGAGACAGAGACAGCTCGCTTTTACCTGATCTTCCTAAAAAAATATAAAAAAGAAAAAGATGAAGAACCCACCCTGTAAAACAATACGTTTTGCAACACTGTATATGATTAATACTTGGTGGTCTGTGACGGAAATGTCATCGTATTTATGAGTTTGCTTCGGAACTTTTCCGCCAGTGATTATGAGTTCGGAATGCGTAATGGAGTTTTCCATCTGCTCTCCCGCGTTTATGTGTGTATGTGGGTGACTACTTGCCTTAAAGATTGTCGGCTTTATGGTGCAAACCAAATGGATGATGTTGGAGTTACTCATCCTTTCGTCGCTCCTTCATCGGAAGTGACTGCTAATGGCAATAATTGGGAGAATTCAAGTATTTTTTTTTTTTTAAGTCTGGGCCTGATTGCGCAGCATGGGAGGAGGTATGGAGGGGGGTCCATGAGTCACAAGGAAGTTTTGGATGTTTTAGATATAATAATATATATACATACATACGTGTGTGTGTGTGTGTGTGTGTGTGTGTGCAAGGAAGAAGTAGAAGGGCTGATTTTTCTGTGTTCCCACACACTTTCTGAAAAGTGGAGCAGGCAGCAAAGGATGTTCGAGCCTTATTGTTAGGAAAGACTGATGCTGAATTCTGCATAATATTACAAGCAGAGCCAGTCTGGGATAGAGAAATGTGTTTAGTGCTGTTCTTTTATCTTCTGATGAGGTGGCAGCTCCCGGTTCTGATCAAATTGACCATCCACACTACCGCCGTTGGTCCAGGAATCAGTTATCCTCACAAGGTTAAAGAGCGACCTTTTGGCAAAGCTCAAACCGAGTCCATCAATTGTGTTATATCACGGAACCTAAGTGTGAGAAACTTCATCCGTTCTTTTGAGGCCGAACGGCTGGACTTTTTTTTATTGAGCTAATATTTAATGATTTGAGCAGAGCAGTTTTCTCTGCAGTGTCAAGCTGTGGAAATAAAAGAGCATATCCATCACAGGGGTTACCCCACAGGGCTCTCAGAGGGCTTGACTCACAGACAGACAGCTCCAGTTAGCAAAGAAATGTGGAGCTACCTTCCTCCTCTCAGTTTACTTTCGTTCTATTCACCGCCGGCTGACAGTGGCAAACACATTTTCCTTAAACAACCCAGAGTCGGAAGTCTCTATGTATCATCATTGTTTTTCCATTCTTCTCCCTTGATCACATTTCATGTTTTTGCAATCTTAAAGACTGACTGCTCAAGCCCCAGTGTCAAACGGAGACAAACACTGTCTCCACACTGTCTAATGAACATCTTCTTCTTCTTCTTCTTCTTCTTCTTCTTCTTCTTCTTCTTCTTCTTCTTTGCTCCACTGAGGCCACTGTGCACAATGTTCTGACTAATCAAACACCAAATACTTATATCCACATCTGCTCGTTAGAATGACTGTCCCTGTGGTCAAGTTCATGCCGCACAAACTAAAACAACTTTTAATATGCAATAGCCTGGGCCATCGCTGACGTTATGTACGGAATAGCCACTGCCCTGCAGCATCATTAGAGCTAGAGACAAAAATCCCAGTGACATTATCATGGCAGTGCCCTGCAGAGGAATATATTGGATTTACACTCCCCATCACCTTTTGGCCTTAACGAAGCACTAAATATATATTTTTGCACTCCATGGATTTGTCACTTGTGTTTTCATATTGTATGAAACTTCATGATGTGTTTGCGGTCTTCCACCTCTCATGTGCTTTTGCTGCAGGGTACAGTGGCACTTTCACTCGCGTTCCGTTCCAAAGGCAGACAGCTGGTATACCTTCTCTTGACGTGAGGTAGAGTTGAGCCTCCCCAGAGGGAATGTAAACTTTTTCCGGCAAGAGATTCCATTTTCTTGAACTTGAATGAAGAATGAAGCATAAAACACTGACTTTTGGAAATATTGTTGATATTTAGCTACAGTTATGAACTCCATTCCTCAGGGTTCAAGAAGTGAGTCTGCTATAACCAAGCCTGACCTCTTTAAAACTCGATAATGCCGTTGCAGTGTGAGATTCTCTAATAAGAAGCGTAATATCTACTGCATCTGCTTGGAATGCTTGGGGACACGACAAAACAGCAGTGTTTTGCTGCCCGGGGAGCAAGATCAGATTGGACATATGGCATCCCATCCTCCAATTTTTCATCAGACTTGAAATCACGCTCAAACAATTACCTGGTTGTGCTTGTACACCTGTTCTAAGACGCGCCGGGTCTGCACCATCAGCAGCCCCGCAGGTCCCGGCAGTGCCGAGTCCCGATGGAGTCTGCTGCACGACGCTCAACGCCAGAGGCTTCTGGATTCAGAACCAGTGTCCGCATCCCTGCTGGGCTGCTTGCTGGTGCATTTTGGAGCAGAATCATGCTGCTGTCTGACCACGAGAAAAACAAAAGGTTTATATTATAACCATTTTTCAGAACTATATGAGTGCTATGATTTATCCCTGTGTATACTGCCTCTGACCAAAAAAAACAAAACCCAGTGTGTTGTTGTACCTCCCGTACGTCTGGAGAAGAACAAAATAAAAGGTGGTCACGACCTGCTCTCAGACGGGGGAATCAACATCTGGCAGGGGTTGCTGTCATTAACCTGGTAGAGGTATCGGTGCCCTCTGTGACATCACAAAAGACCAATGTCCAATGCTGAGTGTTTTTGCAAACACTTTCCAGCAAAACAAAGCAAGCGAAAGAAGAGAAGGAGGGATTTTTCCTCATTTCCGGGCGAGTTCTCTGTCAGCCCACGGACACATATTACATATTATATTACACTGGCAGAGTCAGCTTTGCATAATGTGGGACTGTTTTTATTTCTCCTTTAAATGAAAACCGCTCGATCGATCACCACTTTTGAACTCACTGCATGTGTCTTACAGACCGTGTTTATCTGCAGTGCACTGGCTGAAAATCGGTGGTAAGACTCGGAGATGGGCTTTGTTTTAAACCTGTTTGATACGGTCGAATCAGAACCTGTCTCACTGTCGCTTCACATTGCGTCACGCCACAGGCCATGACATTTTTTTTTTTTTTGAAAGGCTGTCAAGGAGCTTATCTCGGGGTTCTAACAGTCTCATTTGTTGCCCAAGCCTGCGCTCTTAGTCCTTTAATACAAAGGAACAGAGAGAGATCAAGACCTTTATTTGCAGCACAGAGCTCTGCTCCTCTCTGTTTTTCTTTCCTTTCAAATGCCACCATATCTGTGGAGACAACACTGAAACCTCTCACCCGTGTTTGTGAGGAGTCCCAAACACTGGCTCAAGGTCAGAAAACACGAACGTGTTTCACTTTTTGCGAGGTGGATGTGAGCATCAGTCTTGCTTCAGCTCACTGTCCTGTAGTATTCACTGAACAGCATCTTTTGCCTATGCACAGGAGGCCTGCAGAGCCAGTGGGAGTGGGTTGAAGTGCATATGGTGTTTTTTTTCTCTTTCTTTTTTCTCTTACACAAACCCTGGGACTTCCGTGGAAAGAACTCTAATTCTCTCTTTTGTCCGTGTATAAAAAAAACATTATGAGCGTCCTTGTACACAGTGGATAAAAACGTCTCATTATTCCTTAAAGCAAGAGTTCATGTCTCCTATCAAAGGTTCGATGGTAGGTGCACTAAGAGGCCGGCCTCCTTTCAGCCTCTTTTCAAGAGAAAAAACAGCAGAGACTTGACCGTCCAATCAGTGCAGAGCATTAGACTGAAAAAAGTAACATTGCCATGGGAGACCAATTTCAGCTCAATTATATCCACTCCCCGCTGCTTTTGCCCTTTGTAGCCTCAACCTAGCTGCTTTGAAAGTCCGTCTTATCTTTTAAAGATGCTCACATAATTATTTGTCTTGATGGTAAACTTAAGTTTGCTGGACATTTCTACTTTTTAATGGGGGAGTGCTGATTGATCAGCAGCTCCTGAATGGCACCACCACCGTTTTTTACACCCCCCACCCCCACCTAAAAAAAAAGTGTCCATCACGAGCACAAATCCCGCTTTGGCATTCTCAAGACGTTTTCTATTGACAGTTTGTCTTGGGATTCCGAGGGATGAGTCAATACCAGTGTCAATCAAGTGTGCATGCGGAGACCGGAGCCCTCGGGGGAGTATATTAGGAACACACACACATGCACGCACGCGCGCACACGCACGCACCCCCATGCATACCCAATCACCGGAAATAGCACGATGTGGAAAGTCAAAAGGCTGCTGTATCAGTGAAGGGGGGAGGTTAATCCCGCTGTGTGCCTCCGTTTGAATTTTTCAGGTACGCCTCGAAGATGTGAATTTTATGTGATACAGCAGATGGTGATAATGAAGGCCCATACCTTATATTTGAAGAACAGGAACCTCGAGAGAAGGATCAGAGAGCAAGCAGAGCTCCGGAGAGAAGTCACGAGCGTTTGTTAGCGGTATGTCGCTCCAGTGCACTCTGCAAAATCACCTGCGTTGGAAATCTTTTTCTTTCTTTTTTTTTCATGAGAATTCGTCTTGTTTTCATATGCTGCTCGAGCGGTCTGATTTGAATTTCCTCTTGTGGGAGATGCATGGCATTTAGAAGGATGTCCTGTGAGGCAAAACAATCAAGGTCTCTCCAAGACGCAATATTACACGTCTGCATTTACTGCAGCCCCGAAGCTTCACCGAGGTTTCACATGTAGGTAACAAATGCTGGCTGACAAAATAAAAGCCTAATTTGCTTTAAATGTTGTGTGTGTGAGCTCTGAGATTTTGCCCTTGATCCTGCCTAAAACACATAAGACTGACTAGTTAACGGATTGCATGTGGACGCTGCCACCACATTGGAAAGGTCAAGGCCGGCCTGTAGAGCAAATGTGTGTAAATGAGAAATTTTAATTATTTTCTGCTCGCCACTACGTCCAGGGAAGCTCTGGTGACATTTTCTAATCCGCATAAGTACTGGAGCTTCACAGAGAAGATTCCCCATTATTGTCAGCACAATAGAATCCGATGGCCACATTCTCAAATGGAAACAGAGAATCGGAAGAAAAACGTCTGCACACTGCTTGAGTGGAGTCCAGAACATGCCGCAGTGCAGTTTGTGTCAACACAGCGACGGCTGCTTTTTAAAGCCACTACAATCAGAGTGATAAAGGGCGTTGAGCTAAAGCAGTATGATCTCTTTAAGTGTGGTGCTGGAGCTGTTATAATGTAATCTAATTTCAAGAGGGCTGTTTTTTGGGGAACACATTTATATGCTACTCTTGTGAATATCTCAATATAGTTGAAATGCTGCTGCAAGCTGATCCTTGGTGGACACACCGCCAGGGCTGTGGAGAGGTATTGTGTTTTTCCGCTTGAATTTTTGAGTTAAAGTTTGAGGATATTTTATTTTTTAGTTTGGGTGTGAATTCAAGGTCACCACGGACTTTTGGATTGTGAGGAATTCTTTTTCCACTGCAAAACTCCAGAATAGTTGAAAGGATTGGGGGAAAAAGCAGCTTAGCCTCCATTGACATAGTGGTGAGTAGAAAATGGGAAAACAGGCAATATTGGCTGAGCTATCGCTATAAATTGACGGGGGCAGGTGGGGCCTTAAACATTTGCATGTTTGCGAAGCCTGAAGAACAGATACGAGCAGTGCTGCACTATTTCACACTTTTGCACGGAAGATCTGCTATCATCTGGAAGAACATAGAAATAACCAGGCAATGAATCATTTAATAAAATCGAGCATTCATTAGACAATACTAGTGGACAAAACCCCAGAGTGATGTTTCTTTCTGCCCTACATCCCAACCTTTTGGGTTAATCACTGTTTGGCAAGAAACAGTAAGAAAAATGGAATGACTTTAATAGAGTAACATTGTGATGTCATAGCTCCATCCAGATGATAACACTGAATTAATTGCATTCTCCCTCCTGCCACGTACACCTGGCCCATGAACACAGGATTATTTCCCTTCTGTCTCACTTGCTCCTAATCAATTATCCCCAAGTTGTGAAAAAAAACAAACCAAAAACAGGGTTTAAAAAAATATTAGGTATTTACATCTCTCAGCAGCTGAATTAATCTGAGATTAAATCTGGCATTTCAATGAGATTTCTCCAAATGGGAGGATAAATGTAATCAGATTACGGAGCCACATGGTGCTTCGGCGATTTCACAGCACTGAATTTTTCACCATTGCATGCGGTCTCAATAAACGCCCAAACGGCAGCGGTGCTGAGTGTTTAGCAGCACACAGACGGGAGAAGAGTCTCAGTCTTGTTCACGGGCTGATTTGCTCTTGCAAAACTTCAAAGCTGCAATTGGTTAGACAAAGGATGCTGTCTCACGTGCCGCAGTGTCTCCCTGAATGTGTAATGTTGTAACTCTGTCTTAAAGGCGCAGTATGTCAAATTTTGTAGCCTAATTGTAAGAATGCATATTGTTGATGATCTGTTAGTGACGAGCAGAGGGAGGCGGTATTTTAATACACAGAAATATTTGAATTTATCTGTATTTGCCTTTGAAATGAATGAATGACTGTGAACCTAACAACTCGGAGCTCTTGCCTGCATTGCACTGGATCAGCGTGACTTTATTCCGGTCCAAGAGCAGCGTTCCTCATGGCCAGTGCCTGCTGACCTACAAGAATAATTACGACCTGGAGTCCTCTCCATTCTTCTGCCGTTTCTGTTGACCTCTGCTTCCTCCTGTAGCCACGTAGCACCGTCACGTGACGTAACCACACTTTCCATCTAATTCATTTGAACTTTTTATGTTACTGTTTCACAAAATTTGCTTAATATTTATTTGTCAACAACCATGTCCCATTCATGATGCCACTAAATCCAGATGCTGATCCATGTTCTGGGCTTCTGTGGTCCAATTTAGGCCACCTTTCTTTGAGCGGGCCCGCTCTCAATGCAAATATACTGGTAACACTTACATTATTAATGAATGAAAACACAAGAGTTATTTTTAGTGACTGTAATTAGCTGAAAGTATTTATTCTATTCCACTCCATGCCCATATAGACCCTTTAAATGTCACACGTCAGACCGTTAAACAATTCCTAGAGATGCGCCGCTTCCAGTGTGACAGTGTGTTGTTGTTGATGTCATCAAGGTCTTGCTGAGCTATTTCTTCCACAGGTGAGGGCCAGGAAATTAACCCGGAGTGACTGCGACAGTGATTTAATAGGAGAGAGGGGTCGGGAGGGGGTCTCGTTCTTATCGCTAACGTTTGCCAGTAATGGTGAATAATTGTCAAAGAGAAACGGCGCCGTCGTTAATGAGCGGAGCAGACGAGAGATGGCGTGATGATGAAAGTGGATGTGCGCCGTGCGAGTCCTCTCTCTTCCTCCTTGGAAACGGCGGCGTCGCTGAACTCTAATGGCCTCGCCGTTTGACTGTCGGTGGCGGAGGGAAAGAGAGAGAGGGAGAGATAGAGAGAGAGAGAGAGAGAGAGAGGGAGAGGGAGAGCCCAATGAGAGGAATTAGATTGCACTCCCCATCTCCATCATTGTTTTTTTTTTCTTGTTTTTTGTTGCTCAAATAGCACATTGCTCTTCCACTTACAAGCAGGAACGCCACATCCACCCCGTCCACCACCCCCCCGACTCCGCCTCCTCCCGTCCCTGCCTCAAATAAAGCAGTTGGTTTGTAATCAATTCTTCCGCAGAGGAGTGAGGAGGTCGGGAGTGCTCTCTCCGCGCTCGCCGCTCCTCGCAAAATGGAATAAATGTGACATTAGGGACGTGGGTATCATTACCTTGATGAATTACGGAAGGTATAACGATTATGGAAATTGTCATCGACCGATCATTTGTCTCAATTTATTGCGTCTCAGTGCCACCGTGGCCGAGCACACCGAAATGTTCTAATGTCAATACTTGCGCGGGGCCGTTATCGCTGCTCCGGCGATGGCCGAGCACCGCGGCGGCTCTCCCCGTCCTCACGCCATCCATCCCCGTGCCCAGTCCCGACCTCGCCCTCCCCGTCCCACGCTGAGAAAAAGGCGGTGATGCTAATCGAAGAATTGACCAGAGGTGAGAATTGACCAGTGGCGGTCACAGACTGGGACAAAGACGTGAGGCTGTCGATGAAAGGGCTCCTCTTGATTTCAGCTTGTTCCAGTTCAATCTCAGTCCCGCCCTCTCAATCTCGGCGCTGTCAATCTGGGTTTGAAAGGGCTGCGGGAAATGAATTAATTTGTAAAGTTCACAAAAAGACGCTTTGTTCCTTCTTAAATGTCCCTGTTAGTCCGTTTAACGTTCCAAAAATGTCAATAGTAAATTACAAATCAGATGTATGGTGCTATGGTTACCAGGGTGGCTATGCTAATTCCCCCCTTTGAAGGCAGTGAGGCTGTAATACAGAGCACGCCGTGGCTGGCACACTGTCCCAAAGAGATTCCCGGGAAGATATTGCTCTGTGCTCTGCGTCAACAATATCAGGCCACCTCGGGGAGCTTGTTAGCACTCTGCATTTTTTGCACATATTATCATAACACCTCTAAAATAAGAGACATTTTGTGTCTTTTACTCACGTGACTCATCACCTTTCCCTCGCTGAGAATATATGAATTTGATTACACCCTTGACATTCATAATTTGCAGAGGCGCGGCAAAATCGGTAACCCTACAGAGACAATAAATCATGGTTATGTCAACCGTGCTCATTAGACTTCAATTTATGAAAATTGTGCAGGATATGAAGATTTGCAAAGGTCTAGACTCAATGAAAGCCCGTGATGGAGCCTCTCTGGAGGGTTTTCTAATCGCTGCAGCCGGAGTTTGGCCCCATAATGGGGGACATATCTCTTCATTAGCCCTGTGTTGGAGTACAGTAGCATTCATCCCCGGCTTTGATAAACGCAATGCAATTTCCCTGCCCATGCAGTTTTAGCACACCGCAGTTGCCTACGTTCAGGCGAGTCTTCTCCGAGTGAATGTTATTGCTTATTGCACTAAGTGAACAAAGCGACAAGGGAGGGCATAATGGCGCGTTTAGCTACCAGTAGATTGGAATCGCTTTTACAACAGCGCCAGGAACCTTTATTTTTCCGCTGCTATTCACACTACGTCAGGGATTTTTAAGCGGTCTATTATTGCACCGCTTAGCCCGGCCATGAAAGCCGAGAGCTGACTGGTTGATACCGAAAAAGACGGAAGAGGGGCTTCCCTGTACAAAAACACCGTGGTCTCAGATAATTTCACAGTGTTCACAACTAGATGTCGCTGTAAATAAGATGACAAACCACACATCTTATTAGAAAGGTTTTTTCTCAATGTCATGTCTTGCAATGTCTGCAAATTAAGCACACTGAAAACCATTGTAAACCCTAACATGTAATTTGAATTTATTGTTTTTTTGTTTATAGAATATTTTAAATACTTATATATTTTTTATTAGTTGTAGTATTATTTTGTTTTTATAGAAGTCGTAATTTAGAAGTACGTTTTTGGGACAAATGCTACTTTAATGATTTCCTACTCTGCATATTTCTAATTAAATTTTACAAATAAATATCCCATATAATTAACTCTTAATGAGCTTTGAAGTTTCTGTCATCTGAACATTTTTGAACATGTTTAATAATTGTAAATATAAATGGGTAAATTAATTTTACTTTAAATGTACTGTTTTAGCCTATCAGATGCACTCAATGCAATTATTTATTCTAATTTTAATCAGAAATAAATAATATTATGCAATCACGCAATCAGCCTTCATATATGTACACACACACACACACACACACACACGTGGATGTCTGGGTGTGTATACACAAAAAAAAATTAACTTTAATGCATAGTGTTACACATCTACACAGCCTGAGTTCAGTGAATTAGTGTTTCAAAATTTAAATTTAATTCAAAATATTTGCAGAAATATTTGCAGAAATATAATAAGTATTATTGTTATTTTATTTAATAGTTTTAATTTCATATGACATGTGCACAATGCTCATTTTGCAAAGGGTTGTGCACATTAACCTTCTGCAAACTAGGGCAGATACAGCTTAGCTCTAGTTATATATAGTGAGAAGTGCTGATGATGGTTCTAATGGGCTCCATGCAGCCGCAGGTACAAATGAACAAAGGCTGAGTGGAGATCACATGGGGAGCAGCACGAGGCAGAACACTGTAGACTGCCTTTCAGAAAAAATAGATATCCTCAAGGGTTCCACTGCACTGATGAACACTGACAATAGACCAACACTATGTAGCTGCGTTTCCTGCGTGTGAACCACCATCGTCTTGTAAATAATGCAGCGGCAAAGTGCCACTTGACCTTTGACTCACCACGTCTTCTTTGCTCTCCTCCTTCCATTTCACGTGCCTTGTAAAAGACAGAGAACAGCCACCGACTGTACATACCCAAATCTGATGAAGAGTCTGAACTAACAAAGCAAGATAATTGGCAAACACAAATTTACAAAAGGAACAACTTTGTTTTGACGTTAGTCGAGGAAAGTCTCGGAATATTGTCTGTGCGGACGATGAGAGCACGGATAAAAACAATCGTGTTCCACTGTGCGTGCTTACAAAAGCCTCGGAAGCATCTCATGTAAAATTGCTCGCTCTGTTGAAAAGCAACCATGGCGACACGAGGCCCCTTCCATCGGGCTCGAACATTGTCAACTGGAGGCGCTGTGAGTAGGCGGACAAGATCAAAATACGGCGAAATGGGCGCAATTTTAATTTGTGGTAAAACCTTTAATTAATTTTATTTTTAGCAGCGGGGGCCGCCTCGGGATAAATGAGAGCTTTGTTGTCGCCTGTTGTTTACAGCTGCTTACTGCCCGGGCTTTATGCAATTTTTTTGTTTTTTTTGATTTTTGAAAAAGGAGCTAACCCTGGTTTCATCTTCCATTGTATCTGCGCAGCCGCGTCTTTTGTTCTCCTTTATTCTCCTCACCTCCTCGACAGCTCGGCCGTTCCTGAGACTCTGCTCGTGCTCTCCGCTCCCTCCTGTTCTGCACTCTTTGGTCTTTGTCCTCCTCCGGAAAAACCAGCGCACCCGCGTCTTCCAACAGAGGCTTTCATCTCTGGACTTGGCGTTTCTTTGATTTCTTACCTCACACCATCACACGACAGGTTCCTTCACTCCTCACCCCATGTGCTGATTCATAGGTGGTGGCTCCTGAAATATGCTCACCAAACACCAGGTCTCATTATAATGACCCCGTGTAAATGGTTCCCTCGGTCTCTTTCACTTGTACACTGTCAGAGAGAGAGAGGAAAAAAAAAAAATCTAATTTCTTATCTCGGCGGTGTCTCCCTTTGTTACCCAAAGGGAATTTTGTTCCGGAATGTGAAGCATCTGAGATCCGAGGTCAAGGTTTGACTTTGTTCGTTTTGCAGGCACAAGCTAGTGATTGTGATGACTTTGTAAAGAAAATCAGCAGCTTCCAGCTTGCCTTATAATAGAACCTTCGCATTTGAGCAAATAGCCAGTGTGCATCAGCAAGGGATGTGATGTGCCTGAGCAGACGCACGAGGCTTTGTGTTCCATACCTGCAGCTCTGTTGTGGAGTCCTTGGTGAGAGAAGAGTTCGTCCCAGGAGTCGCTCGATTTGTTGAATCGTCAACCTGCTGACAGTACATGTTAAAGGCAGAGCGATCATATAGAAGGGACAAAAATATTATCTTACATATGTCAGGACCTGCTGCTATTTCATTTTTTTGATCTTTGTTTTATTTCGTATCACAAATTGATTTAATTTAAAAGGACCTTGGCATATAAAGCAAAAACACAGAACTGGCAACAGCTTTGCATTTCACTCAAAATGTGTCTTATTTCCCAAATTTAATCAACCCTACCACTTTTTGGACCAGTCTTCCGATGAAATTTCACATTCTGAGACATCTTGTGTAATCAAAAGATAAAGGACTCAAACTAGTGCAACGGCTAGTTGTGTGGCTAGTACGCGGCTGGACTTCCCTTACACAGTCCAGCTTTTCTTTCAAACTGATACTGTGCCGTGATACAGCTTTATTCATATGAGTAAATGCATGGAGCATCTGTCCGCGGTGTTGCCCTTCTGCTCACTGCCTTTAACTGCAGCTGATGTGTGATCCCACCGCCCGATACGGCACTTCTCCCCCCTTTGAAGCCGTCCTATCCATCCCTGAGATTTATGATAACACTGGGCCAGCTTATATTTCAAAAGGTGTCTTTTTTTTTTTTTGTTACCATATATCCTCTCTGGCATATATTTGAAAAACTATGAGCGGTGAAAAAAGTGAAGAAAAAAAAAAAACCCAACTGGACAGGTTTATTTTGGAACATAAAAAAAAAAAAAATCAACAAAAAAACTTGCACTATTAAACATACTAGAAAGATTCTAGAACTGTCTCGCCTGAAACTGTATGGTTTCAAAGGTTTTCTTTGTGACTTGTGGCAGCCATAGTAGCTCAGGTGCCTGTAATAAAAAAAAAAAGAAAGAAAATGTTCTTAGAGCGGCCTCTGAAGAAAAAGCCATGACCCTCCCACTCGGTTTTAAATTGTCCTCTGAGATCTGAAGGCTCGGCAGAGAGACATCCATCTACGTCTACCTCCTCCACTTTAAGCTTCCGAGCCAGATTTAAAACCCGGACGTAAATCAGAGCGTCATCTGCAAAAAGAGGAAAAGTTTCTTCAAACGTTCTCTTTTAGGGCTTCACGCCGCTCCTCCTTGTAAATAAACTGCTGTTTGGTGGTGGTGGTGGGCGGAGTGTTGAGTCCTCTTCCCCTCCTCGACGCACATGTGGATAATTTTCGCTTGCATTGGTGCGGGTGAAAAGGTCCCCCTGCCCCCCGCCTGCCCTGAAACCCTGGCTGGATAACCCCGGGTGAAAGCTGTTTTTGTCCCTTTTGGAAAGGGGATTCATTTCCACATGAAAAGGGAACTACTGTCCAATCCCTTTATACACGTCCGTTTAGTTTGCCTTACACAATGCTGCGCTAACAAAAGGCAATAGCCCTTGCGAGCGCCGATATAAAGGCCCGGCGCGTACGCTGAGGGCGCGACTATTGTCGCCCGCGCTCCATAACATACATCAGACAAGACAAGACACAGTTTTTCGGCACATCAACACTCGCTGTCTGACCCCTTGGGGACAAATTTCTGCATACACAGGAAGAGCAAAAGGAGGGTATGCATAATTTGTCAATGCTGCTGTTTCTTCTTCTTCTTCTTCTTGTTTTTTTCTCCCCCCCCCTCCCCTCCAACGTCCAGGTCTCTCTGTCCCCACGGTGCGGCCCATCTGTTTTCTCCGCCGATACCGAACATGTGTAAAACATACAGAGCCAGAGAGAGTATTATTCCTTTATGTATGCTGCACTCTTGGGCTTTAATGGTGAAGTTTCTGGTTCACGTCTTCTTTTTTTTTGTGTTTGTGTGTGCGTGTGTGTGTGCGCAATTTGGACCTGCAAAACAGCCGTGGGAAGCAAATGCAGAAAATAAATTTCCCCATTTAATTCCACCGGCTGCTCTTTGCTTTAATCTGGAGGTCTTTAAAAAAAAAAAAAAAAGAACAGCGGCGCAGTGCAACGGGGATGGATGAATCAGGTGCTGTGTGCCCTGTATTCTGTGGAGAAGCCCTTATCGTTCATCTCTAACCTGCCTGCACCATTTGTTTGATATGAGGCTTATTTTTTCTTTTTTTCATTAGCATATGTGTGTGTGTGTGTGTGTGTGTGTGTTTTTGTGTGTGTGTTAAAGTCTTAAACCTCTTTTATATTCAAGTTTCTGGTTTCCGATTCCACCCGTGTTCATTTTTTTTACAGGGTGCCGCGTGCGCGCGCACACACACACACACACACACACACACACACTCGTCTGGCTGCGGCTGGGTGTGTTGAAAGAGACTGGCTTCCAATAGAGGGCACAGTTGGCTGCACGGACGCACACGGGGAGACTCACTGGGAGACTCACTGGGAGAAATTAAAGCCTTGAGTTTAACACACACACACACACACACACACACACAAATCATTAGTGAAAACATTCCGGTCCACCTTCCTTTCTCTCTCCCTGTGTGTGTGTGTGTGTGTGTGTGTGCAACACAGAATGTTTTTTTTTTTTTTTTTAATAAATGGATGTTAATCTATCATTAACCCTCACAAACTTAGATGAACCTCCATGTAGACGGATTTTTATTCATTTTTTAAAGTGTGGATATGTTGCTTAGTAACTAACTTTCAGACACATTTTCTGAAAAAGCCCCCAAGAATATTACACCAGAGCAAAGAGAGGGTGGGGGGGAGGAAAGTGATTCGACTTTACGCAAAGGGTGAAAAAAAAAAAAATGAAGAGGACGGTTGGTGGAATCAGCAAAAAAAAAACTCTCTGTTCTTTTTTTTTTATTTAATGTCCTTCCATTCTACACCCCCTCTTCCTCTCTCTTTCCTTCTTTTTTTGCATGCCCTTGACTGAAGATTGAATGGCAGAGTCAGAGATGGATTGTTGGGCAGTTGCCTTTCATGCAGATAATGCCATTTGATGGAGGCGCGTTTTTGATGTGGCACCCGCGCATAATGGAAGAATCAAGCGTTCGAAGGCCGCGGCTGATTTTGCCTGGAGAAAAGCTGTCCTCAGTGATAACTTCATCGCTGCATGTGGTCCGACGTGGGCTAAATTCAGGAAGGGGATTTACCGGAAAAAAAAGAGACAGAGAGAGAGGGAGAGGGAGAGAATCTGCCCAGTCTGCCCCCCCCCATTGCGCTACCGGGGCCTGCAGACCAACAGCTTGAAGGTCTGTGATCTGCTGCTGGTATTGTGAGTCTCTCTCCCGTCTCTTCTCCCCCCAATCAAAACAAGTTTTCCTCGAAATGCGTTTTTTATAATGTGTTATTTATTTATTTTTTTCTAGTGGGATTAGCCAGCGCATGCTCTTGTAATTAATGAAGCCCTGCTTTCTGCCGGCTTTGACGCTAAATGCTGTCATTTGAAGACGGGGCTCTTGTTTCCCTTTATTTACAAAGCTGAATCAGAGTCAGTGCGACTTTTTTTTAGTTTTAGAAATGACCCTGAGCTCTTCAAGAGGAAGTTCAGTCGTAGTTTAGTAAATGCCAAACTGCCATGCCAAAAAAAGCCTGTCAAACAATTTAAAGCTTCCTTTTATTTCATTGGATAATAAAGTTTCAAACTTTCCCTAAATTGACACAATTTCCCCAACAATAATCCATGTTTCCATCCTGTCTGCATGAGAAAAGTCCAAAAATTACATCTGACGTCCAGCCCCGTCCAGAACGCTTGTGCTCAAACACACCCTCTGTGATCTCAGAAAGGGTGCTGATCCGTCTCCCATGCAGGTTAGTGAACACACCTCTAACCAGACTCTGCCTCTGCCAAGGTCCAGCAAAGCATCACTTTTAGCTGGAGACTGTTAACAGAGGGTTAAATATCCAAACAAAACATATTTGAATTTTTACATGATGACACCTTTGGTCAAATTGACTCAAATGTTATGATTTGTCGATTTACTTCAAAAATGTTTTTTGCCTCTGAAATAATAGATATAGATAGATAGATAGATATATAGATAGATAGATAGATGTTGGCAAAGCATCAGTTTTTAGCAGAAGGCTCTAAACAGAGGGCTTAACGTGCACTTTGCTGCAGATCAGTGGAGTTTCTGGATAATGAATCATGCGGTGCTGCTCTGCTGGAGCTCAGGATGAGTGGAGAAGTGAAGATGCGAGGCCTTCAAGGTTTTCTCTCTGCTACTTCAGAACTTACCGGGCCAGATCTTTGCGTGACGAATCAGGCTTGACGTCACTCCAACCCTAAACACTGAGCGGCTTCAGCCTGCCCCCCCTCGGCTCACTCTTGTTTGTGCAACAGTTTAATCAACAGCTTGAAAAAACCTGCGGCTGCTGGCTGGTCTTTTTTTTTTTTTTTTTTTAGCGAGAAATCACACATTTATTTGCACGGCCGTGCATTTTGGGTCTCCTTATTTATTTCTTTTTCTTTTTATCTCCTTTCCGTTTTTCCTTTGTCACACCGACGGTGAGAAATCCGGCAGAAGGGGCCAATTAAGTGGCAACGCCGGGAGAGAGTGATGCGAGTGATGAGAGTGAAGAGAGGCACAGGCGAGGTGGAGTGCACACCCACCTCTCATCATTTATTCACACGCACATATGTGTATATTTCTTTCCTCCTCTGGCCACAGTTAACTCCGCACTTGAACTTCTCCTGCCGCTTGAATGCAAGATGATGCAATTCATTTCCCTGGCAGAGTGGGGGGTGGCGGAGGGGGGGTCAGCTTGGTCATGTGCAGCTGTGTGTTGCTCACTGGCTGGAGGTCACAGCTGGACCCTCCTTTTCTTTTCACCTTGTTGTTAATTTCATTTATTCACATCCATCCATCCCTCCCCTTCTCCTTCTTCCCCTTCCCTTCACCTCCTCACCGCCCCAACACTGCCACCACCACCACCACCACCACTATCCACCACCCACCAAGTCCCGGTGCTGATGGGAAGAGCAGATGCGACGCCGAGCCGAGCCGAGCCGAGCCGCCGGGATGGATGCGCAGTTTGTCAGCTGACAAGTGCGCGTTGAACAAAAGAGCAGCTGAGCGGCTGCCGAGCCTCCGCATCGTCGCCGAGTGACTTTATCTTGGGAGAGAGAGGGGAGGAAGAGGGGGAGAGGAACACCGAGATGGGTAAAACGTGCAGCGGTCCTACTTCCTGGAAGGGAGGGTGACTGTGCTGTGGGAAGTAGCGGCGGTACTGCTCTCTCTCTCTCTCTCTCTCTCTCTCTCTCTCTCTCTCTCTCTCTCTCTCTCTCTCTCGCTCCCGCTCTCTCTCTCCCTGTCAGTGCACAGACGCGCTTGTGCACGGTTGCGAGCGGCAGAAGGTCTCCGCTCATGACACCGCGCCGCGACGCGTGCAGCATCCTCGCCTGCCGTCATTTCCATCTCCGGAACGTCAAGGAGAGCGTTCACCGTTTGGCGTTTTATGTTTATATTTAAAAATATATATACATATAAGCGACCGGGTAGATTATTATTATTTTTTAAATTAATTTGCCCGTGACTGAGAGAAAAGGCGCCGAGGACTCGCTTCTGCACCCCACGCTGCCCCGCAACTTTGGACTAAAGCGCGGCGCTGGAAGTTTACGCGCCTCCGGCTCGGACATCCTCGGCGAGGCTTCGCTGCAGGTGCGTACATTGTGGCGATTTTATCCAGATCCCCCACCCCCTTTTTTTTTTTTTTGCTATTGGCCGCGTAACATTGAGATAAGCGGGGCAGCATCGGCGGTCCTTGTACAGTAATGGTGTCCTCTGTGATAAAATACCGAGCCCGAATCTGACGAGCTCCCAATAATCTGTCCCCGTCGCTGTCTGGATTATGGGAATTAGATCGCAGCCAAATGAATTGTTGGATTAGCTGCCATTCCCACTGTTGATTTGAAGGTTAAGATTTTTCTTTGTCCAATGTCAAAGTCTAATTCATGGCAAAGGTAACCTTGAGTTGACTATTTCTTGGAACAAGGCATTCATTCATTCTCTCTTTTTTTTTTTTTCAGCCAAAAAAAAAGTAAGTCACTGTGATGCTTTTAAAAATAACTGCTCAGACTCGACATTTGACTTCACCAACGTGTGTGAAAAATGTCCCGTGTTGGAGAGGTGAGGGGCCGTGCTGGCGCCGTTTGCAGTGTTTGAAAGTAATTTCTTCTCTCCGGTGTTGACAATGAGAACATAATCTTCCTCCCAGTCTCCGTCACCTCTCAACCCCCCCAGTGTCCTCAAGACGTCTGACCGCGGGGCGGGCGAGGGTGCGTGGCTTTGCTCCAATAAGTGAATTAAATCTGCACATTAAGTGCTTTGTGAAAAGCCTGATCGCCTCACAGGGGCGTAAATCACCTGCTGTGATAACCCTCTAAATCCACTAATAACTCAGGTGTCGAGGAGCTCGCACTCAGCCGCGGCTAAGCCCTGTAAGGAACTTTAATTTTCAGCTTTGGGTGCAGGAGGCGGAGACTTTTAATCTGACCGCGATTGGGTGGATTTTGAAGGAGGGTTCCGTTTTTTCTTTTTTACCCCGCACGGCGGGGCGTTCAAAAGCCTCGAATGTGGCGCAACTTCCTGGCTGGTCTGCCCCGGTTGTCTGGCGCTCGCAATGTTCGATTTGCGATTGGTGGAATTTTCGGGTTGCTCGTTTAAAGGAGACGGCCGGTGGAGCCCGCTGGGGTTCACGTCCTGCCTCTGTTGCGTCTCGGCGGGCGCGAAAAGTGGCGACGGCCCTCTGGTTTTGGCCCATTGAAGGAGCTCTGATCTGGTTTCACCGCCCACTGCAAACAAGAGTGTCTGAGTCCACATGATAGCCCAGAAGGACGAGGAAGTGTATCTGCCCCGGAGCTAAAATTGATTTACCGCAATCATCCGGAGTGCCGTTGAGGAACTGGTTTAGCGCGGTCGAGGCCATTTTGTGCCCGCCGTTCCTACCCTCCTCCTCCTCCTCCTCCTCCTACTCCAACCGGGCAGGCGAAAAGGCAGCAAATCTTCAGCGCGTCGGGCCCCTGGCTGTGACTTACGCCGGCGGGAGAACGGCTTGTTTGCCTCCAGAACCGCCTCAGTCTGTCTTCCTCGGACAAGAGCGCTGAGGCGACCCGGTGACACTCGTTGGCCGATATTGAGCGTGCTGCTTTTGTGGCCAAGTGGAGCGAAGCGACCGGCCGCTGATTCAAAGTGTCTTTCCCATTTGTGTGCTTTTGCGTGGGTGCAACCGGCCCAGACTTAATGGAGTGGTGGGCTTTCTAGAGGCAGCACCTCGGCGAGGAGACTAGCATCGGGCACGAACTCTAAGCTATCGATCGTATTTTAAGGCAGCTCCACAGCAATGAGCAAATAACGGCGTCGTCGGGCTGTAACGACGGCCGCGCGTCGACTTCAGACTCCGACACCTTTTAATCTGGGTAATCAAAGCAGGCGGCTGCGATTCCTGATGAGGCCGCGAGCAGGAAAACTCTCGGGGTAAAAAAGTGGGGGGAAAATAAAAAAAAAAAAGTCGAATTAATTCGGAAATGTGAGAGGAACTGTGTACACAACACTGCCACTCTGTGTTCGCATCCTTAAGTAATTTCCCCCCCTTTCATTATTCCTGTGGAGAATTTAATATTCTGTGTGATGAGAGCGGGGCCTCCTTCAGGGGTGGTGCCAGCTTGAGCGCTGGTCCTAAACAGTTTTATGGATTATTAAGGAGGGCAATCAGGATTACTCCCTTCCCGCTGTAAAGAAATGAGGAGGAAAGGACTCCTCCTCGATGCGACCAACCTTTTCCCCTATCAACCACCCCCCCACACACACACTCACCTGTGATATGGCTTACTGCTTGTTGGTAATGTCATGTACGCACTTCTGCTCAGCATTTTTGCAGTTTTATGCGTTTAATGTGAACGAAATCACGGCTTATTTGCACGTGTAATGTTTGAAATTGCCCCTTGAGGGACAAATAACCTATATTTGTAATTGAATTGAGGTTGATGTCGTCAGCGGCTCGGAGGAGACGACCTCTGAGGTGCGATACCGTCTCATCCGGCAGACCCCCTGCCCACCATTTTTCGAACGCGCCGGCCCGAAACACGCAGAGGTTAACGCAGACTGACAAACTACACCCGCAGCTCCCTGGGCGCATCGGCCCCATGTCATATATTTACTTTGCGTAATTGCTGCCCTCTAATCTCTTGCTATTAACACGCCTCCCGCCTCCTCCTCCACCTATTGTGCGCGCCGCGCTCGCTTCCACCTGCGTTCACTGGAGTTGTTCATTTTTATTTTTTTTTTGCCGCTTTTCCTCCCTGGAGAGCGAGTCGGACACGGTGATGAATGGCGGCCGCGAGAGCGAAGCACGCCCGGTTTGCGCTCGCTGTTGTGTATTTTTAGGGAACAGGACCTCGCCCGGTGCCCTCCGTGCTTGCAGATTTGTTTTTCTTTTCCTTCTTTTTTTTTTTTTCATCGCCCCAACCCCTCCAAATCAGGAGATTATGATAGTTTAGCACCGCGATAGGACACTTGGGGCAGAGTTTGCTTTCGCAAGTCGCATAATTATTGCGGAAAGTCACCCACAGGATTTAGAGGGGAAGGGATTGCTCGCTCTTGAAATGTGCTTAGTGTGGGGATATTTAGTGACAGCGCTTGATGCATTACCTCGGCTGCTCCTCCACTACACTGTTGACTGCACAGGGCAAAAAAAAAAAAAAAAGACCACTGAGTGCGGAGTATAAGCATGAGTTATCTTCTTTTCTTTTTTTTTTAACTAAAGTGCACGTGCGCGAGCCTTTCCGAGGTCACAATAGTGTGTTTTGCAATATTGAATTAAAATGTGGGCTCCTCAACAAGCACGAGCGGCGGTCGGGAATATAAATAGAATTTTATATTAACCTAAAGGAGGATTTACATAATGTTTTCCGTCTGGAATATTGGCTCGGCATAATGTGATACCTGCCATTGCATTTTGATGGGGGAAAGGAGAGCGAAGCTTCCTGGAGGGTGCTAATAGCAGCTCCGTCGCCTCTCCGGACTGCGTGGCCCTGATGCCGTGTGCACGGAGCGCGCGCTGATTACAGCATGTTGCAGCCGGATGTAGGACGGTTCACTGTGTGTGTGTGTGTGTGTGTGTGTGTGTGTGTGTGTGTGTGTGTGTGTGTGTGTGTGTGTGTCAGACCTCTTTGTTTCTGTTTGGAACATTCTGCTCCCGTCTTGCCAAAAGCAGGCTGTGATGAAAGCCACCTGCGATTAGCCAAAAAGGACGGCGCCCCCGCTGGTCCAGCACTGGGAGCAGCGCCGCTTCACACTTTTGTAACCTGCAGATTAACATTTATGGCCCAGCATGCTCTGCTGGACTTTCTGGGTCAGGACCAAGTGGCAAGATTTAAGGAGCGACTTTGGTGCGACACGACTTTCTTCCCCCCAGTGCGCGCAGCGGCCCAGCCTGGTGGGGAGAAACAAACGGAAATGTTTTCGTTTTTCTTTTTTAGTTTGTGTCCTAGGGCACTGAAAATAAAACTGTGTCGCACTGCCTGCTTGTCAAAATAGTCACAGTTCGTGTCTAAGTGCTGGTGAAACACTGGCGCTACTGACAACTGGGAAATCTTGGTTAGTTAAGTGGACTAACTTTGCTAACAGCTCAAAAAACATGCGATGCATCATGCAAACGTGTTGTTTGTGCCAAGGATTTTGCAGCAAATTCATTTTCTTCCAGTTTTGGAAGGATTTTTCTCCCCCCCAACTCTCACGGTTCAACCCCCTCTAGGTGTATTTCACGCACCGCATACGGCAGCGCGAACTCCTGTTTTTATGATGCAGCTCGAGTTTTTCCAAAGGTCCCCGGTTGTCCGCGGAGAGCCTGGCGATGCATCAGTCGACCGTTTCGGTCATGGCTGCGTGGCAGCCGCGGTAATTCAGTTTGACGCCGGCTGCGCCGAGAACCGCGGATGACGGAAAGAGACGGGGGAGGCGTCAGAGGGAGGGGAGCTGGACGGCAACACTTCCCGCCCGTCCTTTTACGGTCGGCGGGGTGAAGAAGAAAATATTGAGCATCAGACCATTGAGGGGAATAAAACTGGCTCCTTGGAGTCAGAGTAATGGCACACAGGTCAGCAATCTTTGACTTCCAGAGCGAGCGAGCGGCGGCGAGCGCCGCGGACGTGGTCGGACGGCGGCCCGCGGAGCGGAGGAGTTCCCGCCGCTGGAAAGTGGCGAAACTGCGGCCGCTTCGGTGAATTTTTAGATTGATGTTTCTTTAATAAGGCTCCAAAGTCTCTCAGTATTCCGATAGTGTGCCATCGTGACCTACATACTCCTCAAAATGCTGACAAGTGGCGAATAAAACCCTGCAGTTCCTTTATGTATTTTTTCCCCTCTTATGTAGCAGCGTATGCCTAAAGAGGGATATATAGAGAGGGGGGAAAAAAACACAGTCAATATATTATTCTGTGTAAAGTGCAAAACTTGTCTTCGTTATGTTTCATCCTCCATTTCTATTATCGTACCCTGGGAACTTTGATGTCGTGGCCATGTTCCCGCGCGGCTACCAGCGGCGGGTCGAGGTCGTCGTTTGGTCAGATTGGATGTTTCCAAAGCAATCACAGCGGAAGTCCGTGACGGTGAAGAGTGTCGCATTCCAATTGCGACGTTGAAGTCCCTCCCCCCGGCTCCCCCCCGGCTCCCCTCCTTGGCCCGCTGCCGTTGTCTCCCACCTCCGTGTGATTGCGCCGCTCATCCATCCCATCCAGCCTCCGCACGCGCCAGAGAAGGAGGGTTAGTTTGTCGTGCAATCGTGTGAGATGCATTCGAATGACGCCCCGGTGTCAGCGCGTTAGAATACCTCGGGTTTGAAATGCTATCAGGGTGCCGGGGGTTTGTGTGTGCTCTCTCCCCGGCATTTCAAATCTAGTTTGTGTAATGATCCCCCCCCCCCCCTCCTTTTTTTTTTTTTTTGTCTGGGTCTGACTGCTGCGCTGACGGGCCACAGTAGTGCAACAAAAACTGCTCTCCAGATGTCCCGATTAGGCCATCAAGCAAGACAGATGTCTGTTGAGTTTGCAATTAAAAAGGGCGCCACTGCTGCTGCCACTGCTGTTGCTGCTGCTGCTCCTGCTGCTGCCGCCTCCGCTGCTGCTGCTGAATCTACCCAACATGTCTCTGATAATATTTGTAGCATCTTTGCTTTTTGTTTACCAGCTGATTTGGACAAACATTCAAATGTTCAAAACCTTTCGCTCATACCGATACTCATTCCAATTTATATGCATAGGTTTTCTCTTCATTACAAGAGTGGAACTCATCACTATTCTCAGCATCGTCCCACAGTCCAAATACACACATGCACATAAAGATAATGGGCAAAGGTGTAGTTGTAACTGCAAGTGGTAGTTTGTCACTCTGTCTTCCGTGACCTTCAGGCAGGTGATAGAATATGGATGGGTGGATCAATGGGTAGGTTGTTGTTGTTGTTGTTGTGTAAGTCGCTGGGAACTGTACTTCCAATTATAAGAAGAGATGACTGTGAAAATGAAGCAAGCATTTCAAAGGAATTTGTTTGAACTCTGTATTGGCAATCATCTCCGAACAAGCGTCTGATTTTCAAATTCAAAAACGTTTGACACTGATGTCCCAAGAGTGACCAAATTGAAGAGACATGCTGCCAAAACCCCTTTGAATAAGTTGAAAGCAACAGTGCTGATTGGGCAATGAAGGTATAAATTTAGTACTGCAACAAACAATGGTGTCTGCTAGCTACCAGGAACTCCTGGTGGTCCTCCATGTGAAACCCTTGCAGATTCTTGACACACTGGCTATTGTGCTATATGATGAAACAGTACTTCCACCAATAGAGATGCTGCCCTTTTAGTCAAAAGTTAAATTTCTGCTGTGCTGTCAGACCACCAAATGCAGGGTCTCTGTAGTTACCGGGTGGCAGATTCTCATTCCTCCACAAGCTGCAGAAAGAAATAGGGATCATTAAAGTAAGATGACTTCTGTCTGACCTGATACTGATGTTGGATTGGGCCGGTTCCGTGTCCTGTGGAGTCTGTTCTTACAACACGCTGAGCGGTTTCCTTGCGGCCTCATTGTGATGCAGCCACCACATCACCGAGGTTTAATTGACCTCCATTGCAAAAGGGTTGATCATGGATTTGTTTTGCGCGTCGCAACAGGTATGGCGAGTTGATTTTATTTCTGGAGCCCAGCGCCGGCAGTCCATTACGAGGGAACATTAGGTGACGATTGTTGACGCCGTCTTGCAGGAATCCCAATTAAGCCAATGTACATGAGCATTATTACTTCCTCTGATCCCCCGAGTGGAATAACACCGGCGCGATACCAGTTTGAGAAAATGACATACGGAGGCCCCAGTGAATTAGGAGCGTCTAGTGTAATTGGGAGTGCGATGTGAAAGGGAGGGCCTGTTTTGATAAGAGCCGGGCTCGAGCTCGGTAGCCTTGGATACGGATAAACGCTGGAGTCCTCAATGTATGAATGCACTGAATAACCACATATTACCATTGGAGATGGGGGAAGATAGTGCTGAAGAAACATTCTAAAACTCGGCTTTTTATATTCCAATTGTCCACACCTAGCAATTACATTTAAAAAAAAAAAAAAAACCTGAATTATTTTGCTTGTGCTTGCAGTTTCCCCCCTTCTAAAGATTCAATGAATATATAACTCTACTGTCGCTGGTGAAAGGGTTATTTGGGGGATTTGTAAACATCCCTGCACAGCTTATTATGTTGTATCCCAGCACTAGCAGATGCCGTCTTTTATTATTTAATTCACACTGTCAAAAAGGCAAACAATGAAATGGTCAGGATTAGACTTTGGCAACAAAAAAAAGGAAAAGAAAGACGTGTTTCGGCTCAGCTTTTTAAATGATTTGTTTTGGCTGGGCCACAGTGGCGTTGTTTGTATTCCAAATGTACTGCAACTGGTGAGATATGAAGCTGTGGGCCCCATGTGCACGGAATAATGTGAAGTGGCTGTACCAGAGATTTGCATCACTTTACTCCACTTGTGAATATTCTGCATCATACTCCGAAACAAGAGGAGTGGGGATGGAGCGGGATTTCATCATCCTTCCTGAGAGTCTCGCTGAGTGTGGTAAGCTCATCCGTCACCGAGCACGCTAAGGATGTGCCTGCCACTGAAATTTAATTGCCAGTAAACGCTTTCATGGAGTTGTTTTTCTGCCTTCTTCATTTTCACCCCTCTACCCGACAACCTCTCCTATTTGTCTAATGACCATTCACACGGAAAGAAGAAGAAGAAGATGCCGAGGTGGAACCGTGTGAAAACGTTTTTTTCTTCTGCCAAATATCATTTTCCTGCTTTTCATTCTTACCTCATTTCTTCCCTTTGTACCTTTTCCCCCCTTGCGTTTATCCATGGATGTGAGACCGGATGTGCTCCAGCATATCACCCACTGCATGTGATTGCGCGTCACTGGGAAGCCATTTATGGATTTTGTCATCCTCCATAGCAGCTGCTTACTTATGCTTGCATTGTTCGGCAGGCAGCGGGAGTGTTGGTGACGTGTCGTACAGGTGGTTCCGTGCGGTCGCGACCCGGTGCAATATTCTAAACAGGATTCCAGTCGAATGACGGCCAATTCCGCGGCGCCCTCCAGGTTCCGTTTCTAATACAGTCCTGGATCCTTCATCATGCGGCTAACACTTAGCAGAGAGAGCGAGGAAACCGACGCACCACATCTCCCTTTATAGAAACCGATTGAATGTGAAGTTCAGCCGGTCAGAGAGTGATTGTTGCGGCTATTGCCGGGGATTCATCGCCGTCTATTCTCGGTAATGGTCCAGACTTCTTGTCGCGTCGAAGGGATTCGGGGCTTTGAGCCTCAATAAGGAATGAGCGCAATCTGGTTCGGGTGGCATGCACAATTCACCGGGCCCCCGCGCGGCGCGCTGCAGACAAGCACTTTCTGTGTCTCGGGGAAAAAAATATTAAAAAATCACCGGTGTTGTGGTGGTGGTGAGAGGGGGAGGGGTGAAGGGGGACAGGCAGCATCTGATGGAATACGGCACCCGGTTCTCCCTCTCTCCTTCCTCCCACTGCCGGGAGGCACGGAGGGAAGGGAGGGTGAGAGGAGGAGCGGTAACCGAAGAGTAGAAGGGGAGCATCAAGGAGGAGAGAGAGAGAGAGAGAGAGAGAGAGAGAGAGAGAGAGTTACAGTGAGACTCGACAAGATGAATTATGCAAAGCTGTCAGAGGCGGCTATTGTTGGAGGTCCCGGCTGTGTTAAAGGGATCCAGAGCTGATCTTCAGCGGCTCCTCTCTCCTCTCACTCCTCACTCCTCCTGCGTGTGATCTGTGCTGCTCCGGCAAAATAGCCAATAAGACCAGGAGAGCTGGGATGGGCTGGGCTGGGCTGGGCTGGGGCGCGATGGGACTGTCCACCCGGTGGCAGCTGGATTGTCTTGGAAGGGGTCGCGCGGCGCTAACGACAAGCGCAAGCACTTTATTGCCGTTATTTACCGAGGTCACCGTCAGGCAGATGCGAGCTGACTCGCGCGGCAGCCTCGGCGGGAAAATAATTACCGTACAAAAGGGGGTTAGCGGGAGAGATGCCATTTCAGCACTCCTGCCGGTGGCGGCCACTCCGGGTGCTTCGCTAAAATGTCTTGTGTGCTGAGGTCAGGATCGTGCGCCCACTCAATGTTAGCCAATGGATTTATATTAAGTTATCTGCAGAACGACTTTAGCTCCGATACATCTCGGAGATGCCGCCCCAGATTAGAGATTGATTGAGTGAAATTTCATTGCACTACTTCATTTGTCCCCCAGCAGTCTTGTGTGAGTGTGTGTGTGTGTGTGTGTATATATATATATATATATATATATATATATATATATATATATATATATATATATATATATATATATATATATATATATATATATATATATATATATATATATATATATATATATATATATATATATATATATATATATATATATATATATATATATATATATATATATATATATATATATATATATATATATATATATATGTATATACATATATTCGTATGTATTAGGTTTAATGTCTTTTCTTTCATTTTCATGACCATTGATGACACTATTGATATTGCAGTATCTCACTGAAGACATCAAAAGTACGTATGAACACACATGGAACAATATAAAGTGTCAAATAACTCAAACACGTTTTATATTTAAATTCTATAATTCTAGTAGAAAGTTGTAAGTAAACCATTCCGGTAATATATAAGTAAAATGATCAGAGTGGGCTTACTGCACTGCACTCATGACAAGAGCCTTGCCAGGACAGATGAGCCACAGAGTTGCATCTCATCGTATCGCATTGCATTGTATCATTGTGAATCTCACGGCATTGCATCAAGCCGAGACTAGAGAATTAAAAAAGAAAAAAAACAAACTCAGATTCAAGTATCGTCTCACAAATAAAGATGTAGTTTGAGGGATCCTCATGAGGACAACAAAGTCTTTGCGAAAAGCAATTTGTGTGGTATAAATCCAAATATGTGTTGCAACAATGAATTTAATTAGGAACTGATGTCAACAGTAATTTCAGGACAAATTTCATTATTTGTTTTGTTTCAGAATTTTAGATTTTCTCAATTGAGTGGTGTGGGTCATGAAAATAAAAGTGGGAATTAGGAGCATTTTGTGCACGCAGTATATTTGGAAAAATGTACCTTTTTCCCGCAGTTTCGCGGCACTCTGCGCTATCGCTGCTCACATCTGCCACTGTTTCATCCTGGGGACTCGGGCTTCTCTCTGTCAGCACACGTGATTTTTCAAAAGGCCTGCGGGACATTTCAATTTTTTTTTCCCCATCAATAAATTCTTTCCCCCCCTACTCTCTACTGCATCAGTGGCCAGCCACTTGTGCATCACCGGATAGCGTGCACAACAATACAATGCTAAAGTTGCAGCAAGGGTACACAATGGGAGTGACGGGATTTGCAAGATAAAAGGAAGGAAATTACAGCAATCTGAATACGCACGCAGCTGTTTGTAAATAGAAATAATTGTTCGAAAAAAAATTTTTTATTAGCCATGGCTTTACTGCAATGTTGTGTTATTTAGAATAAGGACAAGAAAGGTAGAATATTTGTGTGGATGGAAATATAAATCTACGCTCACTTTAGATTAAAAAATAAAAAGTGAAAGTGTTTGTAAATGTATTTCTAAATTAGCTTAAATAAATCAAATTTTATACGGCATCCATTGTGAAGCTTCAAGGCAATTTGTTGTCGTAACTGTCTCTGCCTCCCTTCACTGCACCGATATGTTAGTCTGCAGATAAACATGTTCCTGGGAAACCATCTATTAAATCAAGTCCAGCCAATCCCACGCTGGGTTCATGAAGCAAATTAAACACAACACTGAGTATCTGATTCTTAATTAAGCCTGACATGCTCCACTTGGTCGCGTCTTTGGTCTCCGATGTATTGCGAGCGAAGAAAAGTTTGACACTTGATCGTTCTCACGATGCACTCGGAGAATTAGACGCAACGTCAATTAGCTCTTTGTTATCGGGTGGCTCCTGTTCGGCGCGACTCTCACTCTTGTTTTTCTCTGTGAAGTGGCGAGAAAAACAGCTCCTCTCTCCCGAGGTGACGCTGCCGCTAGCACCGCTCATTAACCCACAGTTAAAATGAACGCGATAGCCAGTCAATTTGCTAAACGGCGAGGAGTGACGTGCGCTCGACGTGCGGCAGGGAGGAGAGGAAATGAACGTTTCGTGAATTCAAACTCTCCGTCGGTTGTTGACGATTCGGCATTCGGTCATTTCCCGTCAATTTGAGGTATTGGCAAACCGACTAATTGAGTCGTCTGCGCCTCGAAAGCGGCTCCTCTTGATACGCGTCCCTGCTCGAAACATCAAAACTGTCTGTTTGGGGCCTTTGATAAATCACGCACGGTGTGTCACTTGCCTAATCAATTAACTTAGTATGAAACGGCTTATTGGTTAAAAAGACGCGTTCGCCTTCTCGTCGTCCCACCACGCCCGCCCCAAATCCCGAGTCGCCCGACATGAAACGCGCGCCGCTCCCATCTTTTGATGATGGAGTGCGTGGCAGACATGAAACAAGCCGAGCTCACATCCGCTCCTTGAAGCCTGCTCAGCCGCCCCGAAGAGCCAATTGACTCGGACGCGTTTCTTCGCGCCGTATTACACAGATGGTTTATGGCTTTACGCTTCGGAAGGAGTGCAGAGGTGTGTCGGACTGCGGCAGGTGTCGAGGGCGACGCGGGGGTCGTAGCCCGACCCCGCCGCGGGAGTCGTTGGGATGGGCCGTGCGTAGATCAGGTGGAGGCCGTGTCTATTCCTGCGCCCTGCCGACCGGCTTCACCCCCCGCCGACCCCCACCGACCCCCACCGACCCACCGAGGACCCCCGTGTGACGCTCATTTGGCAGCGGACGCCCATTCTGTGAGAGCGGTCACGGGTGACGGACTGGCCTCGTTCAACTGCACGATCAAAGGGCGGGGGGGGTGGGATGGAGAGAAGAAGAAGAAGAAGAAGAGCAAACAAAGTTAATGTTGGCGGGGAAAAACAGAAAAAAAAAAAAGTTGGAAAGTGGAGCATGCTTTCAGTAAAAAATTCATGACTTCTTTTTTTTCGACTAACATACAAATCCCCCTATTTCCAACTTAATCAGACACATCTACATTGTGTGTGTGTGTATATATATATATTTACACATATGTGTGTATGTATATACACACAAGTACATATACACATATATATATATATAGCCTATCCCAGCTGTCTTAGGGCGAAGGCAGGGTACACCCTGGACAAGTCGCCAGTTCATCGTAGGGCATATATATATATATATATATATATATATATATATATATATATATATATATATATATATATATATATATATATATATATATATATATATATATATATATATATATATATATATATATATATATATATATATTTCCGCTACTTCTGTCCCACTCGTGCTGTGATAGCGTGTTCCGTCCTCAGAAGGGCTGCTGCGAGCAGATCTTGCATAATCAAGGCGAGGCAGAGCGGCTTTCATTTGACTCGGCTCTAAGTAGTCTACTTCACACTGCTGGTTAAAACCTTTGAAATCCAGAGCCTGCCTGGAACTCCTCCTCCCCCCCCACACACACCCCAGGAGCCCGCCTGACCTTTGGTATGTCATTTAAACTACCGTGAATGTGTCTCTTGTATGCCGAGGGTGCACTCGGGCGCCGTGCGCAAACACGAGGGGGCCACTGTGGATGAGCCCGACCACGACGATGATGTCGGCGTCTTCAGGCCCTTCGGAGGGAAGCGGAAATTCGTTTTTTTTCTTCTTTCTTTTTAGTGCCGGGGTGTGGGCGGTCACCCCGAGGCTTATGGCTGATTAGGACTCAAATCTGATTGGGAGGGAGGCGAAGGAGTAGAGAGCCTCCAGTCTCAGCGGGAGGTGAGGAGAGGAATAGGGGGGGTGGGGGGGGGGTGTTTACAAGCCTCATAAAGACATGGGTGTGGCCTAATTGCAGGGGGGGCGTGTGTTCATGTATGTGATGCCCAACCCCCCTTCCTCCTCCACCCCCCACCACCACCACCCTTCAGCTCCATACATTAATCAGCCAGTCTGGGCACGACTGGACAGTTTCCTGGAAAGTGATGAGATGTGAGTGAGATGTCCTGTAGCATGTCTTGTAAAAAGAAAAAAAACCAAATATGTGTGTGTGTGTGTGTGTGTGTGTGTGTGTGTGTGTGTGTGTGTGTGTGTGTGTGTGTGTGTGAGCCGAGCTTCGGAAGTTTGCGTGGTGTCGGGGCTGCACGAGAGCTTGTCGCTGATTGCATCTCAGTCCATCGGCGGGGGGGCGGGGGGGGCAGGATGATATCCTGTGACTCTCACAGGGGAGGAGACAGACAGACAGATGGACAGACAGACAGGCAGGCAGGCAGGCAGGCAGGCAGGCAGGCAGAGAAGCAGGCAGGCACAGGAAAAGGGGAAAATAAGTTGAAGCAGCACAGGGTTTTCATTACTGCTGCATCTCGTCCTCCACCTGCAGCTGCTGCAGCGTTTCTCCTTTCTTGCTTTTTGGGCAGGGGGTGGTGGAGGCGGTTGTTGTTTTCTCTTTATTTATTTATTTTGTGGGTCGGACGTGTCCCCGTGGTTGGTACTTTTAGTTGCGCGGGCGATGCCGCGCCATCTGAAGCTTCTCTGGAAGGGCTTTTTTTTTTTCTTTTTTTTTTCTTGATGCTTGATGTGAAACGAAGTGGATCTCATCTGGGGAAAGAAGGAGCCTGATACTCTAGTCTTACAGCTCAGCCAAGAGAGAAATGAAAGTGCCGTGTGCACGCCTGTGTGTGTGTGCGAGTGTGTGCACGTGCGTGTCTGTGTGTCAGGGCGACGGTGGAAAATGGCTGGTAATAAACACTTCTGACATGTGGGGGGGCTTCCGTCCACATTCAGCTGAAGGGTTCTATTTTGGGGTAGGGGGTCCCTGAATCACATCTGAGAGCCCATTCTTTAGAATCTTTCAATTCTGATCAAATGCATGCGTGCACACAGACAGCCCCACCCCGCCCCTCCCCCACCCACCCAAATACCAGTTCAGGCCTCAGTCAGTGCGTGTAGACGGCACGGGATGATCGCAAACTGTGTGTGTGTGTGTGTGTGTGTGTGACATTTTATTTTATTCCTGTCACGGGCAGGTAAATGAAAAAGTTTCTTTTGGAATATCTTTTTTTCCACTGTGTTTATTGTGTAAGCACAGTGGTTGACTGGCGCATTTCAACAGAATCCAGCCAAGTGTAGAAATGAAAGTGTTTGGCTGGTGGACTCGGCACTGCAAGGGACAATTTTCCCATTATTTCTTAATAGAAATTGTATGTATTGTCTGTATTTTAATTATTATGTTTTTAATTGCCTCCCTCATTGTTAGTCTGCTCAAATTTCTCATGTGTAAAATATGAGGAAAGAAATCTCCCTTTTAAAATGTGTACATGCAAAATTTAAATAGTCCCATAGAAACAGCTGACAGCAATTTTTCATCATTAATATTATCATTTTCTCACCAATTTAATTTAATTTTTTCCGTTGTCAACATCAATTTTATTTTATAATATATATATATTTTATAATATTTTAAACAGTCAAGGTCAACTAAAGTACTTTACAGAGGAAAAGAAAAAAATAAATAAATAAAAATTGGCCATCACAAAATACATTGAATAAAATAAAAAATAAGAAAAACTAATCCACTTGTAGAAAACATTTTGATAAATCTCGAGATAAAACATTTTCAACCTGAGAGGAAGGTCAAAGAGAAGAGCTCAATATTTATACCCATCAACAAATAGCTGATTAAAAGATCTTTACAAGGTTCCCAAATAAAAATCTAAACTATTTGCTGAGCTCTTCCATCAACTTTTTTCAACCTCAACCTCCATCGAACCCCTTCCATCCTGCTGTTAGCATGCCGTGCACGACAGGGGACTAATCAGAGCGCCGATCCCGTCTAAGTTATAGTTTAAATTAAAAATTAAAAGCGTGGGATAATTGTGTCAATAAGTCACTGGTCACCGCGAGGCGCCCCTCATTGATTTATCTATTATTAACGAGCATCTGATTTGCCGCCGAGCGACCGAGCGCGCTCACAAGCTAATGAAGAAACATGGGTCTCCGCCCACTCATCCTGCTACTCTTCTAGAAAACAAGATATATTTTTCTGTGATCTATCTCTTTTTTACCACCTGTGAGCCAATGCTTGAGTTTAAACATGAATTCTACCCGGCAGTCTTTCTTCGCTGGGCTCTGCTTGGAATTTGGAGGCTAGTGCAGAACTACGGCGATGTCAGGGTTATTTCATTCTGAAAATGGAGGTCGTGCATGTTGGGGTTTGCGAGGTGAGGCTACAGGAGCCTGGAAGTGGAACGTGGGTGTGGCAGCAGGAGGGGATGGGAAAAAAATACAGGGGCATACGCGTGTGTGTGTGTGTGTGTGTGTGTGTGCTTTTTCAAGATGAAGCAGATGGATTAGCGTTATCTGAGATCTGTGTCCTTCCCTCTTTCTGCAGGTGGAACGGCGCTGGAGGACCTGGTCGCCTCGGACTGGAAGGAGCTTTGACTGACTGAGCCTCGGCAGAGGAGTGGGGAAGAGGGGGAGAGAAGAAAGGGGAGAAAAAAAAATCCCCACACAAGGCTCGAATCACAACCAGGAAGAAGAGGAGGAGGTGTGAAATAATCCAGTAGCGAGCGTCTCGGGAGAGCGTCGGCGACGACAAGGGGGGAGGGAGCCGGGAAGCCCAGCATGCGGGCAGCATGGAACGGGTGAGGGAGCAGCGGCCTTTCTGCTCGCTGTCCAAGAGCCAGAGGGAGCGCGAGAGGTACTGCGAGCGAGACAAGGATCGGGAGCGCCGCTACACAGCCTCGTCGGCCGAGCGCGAGGAGGGAGCCTGCCGCGTGCCCACGCAGAAGTCCTACAGCTCCAGCGAGACCCTGCAGGCCTTCGACCATGACCCGTCGCGCATGCTGTTCGGCGGCCGAGTCAAAGAGATGGTGCACAAGGAGAGCGCCGAGTACGCCCGGCCAGGTGAGTCACCAAAAACAAACAAACAAACAAAAAAAAATCTATGTATATATGTTTCCCACCGCAGAGGATTGTTGTTTTTTTTTGACTTGCTTTCCGGGTGAGTGCCGGGGTTATTTAAGTTATTCTGCTTTGGTGAAAGAAGCTCGCATCATCAATTTCACAGTCGTTTCACAGTTTTTTTTTTTTTTTTTTTTTTTTGATGAATAAAATAAAAGACATTTTTTCAGTCATCTAATTTTAAAGAGAAAATGTTACAGCTTTTTTTGTTTTTTTTTTTAAAAATATAGTAAATTCCTTATATATATTTCATTAAATCAGCTGAATTTTGACAGTTCAAAACCAAGATTATTAAATAAATGATGATTTTTTTTTTGCTGGGAATTAAATACCAAGGCCCAGCAAGATGCACTTGTATCTTTTTCATGGTTTACCACAGAATAGCGGTGCCAGAGTGAAACCTTGGGCTACTTTACACGATATGGATCATGTTAAACGGGCTTGCTCTCCTTTTCTCAAACATGCAATAGAAACCACTGACGTGGTAAATGTTTTCATCCAGCTGGGCTGATTTAAAGTGACCGGAGGGGAAGGGTGGAGGGTGGGGGGGTGTTCAGTAAATAACCCTCGTCTGTAGTTGGCTGCTGAAAATTGCTGGGATTAGTTTAGTTTTTGCAGTTTATTCATTTTACGGCACTGAAAGACGAGACGTCTCTCAATTACCTCCCTGTTCATTACCTCGGTGCTCATTAGCGCCCGTGTTAGAGTTAATGAACGTTTAAGTCGTGTGAGTAAAAGCAGTTTTTATTCATTGTTGGCGAATACTTTCCCTTTGCAAATGGAAAGTGTGCCTGTGTGTTTCTGTGTGTGTAGCCTTTGCTAGCTGTGTTCTGGTTATTAAATTAGCTAAATTAGCTTTTGCTACATTTCAATGTTTTTATTATAAAAGGGATATGACGTATAATAGTTATATAGTTGTTTCCATATATAGTCGTGACTGTTGGCTACTATGGCAGCAATCATGTTCCACATTAGCAAATGACCAAGGTCCACTGTTCATTTTTACATACTCTTAGCATTTTTTTATACTAGGCAACATTTTCTTGAAGTATTTTTTGACAGGTTTGAACAAGATAAAAATGTTTGACCTTAAAAAATACAATTAATAATTAATAATAGAGCTAATGTACTAATATAACTAATAATTCCTATTATGAAGTGAATTAAATGGGACGCAATGTGATGGTGACCCACCATCAAAACCAGGTTCAGCCTAAGTTGATATCAAAGAAAATGAGGGCTGGGTTTCGATGATGATAATAACAGTGATGCTGCTGATGATGATGATGGTGGTGGGTGCAGTGGGTGATTCATTCAGACTACTTGGTTGCCAGAGCGTTCTAATATAGCCAACTGGAGTTATTTTGGTTGACTGGCAATATTCCCGTGTCTCCTTTAAAAATAGTCAGGAAGTGTTCGCTTTGGATGCTGGGGCGCCTGGCTCTGCAATAATTTGTGTGCAGTGAGACAAATCAGAGCCTAAAGTCATTCAAAATAAAGAAACAGCAAATGTATTTTGAAGTTGCGTTTTTGTTTTTGTTTTTTTGTTTTCTTTTATAAAGTGAATTCTGAAACAGAAATGAAATAATTATCAGTAATCAACTGGATTTTCGTTTGATATTTGCATAAAACAGGAGCTCTTGATTTTCTGGGTCAGTTCATTTTATTTGGTTCTAATTAAAGTTGGTGGTTATTAAAATGTCACCGGGTCCCAGATTACACTGTGAGCTTCAGTGTGATGCGGCTGAAAGAAAAACTTCCTCAGATTCCAGATGAGTTGATTAGTTGGTGTTAAGCGGCTGCGGAGGTCGCCGCCGAGGCTTTAATTCAGCAATTAGCCCGTCCACCCCGCGGCCCCTGCTCTTAGGCTCGCTTCAGCGTTTTTGTTTTTTCCTTTTCCCCTTTGCATTTTTTCCATTTTCCCAGCAGCGCCTCTCTCCTCTCAGCCGTTGACCGTTTCCCGCTTTGTTAACTTTTACGACCGCTCCCGTTGCAGGCCAGACCTTCTCGCTGAGGCAGCTGGGGATCTGCGAGCCGCCGCCGCCTCGCCGGGGCTTGGCGCCGTGCCCCGAGACGGGGCTCTCGCACCCGCTCGGCGGCTACGCCAGGGGGCCCGTCTCCGCCGCCGAGAACCATGAGCCGCCGTCGCCGGAACGTACCATGGCGCTCTGGGGGACGGGGGCAAAGTCGTCCGGGCAGGACTCCTGCCTGTCCAGCCGTTCCAACTCGGCGCTCACGCTCACTGACACGGAAATGGACAATAAATCGGACAACGAGATGGGTGAGTGGGGCTCGTTGGAGAGCCGGCTTTCCCCCCCTTTTTTCCATCCAAAAATGCCTTTTTTTATTGCGCCGCAATGGAGGGAAGCTGCAGTTTTTCGGAGGGGTTGGAACAGGGCCGGAGCCGGAGACGAGAAGCTGATTGGCCGAGAGCCCAGTGGAGGCCCTATTGGTTGAGGACGGGGAGCGTATCCGGAGAGGCTTTTTTGGCTGCCACCTTTTCTGAAAGGGATCAAAGGCACGGCGGCGTCTCCGCGTGTGAAAAAAAAAAAAAAAAAGGGGGGACTGGGCCCTCGGATTGAGTGGTTTGTGACTCACCTGGTCCTTCACCGCAGGGGGGGCCGCGCAGTTTGATAAAGTTTCCCCCGAGGGGCGAGCGCATCATCAAAGATAGCTTTGTGTGCGCGAGCGCGAGCGCCCCGGCCGGAGATTTTTCGGCCGGTGGAATTTTTCTGCGGCGCTTGACTGGCCGTGCACAATGCCTGATTAAACGGTTTGAAGTGCAAATTTGCCGGCGTGCGTGCGCGCGAGGGGGAGAAGAAACCTGAGAGATGTGAGGTTTTTTTTCTCTGTTTGAAGGCAGCGGGGTACAACCCCTGTCACGTGGCAGCGGCTGGGCGTAAGGAGGATAGCAAAAAAATAAAATAAAAATACCGTCAAGAGTTGTCGATTTTTGTCTGTTTCCAAAACCATTTTTGTTTGCGGTCTGGTTTTTTTCCCCTCCCGTCCTCCCCTCCTCCTCCTCCTCCTCCTCTTTGCTGCCTCTGCATTAAGTCAGTAATGTTCCTCCTCCTCCCCTGCCGCTGCAGTTATCCTCCCTCGGCGTAAATCATCAACATTCCATCTCTGATCCCGAGCGTCCCTGACACCGCCCGTCATTCATCATCAGCGCCGCCGGCCCGCCGCCGCCGGCCGCCCGCCTGCCCGTTACGGTGCGTCGCGACGCGAGGCGAGGCGAGGCCCTAATTGCTTTAAGGAAAGTGACGATGCCAGAGAGCGGCGAGCGGTTAAAATGATTGGACATGATCGCACTTTCCTGGCCGGAACGTCGGAAGAGAGACACGGAGAGACAGAGGGAGAGGGAGAGAGGAAGGAATAGAAATGGGGAAAGCGTGTCGTGTTCAAGTGCCGTCATTTTTTTTTTTCCCTCTCCCGCCCTGAAAGCGGCGACTCTGCTCTGACGCTCCAGACACGTCGTTATTCCCAAATAGCTGCAGTCACGATAGTGAGCTCGTCCTGGAGGAGGGTCGACTGCGGGCTCTTGAACCCGCTAGCGGTGCTACGGCGTCGCCCACCTTTCGCTCCGGCCCCGATTTGTACAAGTGATTCGTACGAACACGACCTCTGGTTCCTGTGATAGCCACCGTGCTTGCTGGCCGTGAAGCCGTGTCCCCAGGTGGACCCAGTTCTTCCGCTGACCCCTCGAGTGTCGCACCCAGAGGTTTTGGCTCTAGCGCGCTAACTGCTAGCCGCTAGCTTTAGGTAATCACAATTTTAAATTGAACTGCCCTCGCATGGCCGAGCTAATTCAATGAACGGAGACTTGCCAGAGAACAGGAGTGTATTTACTTGGGATATGAAGGTCAGTGTCGCAGCATTGCGGCTACGTGTCTGAATGTCGCTTGTACACATGCGACGGACGCTAACGACAGTTTTCCCGCTCCTTCCCAGGCGTAAACCTGTGATATGCATTTTTTTGCACTCATTTTAACCCTTTGATTCCTGCCGCTGACTAAATGCAGACTCACTGCACGTTTGTTTTTTTCTGATAAATCTTGTGAAAAATGTGAACCTTGTGTACCTTGTTCAAAATTGATAGAACATGTCAATTCGAACTTGACTCTTTTTCCTTATAAGTCTGTTGAAAGGATTCGGCAGCCTGGTTTGAACCTGGCTTCATTTAGAATCTGAACCTCAGAAAAATAAAACCTCGCCACTTTTCCACCTCTGCACATTTACACATAATTCCCTTTTTCCAATTTTTTTTTTTCTTTTTGGAGGGTGGAGGAGGGGGAGGGGGGCCTTTATAGGACATTGCACTTTTGACTTTCACTCTTTAATGAAGCAGCTAAGAGAAATGACCCATCCAGAGGTTTCCATCAAGTGAATATGCGCGCGGGAGCTCCGTCGAGGGGCCGTTCGGCGCCACTTATTCATAAATGAACTCGATATTTCATTCTAATTCGCCCCCGTTCTGCCGAGCGTTCGACACACGCAAAACTGCCAGAGTGCCGCGGCACGTCTCGCACCTATGGTGATCTGCGGCGGGCGCTTTCACCTCGGCGGCCGCCCCGGAAGCGGAGAGGTCCGCCTCTCGAAGACGGAGACCACGGTCGGAGGTTTTGCGCGTTCGTTTGAACGATCCGGCAGCCGCGGAGGTTAAATGCAGTTTCGATGCTCCGCTAGAGTGGAAACCAGCCGCCCAGAGAGCCGTCAGCCAGGCTGCATTGTAGCCTGACAGCTAAGAAAAAAAATAAATAAATAAAAGAAAATCATAGGGTAAGCACACTGTATTGTGTCGTTTGTGCAAACGTCGTCTTTATTTCCATTCGCCTCGCTCCAAGGACCCTTCTGTCTTCCCGCCAGACGCATTAAGCTGCGGGATGTTTTTAATCGAAAACTCTCAGAAGAAGTGATACGGAGACATCTGTTAAGTAGATTTTATTGATTTTTTTTTTTTTTCACTCGGCATCATCTGCCGTCACCGACAACATCCCTTGATGTAAAACTGATTGATTGTTTAACATGTGTTAGATTTATTTATTTACTTATTTATTTCGCTCCTTGCATCGAGGAGATTGGACTCCCAACATTGTGCGTTGGTCCCAACAGCTAAAGAGGTCTCCTCAAGGTACGTGGTACCTAAACGCCACACAGTGACGCTTACACTGACCCAGGATGTAGAAGATTCTTGAAAAGAAAAATCATTATTTAAGGTCATTTTGGCCCCGATTGAACCAACTTTGGGGTCATTTTCTAAAAATATTATGCTCATCTGTTCCCGTTGGCATGAATGTTTAATCGCTTCTTACTTAAAGTGATATTCTTGTCATGAAAACCCCTCCGACCTCCCCTTCCTTCTCCTCACGAGTTTATTAATACCTCCACCTCCTCCAGTCGATATTCAGCCAAACTTCTGCCTTCCGCAACGTGCGCGCCCACGCTGGCGTGCACGCAAACACACCCACCACTTTGTTCGCCCAGAGCCGCTGCCGCCGCAAATTTGACGTGTGCAGGATGTTGCTGTGATTTTGGAACTTTGTGCGGGCAAGTTCTATTTTTACACAAGCGGGAGAAAAAAAAACCAAACAAACAAACTGCAGCTTAAATTTTGCAAGAATGGAGCTGCTGCGCGTGAGCCCGGTCACTCCCACAGTGCTGCTGTAGGTTCAGATGAGCAACATCGATTTTATTTGCAAAAAAAAAAATCTACTGTAACTCTAAACAGGAGAGCGGCGCTTTTTTATTATCATTTTTTGAAACAAAGGTGGACATATTTTTTGATAGCGCTGCGTCCTAACAAAGAGGTCCAAGGCTGCAGCGCTGAAACATTGTTCAGCTTGTGAATTATGAATTACAGAAGTAGCAGGAGCCGTCGGTCTGCCGAGGTTAGAATGTAGGTCACCTGTTCTTCTTCTGTTTTTTTCACTCACTCTAGCACGGAGCCAGTCGTTGAGTCTTATGTAAAGCAGCCGCCCGGCTCCAACAATCTTCATTTATGCGTTCAATAATGTAGATTTATGTCTGTAAATACGGCGTGGGCTGTAGCTGCCAGTCACCATTTGGCAATAATTACCTGCAAATCTAATTCAATCATATTTCTCTCATTGCCGAGACAGAAACGTTGACACGCCGCGTCCGTTTTGCCCGTAACGTAACGTAACGTAACGTGTGTTTTTTGCCAAAGTCGACATGATTTTTTTTTTCTTCCCTTCTGAGAATCGATACGATGGTGCTCATGGAAGTCGAGCGAGAGCAACGAGCAGCCCAGCCAGCGCCGCCCTGCCCGCTCGGCTCGGCTCCCTAATAGGGTGTGAAAAAAGCTCAGCACCGACTTGTTCTGCAGCACCTCGGCCGCGGGGGCGGGGGGGTGGAGGGGTTGGCTACGCGTCTGCTGACCCCTGGTTAGGAGAGAAGGGGGCGGGGGAGTGGGGGAGAGTGGGGGGGGGCTCCCCGCAGCACCTGTCATCCTCAGTTAAGGCTCCGTCGCTCGCTGCGGCCCTCCCCGACTCTGTCCACAGTCATTTCTCAAGGCAGCAAAAATTACCTCCCTTTGATGTTTTCATGGCGGATGAGCCGAGCGGCGCCGCACTTTGTGGGGCGCCGTCACGTCCGGGCCTGTTTTTTTTTATATAGTTCTTTTTTTTCCCCAAAAGGACGTGTTAAAAAAGAAAAAATGTAATTGCATTTTGTGTGACTCAAATCCCTCCAATGCCCCCCTTTTTTAAAAAAAATAAAAAATATATATTTTTCAGTTGTTTTTTTGGTTTTACAGTGGAACATGGCTCGCGCTTTCATTTGTGTGCGTGCGCGTGTGTGTGTATGTGTCTGTGCCAGTAAAAGGTTAATTAAATCAGTGGAGGAGTCAAAGTGTGCTGTAGCACAGCGAGCACCAAAGGCTTTTTGGGTGGGAGTATGAAAGTGTATCAGACGCCCTCCGCCATGTTCCTGCGCGAGCGCGCGTGCGCGTGCGATTGTGTGTCTGTGGGTGCGCGCGTTCGCCTTCCTTCGCTCGCTGCTGATTTTCTCTCTTCATCTCGCTCTCGCACACCAAAACAGGAGCGTCTGACTTTGTTTCTCGCACCGTGTTGAAGATTATAAAAAAAAAAAAAAAAAATCATGCAAAGACGCCTGCACGCGCACACACACACACACACACACACAGATAGACACAGAGGGGACGTCATGCTGACGAAGGTGACACACCATCTGTCAAACTCAGCCTCAGATCCTGTCTTGCACAGTGACAGTGGAATCTGCCTATTGATCGTCGCCGGCACGAATCCTGTCTTGCCGCGCTCTTAATGCAGTATGGCACCGAGTGGAGCACCAAAGCAATAAATAACATCAGAGGAGTTGGGTTTCTATGTGTGCGTGCGTTTGGTTTGTGTTGTTGTTGTTGTTGTTGTTGTTGTTTTCATATTTATTTATCTTGCAGTGGTCAAAAGGGGACGCCATCTGTGATGTTTTCTTTTTCTTTTTGAAGATCAGCTCTGAAACTGGCAGAGGAAACGGTTTCATCAGCGACTTGCTGGGGTTGTCGTCACTTGTCGTCAACGCTCGGGCTGCGCTCTTGCCAGCGCCGGAGCAGATGTGGCGCCTGAGTGTGGTGGTGGTGGTGGTGGTAGGTGTTGGTTCTCCGTCAGCGTGGTTCCTATTTTGGAGTCGCCCCCAGGAGGTCTTGAGGTGCCGTGTTTTGCACCTTTTAGAAGGCGACAAACCTGAAGACCTGCGTGTCAAACTGGACGCATTTCACCGCCCGACTTGGCCTCTTGTTTGGTGCTTCGAATGCATCACGCATCAGCGCCACAGCAGCACACGGTGCATGGAAAAAAGCTGGAAAAAAACAAAACATCCCACTTGTGCCGTGGCTACCTCCTGCTGAGGAGATCATCTAATTAGACTTTGCAGTGTCTGGCTGTATTAATTTGCATTTTAATAAGTGAAGGCAACATTTTTTTTTTTTTTTGAGAGAGAGCCTACAACCCTTAAATACACTTTTTCAGGGTTCATAGTGAAATTACTGGATTGTTTTTCTAAGAATTAATGAATAAATTATCATGAAATTGGAACTAACGGTCCACTAGCGGCAAGAGCCACGATAGCCATGATGGATGTGATTTAGCGTAAAATATCATTTTGGGGTGATTTTTCTGTAGCATCTTCAAAGATGATGTTGTTTAATTTCATTTTAAATGGATGTTTCTTTATATATTTGTATTAAATAATTGGCAGCAGAATAAATTGCCATTTCTGTATTGTGTAATTTTTTATAATTCTTATTCTCATTAGTTTGAGAATATCAACGTCATTTTTCAGACATGATGTCCAAATTTTTAAAAAATATTTTCACTCTATTGTCTTTTTATTAGACCAGCAGTCATAAAAAAAAACACAAAGCTAACGGCCCCATCCCGCAAAATCCAAACAACAACTAAAAAACGTAACGCTAACAATTTTCACCTGCTAAAAATTTGCACAGCAGAAGTCAGCAGAATGTCCACAACTTTTTCAGCCCAGTGCTGAGCTGTTGTTCTCGTCCGGCCGTCGCACTTGCACGCTAGCAAAACACCGAACGCCGAACTCTTTGCTCGGTCTCATCGCTCGCCGTCGCGCGACAACTTATTACGTGTTAGGATTGCTCGGCAGTCGTCAATTACGAGGACTACTATTTACCGTCCTCTGGAGAAAATGGCTTATTTCATTTCATCAGCCGCTCTAATTGAGTGATTGTGTTACCAGGCTGCACGGAAACGGCAAATGAATACCAATGGATGCAAAAGCCCCGCAGATTAGCATGTTGGTCCAATTGTGTTGTCCTTAATTGCGTGTACGACTGATGTCTACTTATTCACTGACTGCGTTTTCCCCACAATTCTCCCGCCACTGGAACGCACAACGGCAAGTGTGTAATAAAAAAGAATTGCACTGCGGCCGATGCCGATGTCTCCTTCCTTGCGCAAACAACCCAGGCCTTTAAATTCCAACAGGACCATCGGCTCTTCCACCCTCTCTGGTCCGGGGCCCCCTTCGGTCCAGTTGTTGCCATGACAGCCCCTTCTTCCCTTCATCTCCTGCTCTGTGGCTCTGTGCTGTGCAAACATGCGGCCAAAGATATTTTGAAGAGGCCAAAATAAGGAAATGGAGCAATGAAGCCTTCCACTCTTCAACAAATTTTTCCTCTCCTGCTCCCCCCGAAGCACCGAAGGACCACCGACCAGCTCGGGTCCACGTCTTCTTCCCTTTATGACATCGTCTCTCTCCACAACTGTCTCGGGACGCGAGCAAATATTTGTTATATCACGTTGTTGTTGTTGCAACGCCGCGGCGGCTTTGACCTTTCACCGTCCTCTGTATTTCATGTTGGCAATCAAAGCAGACGGAGAAAAAAAGAAAGTCAAGGTGATTCTTCATCTGCGATCTCATCTGAATGTCTCTGAAAGAGGAGCCGGCTTGTTGTTGCTCGCCGGCCCGCTCGGTCGCCTCCTGTTCCTGAATGAAGAAGCCCCTTTGTCCGCGCACTTCCAACGAGTCCTTGAGCATCACACGGCGCTCTGATTGGAGTTATTAATAAAGGCGAGGTGCGTCTGAGCGATGACAAGAAGGGGGTGGGGGAAAAAAAAAGAAAGGAAACAATGCGGTTTATTGCTGTTGGCTGCTGCGGTTGTGCTCTCCAGCAGTCTGGATCGTCCTCCATGTAAAAAGCCCCACCAAAAACACAGCCGGGGCCTGATGTAAAAATCAAGAGGCGAATTATGAGGCCGAGTGTAATGATTAAACATGTTGGGAAATTGAAATAGGCTCCAATCTTTTTTTTTTTTTCTTCTTCTTCCTCTCTCTTGCACATGCAATTAAAAGAACATTTTAACTGCAAATTATAGCGCTGGATCTTTTTTTTTCTTCTCACTCTCTCTCTTTCATTGGCAGCCGGAACGCGTTTAACTCTTTTATATACAGAAATAAATGTTTAATTAAAGGAGCTCCGGTGTCAGATGGGGTTTCATGGAGTTTTCATCATGTGAGCATTTCATCCGGCTCAAACAATGGATGGAATCAAAGGATTCCCTTTTTGATTTTGTCGGGCGACGCCTCTAATATTCGCCGGTGTTAATAATGGGGAAATGTTGGAAAACCTGATCGCAGGATGGCAGTCACTGTTTTTTTGGGGGTTATTTGTAAAAGAAAGACTCCACCCATTGTCATCATCCCCATTTCTGACATCATTACTTCAGATTTAAATTTTAATGTGAAAACTTCACTCTTTTTTATTTCCTTTTTGTATGGATTTAAATCCATTTTCTGACTTTTATTTTTATCTGGCGTGCATTTTAACCTCTCTGGCTGAGATTTTTTTCTTTTTCATCCATGGAATTTTTCACAGTTGTTATTAATGGTTACTCTTACTTTAATGTCACGTCCATTCAGACGGTACTTTCCGTCCATTCATGATTAAAATGCAGATTGAAGGCGTTTTTGAGGTCCCACCCAGACGGCATCACGGCAAATATAGCAAATTGGAGAAGTTCAGCGATTCACCTCCAATGTTTTCTTTTGCGGCTAGTCGCCAAACTGGGCGTCGGGCTGACGAGACGTCCCGGGCCAGTTAAAGCCTGCCGGATCCCTTCAACGCTGTCATCCCTCCCCGCGCACGTCGCCCCTGCTTCCATCACTCGTCAGTCGAGGGCGCCAAACTACGAGAGGGGCCGGCCTTAAAATACAGCCGACATTAGCATAATCTTGGCAGTTCTCCTCATCGGCGTCGCCGCATCAGATCACCTTGTTAGCGGTTGTCAGCGCCGGGGTTTTAAACACAGACGTGAGCCTTGTTTCTAAGCCTTTTTATACGGGCTCAGGAAGCCTGACGGCGGGACGAGATTGACGGGTATTTTCCGAGTTAGACATTTTTCACGACTTATTTTTTTATTTTATTTTTTATTTTTTGCTTTTCTACAAGGGGAGAAAAAAAGAGACGTTCCCCCATTAAAAGACACTTTCATAGCTGTGTAGGGGACTTCAAGGGCTGATGGGAAAGGAGGCGACGTTATGAGGAAGCCCAGAGAAGCACTAATACAGACACACACACACACACACACCCAAACCTGCACACGCCGTCTTCCCTTAAGGGAAAAAGGTCAGTATCCAGAGGAGGGAATGGTGAGCCATTGTTATGATTGATCACACGACAAGGTCCGGGGAGGACGCAGTGTCACTTTCATTGTCAAACTCATTATACCACAGAAGAAGATTCCCCGGCCAGCTCCGCCCCTCCCCCTCCTCCCCTCCCCTCGCCACCTCCCGTGTCCTCTCCGCTCGGCTGTCGCGTGGAAAAAAAAAAAAAACCCTCTCGCTGCGTGAGCTCGTCAAAAGCTTTTACGGCGTCGGACGACGACGCTTACGGTGGTGGAATGCGAGAGAGCCACCGAAAACAAGCAGGGCGAAGCAGCGGGGCTGGAGAGCAGGGAGAGCACCGTCCGACGGAGCAGCTCCACGCTCGGAATATATTAGAGATTTAGTACTCAACAAAACGGGGGCGAAATGTGGCGAAAAGAGAGCGAGAGAGAGAGAGAGAGAGAGAGAGAGAGGGGGAGGGAGAAAAAAAATAGAAAGTCTAATGGTCCGACAGGGTGCACGCGAGAAGGTTTTTGGAAGGATATTCCAGTCCTGATTAAAAATGAATGATATCAGAATACACAAAAGCTCTCTGGCCCAGCGCCGGCAGCAAAGCATCCTGAAAAGTGTGGTCACTCCGGAGGCAGCGGGGAGGCATTAGGTATCCCATTCTCAAGTAACCCACTGTTCTCCGTTCAATTCATCTAATCACCAATGCAAACCTAAGCACTTTGCAGTTATGGATTTGAGGCCAAACGATTGATATTGTATCGCATGTAAACTGATTCGCGCTCCGAGTGTGTGTGTGTGTGTGTGTGTGTGTGTGTGTGTGTGTGTTGGGAGGGGCTATTCTCTTGTTAGGAAGAAAGGGTCTCTTCTTCCTTGGCATCCCGCAGTGACCCCGCCGAGCTCGGCCCTTTTATCTGAGCACAACCCAACACCAACAAACACGACATGAAACGGAATGCTTAATTCACTCGGCAAAGATCCTGATTTTCCCCTCCGAACGTGCGGCGCCGCTGCCGGACCTCTCCATGGCCCTGATTGGTGGTTTTTTTTGTGCGTAACACTTTGACTCATGAGTTCCCATTTAGCACTATTGCACATTAGCGCGGTGCGACTCAGGAACACCTGATTGCATTAGGACTGATGCGGCGGATCAGTATAAATATTTTAAAGTGCAACAGAATGCAACGCATTCTCCAGCCTGGGGAAATCAGACTTTGAATTTTTTATTTATTTATTTATTTTTTTTTATTTTTTTTGTCATTTCTGGACGTAAAGGGCAGCGTGTTGTTGGATCCCAAAGTCTGGACGCCGCCTGTTTTTTCAGATTATTTCACCTCTGTGTGTATTGATTCCGCCCGCAAGGCTTCTAAGAAAGTGTGTGTGTGTGTGTGTGTGTGTGTGCGCACCCACCAAGACTAGAGGTCACTCAGATAAATTGGCCAGGTTGGCTTTTAGCAGCTCCGGGGTCAGAGCCCATTCATCTTATTAGGCCGATGTATCCTTTTAGAGGCCTCAGCCGCGGGATTAGACAATAGAGCAGCGCCGGGGCATTAGCTGACGGACCATTTGCCAAATAGGTTAGAGCAGTTCTCACCTATTGCCTCTCGCCGCATTACCTCCCTTCAAGCTGTTTGCACAGTTTTGGCGCGGCACATAGGGAAGGTTGGGAGGCTCAGGAAGAGAGATTTAGCGAGGATGGGAACAGACGGCGGGGGCGACGACTGTCTGCGGGACGCACTCGCAAAGTGAGGCGGTCCGGGTCGCACGTCGTCTGAGGCAAGATGCAGTTTGAAGAGTGAAATACTGACGCTTCAGTTGCAAAGACTAAGTCATTGACTCTCAAACAGACAACATCTTTTTATTTTGCTCTCACGGTATTATGTCACAAGATTACAGGAAAAAATTTATCGATCTTTTTATTTTGCTCTCACGGTAAGATTCAAGTTCCGAAAAAAATTTATCCTGAAGATTCTAGTTTTAAAAAATCTCTGTTCAGCTCTGGTTTTTTTTTAGCCATTTAAAAGTGGGGACATGAACACAGAAAAGGGGGCTTGTTCACTGTCGGATAAAGACCAATCACAAGAGGGCTGGTTAACTCCTTGGTTTACGCCCCCAAACTGTCAAAACTGTGAGACTGCAGGAAGTGAATTTCACTGCTGAGAACACAGGTGTGTGTGTGTGTGTGTGTGCGCGCGCGCTACAGGCTCTGACATCCTCAGGAGATGACAGTTTTTAGCCTAGGCTGTTTTTTCTTTCTGTTTTTTTGTTGTTTTTTGTTGTTTTTCTACTGGCTCACACCTGCCTGCATGGCTCTCAGTCGTCGACTCTGTGCAGTGGTACTAAAACTGTGATGTAAAATAGCCTCCTGCTGTGAATATGTTACGGCCTGCCTGATATTTGACAGAAATATAATTCTGTAGTAACGAAACACGACTTGACCTGTGCATGACCGGTCTTGGGTCTGCCGTGCTATAGTTGATCCTGATGTGCTGTGTTAAACCTTAGTGTGCGCCTTAATTGTCCACTGGATTGCACTTGTGTTGCCTCTCTGCTCTGCAACAGCTCCAGTGAACCGGAGCCTCTGGAGAAAATGCAGCGCAGGACTTTTTCAGGGTGGCTGAGGTCAAAGTAAAAAAACATCCTGTCTATTAAAAACAGTTTCAAAGGTTTTTTTTTTGCATTCAAGTGTTGCGCCAACAACAGGCGCAGTACAGACAGGAGCTGTCTCTTGAGAGTTAGCTACTGATGGCTACTGATGGTGGAGTTTCACTGTGCTAGAATTACTGAAAAAACAGAGGCAGATCAGAAACTCAGTCCGTCTTGTTATAATGTTATTTAAAGGTCCAATGTGTATAATTTGGCCTGATTTTTTTTTTATATACTGGTAAAATACCAGTATAAAAATATACTCCTCATGAATACATTAATAAGAATGTATAATCACAGTACAATTTTGTAAACGCTTGTGTCCTCAATTAAACCAACGAAGAAGAAGAAGGTGGACGAGGTATCCGGGTTTGAGTGTGCAGGCCACCGTAGTTCACTGGCAAACTCAGTAGGGGGGCTAGAGAGTGAAAGTAGCCACTTGTTGTTTCTTCTTCATAATCTCCAAATATTACACACTTAACCTTTGAGTTCTGCACTTTTGTTTCATGGGGGGGGGTTAGAAACAGGAAGTCGGTCAGTGATGTGACATCCGTGTAGTGGCAGAACGCCGGTGGCGATGGACATGGCACCAGTTTACCAAGCAACCTCAAAAATGGGCATTTTGGGCAAAGAAATGAATACATAAATAAATAAATAAATAAATAAATAGAAATCTGTCATCCTTGACAGAAGTGTTCACACGTGCCAGCTGGTGTCTGACGACAGCTCACCGCATCTTGCATCATGCAGTCCGGCGAACTTCAGCAGGGCCCCACACAGCAGCAGTGGTCATGGAAACACAGGGTCCATCGCCACTAATCTGCCTAATCTGGGATGACACAATAAAGTGGGGCGGCAGATGAGGTGATGAGTAATAAAGGCGCTTTTGCCAGCCGGTTGAGGCTGGTAAAACTATAGTCAGGCTGGTCTTAGTCTAACGCGCTGACACCAGGCTAAGCTGCCGTCGTGTCCGCGGCGGCGGCGCCCGTCTGCTGCTCCCGATGCGCCCCCGAAAGAACCCAAACGCGGTGTCAAGATGACACGCGGCGTCCTCCAGTAATTGGCTGTCCACCCTCCCCGCCACCCCCCACTCTCTGCTCCTCGCCATTGTTGAGAGGAAAATGTGTTGGCTCTAATTTAAAACTGGGCTTCTGATGCTCTCCACTGCTCCCACCCCTTAAAGAAGCGAGACAGAGACAGAGAGAGAGAGAGAGAGAGAGACAGAGAGAGAGAGAGAGAGAGAGAGAGAGAGAGAGAGAAAGAGAGAGAGAGACAGAGAGAGAGAGAGAGAGAGAGAGAGAGAGAGAGAGGGAGAGAGAGATTTTTCACTATAATGGTGTTGCTTGGAAGTTTTTTTTTCTCCTCTTATTATCTTTCTTCTTCTTCTTTTTCTTTCTAAAGATTTATCAGTGAAGGGATAATTGCAAATGAATTATGTGATGGTGATTAAAGTACCTTTTTTGGCACCAGGTTGGCAAAACTATTCTTTGACTTAACTAGTTTTTCGGGGTGGGATGAAAAAGATTCCTAATCGACCATAATCTGAGCTCATCGTCGCTTCAGAAACGATTTCAATCACTGAAATTAACTTTAACGGCGGCGGCGGCGGCCTGATACTGGCCACCTTTGATTCTTTTTTTCTTGTTTGGTCTTTTTTTTCTTAGGCTCTATGCCTTGGAAAAAAGCCATGCTAGGAGTCACTGAAGGGACAGCAGGGCTTCTGGAGGACTTGTGTTTTCTTTTTTTCTTTTTTTCCCCAGCTCTTGAAAGAAGCATGTGGGGCGACGTTTGGGACTTCATTAAAATAGTTTAAGAGGGATCTTTCTTCCACCCTCTGCTGCCTGACACAGTATATTTTATCCCGGCAAGAGAGAGAAAAAAAAATAGATAAATAAATAACGATAATATCGCTCACAAATAATCCGCAGCCCGCCTGGCGCAGAAGCCATCTTGCATCTCGTGTGACTGATGAGTCGCCCCGAAAATACATTAAATCATCTCGTCGCTCACCCGCTGGTGGGGGGGAGGCGTCGTCTCTTCCTAGCAAATGTTCCCTGTCAGTCTCGTGGCGGATTACATGGGCGGAAGCTCCAACGCCGCCTTAAACGTGGGTTTGAGGTCAAGACCAACAAATGATTGAAGATTTGTTTTGGTTTTTTTACACTCTTTGTTCCGGGCTTTGATTTAATTTGACTGGTTCAACCCCCCACGGCCATCGTTTTTCTGTCAGAATCATTTTTAAGCTGAAACGATCGACTTCTCCGCTTCCTCATCAGCTGCCTCGTGCTGCAACTGTCCAAAATGAAAACGTTCTGATGAAATTCCAATTAGTGCTCTGAATACAGGCCGTAGTAAACAGGAATCATAAATAAAAGAGGAGGCGGGCCTGTCGCTGATGTTTTTGCCAGAATAAAAAGACTCTTAAAATGCTGGCTGCTGCAGGATGGACAGCTTTCTCCAAGAATCATAACGTCCTCCGTGTTAATCAGGGTATTTCTCTTCCTTCCCTTCCCCCCCACCAAGGCATTGATTATTGTGTTCCGCTCCTTTCTCGTTAAGGCTGAGTGACTAATGAGTGTAACACCACAACCTGCTCTGATTCGACCGCGGCCGCCGCTCTTCCCCGGCTCCTGTAACTCCGGCCTGCTTTTGTTTCCGCGACAATCGCGGGCGGCGGAGACAACAAAAGGGGAGCGGCGACGGCACGGAGGGAGTCTTCTGCGCTCAAAGCTTCGCGGTCGCGACGCATCTTCTATTGACTTCCCGGCGAGGTCGCGGCGTCGAGAAAAATAACGTAAGAACAAATAAGAAAAGATGTCGATCGTCGGCTTTGGAGTGAGCTGGAAAACAGTGGCTTTTCCCGTAGTTTCATGTCGCTACCGTCGTCCCCAAAAAGTAAATCAGCGGCAGGCGGGAGAAAAGCAAAGCATTATGGTAATGCGTCCTCGGCAGAAGGAGTTATGGACGTGTAGTACTACAGTACTTCTGCTCTCCATTACACTCCAAGACCCCCCAAACGGGGATCTGTTCCACCGCCGACCAGGGTGGCCCTCCATTATATTCTCTCCATCATTTAGCTGTGTAGATGTTAGCGCTCCGTGCGGCAGGTGGCGGCTGACAAGCGAGACAAGAGTGATGCGTCTGGCGGAGGAGGAGCTCAGTCAGGGGAAGCCCGCGCTCTCTCCCACGACTCTCCATTAATATCACAGTCCGGTCTTTGGTGGTGGGGGTGGGTTGGAGGGGGCGAGGGGCTCTGCTGACATTTGGCTCTCTGTGTAATAGAGACCTAACCTTTAAGCATTGCGATCCACTAGTCATTTTTCATAATCCACTGTCCATTTTTGAGTATCCCCCTCTCTCCCTCCCCCGTCCCCCGCATCCCATGCTGCCGTCCACGCATCTGTCCTCATCCTCCCCTCCTGTGCATGTGTGTGTGTGTGTGTGTGTGTGTGCGCGTGTGTGTGTTATATTTATTTTGTTTCCCTATTAGGAATGTGCAGCAGTCATCATTTGTTTCCTGTTGCTATAAATGTGAAAATCAAATTCTGCTCCTCCGGTGGAGAAACTCCATCACACTCTTTTTTTTTTTCCTCTCACCCCTCCTTCCCCCTGAGCCCACACCTCAAAAAAAAAAAAAAAAAAAAAAATACAATATTTGTGGCTGGATGATGTATAATTCATGAGCTTTAGTTTACAGTGCGAGCCAGAGCAGCAGCAGCAGCAGCAGCAGCAGCAGCAGCGGACTTGATGACTTGGATGGATGATCAGAGTGCACATTTTGTTGTGTCCAAGCCTGCCTTAATTCCTCAAATCCAGACTCAAGTGTTAAGCCACCATGAGAGAGGAGAGAGAGAGAGAGAGAGAGAGAGAGAGAGACCCGCCAGATCCCCCGTGTCCTTCTCAGAAGAGGAGCAAGCTGAAGGAAAGTCATTGTTTCAGCAGCCGCTATAACGATGATTAGCCACAATCTGGGGGATCGACTGACCACATCAGTCAAACGCATCAACGCTCTCGGAGGGAGGAGGGAGGGAGGAAGGGAGGGGGCGTCGGCGACGGCCGGTCCGGCGTCCCGGTCGCGCATACTGAGCAGATTGATTGGGAATCTTTGATGTGTGCTCGGTAATAATGTGGACGCCGCGATGAAACCCGCAGCAGGAGGGAGGGGAAGGAAAAGAAAGAGGAAATTCAAGAGCTGCAGCCTTTTTTTGTCCGTGTTCTGATCTGAATCTGTCTTTAGAGGTAATAAGCCAGCCTTGTGATAAAATGGAAAGAATGTGAATGCACCGATGGCGTTGTTTGATAAGCAGTGGATGGATTTTTAAATGAATGGCCCCCTTTTTACAATGCAAGACGAGCAGCAGTGGATCCCGGGATGGACGTGGACAAACATGGTGACACCTAACAGCGCAGAAGCGACATACGCGTCGTTCCAAATCACTTTCAGAAGTAAATTAAAAGTAACTCACTCTGGCGGTTTTGAACGTCGGGTTTCCGTGCAGCTGCTGAATCGCATAAAAAAATCCAGAAACTTGAAACGCCGGGTTGTTTTTTTTTTTTCCCCTTCATTCCGCGCTGTAATTACACATGATCATAATGTGGTAATCGGATAGCATCATTTATTCCGCTCAGGTCCAGCTGGAGGTCTCCACGCTTAAATTAATTTTGCTCGGGGGGGAAAAAAAAATCCCCTCCGACATGATTAATGATATGCACAAAAGGTTTTGGGTTTGGCTGCGTGCGCCACGGCGGGCACGCTGGCCCGACGCCGCTGAGACGAGAGGCAAAGTTTCATCCATTTATTTATTTATTTATTTAGTGAAGCCTGTGCCTGATTTGTTGCTGTTTCAGCCGCTGCCGTGTTCGGAGAAACTCCTGGCGCCGCGTTCCGCAGGGAAAAAATATATAAATAAAATATAAAAAATGACCTCCTGCTCATTTGCTGGTACCTTACTGGAAACAGCCCTTTATTATAGAAACAATGATAGAATCCAGTAAATCAGGGAAAAGTATAGGGTGTAGTGTTGCCATCAATAATAGATTGGAAACAAGTCGGCGCTGATGGAACCCGAGGCCTTTTCTTTGTGGAGGTCTTAGTGCCGTAGCGGAGCGGCTGAATAATGCATGGTCCCGGCCGGGATAGACTCCCGGCTGCCTCCCCAGCCCGCTCCCAGGCTCCCTCGCTGGCAGGCGCTGGGCGTCACTTCCTTCCCCTCTCCCCGACCGACAGCAGTGATTGGCTGCGGTTGGAGGGCAGCGGCGGACGGAGATGGGAAATCACCTGCCCTATTTAGCCCCAGCCGCTGTGCCTGCCGCTGTGCCTGCCGCTTGGCTGCGGTCCGGGAGGCAGCGGCGCAGAGCTGTCATTAGAATACTTAGTACTGCCCTGGCATTTTTTTCATTTATTTATTTATTTATTTTTTTTTTTTTAAAAAAAAAAAAAGAAGAAAAAAAAAAGAAAGGTATTTCCGCTGCACAGCGGCACCTTTTTCTTTTTTCCCTTCTCTCTCTTTACTCTTGCCGCCGTCTCTGTGCAATCGCCTGTGATGCCTCCTTCTTCCTCTTCCTTCTTCTACTTCTTCTTCTTCCTCGAGGCTCCGCCCCCTTTCGCAGACTCTCCTCGTCGTCTTTTCACTATCTTTTTTTTCAAAGAAAAGAAAAGGAAAGGAAAAATTCCCAACGTTTTTTTTTTTCTCTGTCTTTTCACTCCCCTTGACGCGCGATTGCTGATGTGAGAGGTACCCGCCGCATTGTCAGTGATCCGGGGCTTGAGAAGCGAGGGGCTCTCGGCGTCCTCTCACCCAGGGGTCTCGGTGGGGAGTCCGCCCGAGCCGGGGCACCCAGTCCAGCCCCCTACGGAGCCAGAGCCTTGCCGCGGCAGAACGCGTAATCCATATTCTAAAGGCCAGCTGGACTGAGTCCACCGAGCACAAGGAGAGCAGAAAGAGACCCTCCCCAACACCCCCTTCCCGTGCCTCCCCCCGTTACCGAGCACCTCCGTCAGCTTTGGCACGTCCAAATTCTGAAAAAAAGGGCTCTGAATAGCCGTCATTTTGCAGCAGCTCTCACACAGGGGGGAAAAAAGAGCCCATTTTTAGCCAATTTAGCTTGAAAATTAAGCACGTTATGTGAAGAGGAGCCCGGCTTTTTCTCCGCCACCATATTGTTTACTCGGAGCGAAAATTACGGCATCATCTCCTCCGTGCAGATGCCATTTCTTCTTTTTCCCCCCCTCCTCCCCTTTGTTTGCAAGATGGCGCCGCGGTGAAAATAAGTTTTTCTCAGCGAGAGGTAATTCAGCATCCGTGAGGGTCTTCGGGGTAATCTGGCTTTGACAGCGGATGGATAAATGTAGATGGGTGCTTGTTGTCAAAGGCAGGCATTTCAAAAGAGTAATATTCCCTCCCTGAACACAGCGAAATACATTTCCCAGCTGCCGCCACCACTGCCGCTCTTTCAACCCCAATTACCGTGTTCCTAAACAACGGCCCAGTGCCCATTCGCTGCCGACCGCGTTCCCATTGTTGGCCCCGCCGTCATCTGTAAACAACATACTAAGGCGCCGCGCCGCCTGGCGTTTGCGCCGCTAATGTGGATTTTCGTGAAAATACGGCGTGGAAAATCCGATCCGTGGGCATCCGTCACGCCGCCCAAACACAGCCAGCCAGCTGTTATCAGGCACCACGTGACTGCGCCGCTGCGTGGCTTTATTTTTTTTATTTTTTTTTAATTCTAGCACCTCGCTGAGGTAGCTCCTCCGGGACTCCTAATGAGGCCGTTTGTTATTCCCAGCGGGTCAGAAATGGGCGTCGTCTCCAAAGGTGGCTGAAAGCAACTGATGGAGAAATTCCTCCACCTTAAAATATCCCCAGCGCCGGGTGCCGAGCACATCCTTCCTTCGGAATGGTTGATGGATATGAGAATTTGGGCCACCGCTCAACTCAGGTTTCACTCAAGTCGTACAGGGAAACGAGGGAGGGGGTTGGGGGGGGCGTGGTTTGGGTCCCGGATTCCAGGACGGACACGTGACGATTGCAGGCCTTCTTCTTTTCCTGTTACAGGCGCGGCCGGGCTCTTTGAGTCAATGCGGCCGCGCTGGGGAAATGTCAAAGTGAGCGCTTTTGCCTTGTTCACGAACCCGCCGGCATCACTTTTGATGTCCCCTTCAAAGGGATCCGCAGTTATTTTCCGTATTTAGCCGTTAATCAACGCAGGGTGTTAGCAGCCGCCTGCGCCGTCAGATATGACTCCTCTTCAGATGGCTGTAGATGCCATTTGAGAGTCTTGTTTTTCTTTTAATGATCATACGTTTAATTATGAAAAAACCCAGGAGAAGATCCTGCGTCGTCGTAATAAAACGGTAACGAGACGGACGGCGATACTTTGACTTCTCCTCCACACGGGTGCCGTCGTCACTTTTAGAATTTATTGATAATCCATTTGACTTTGCATTTTAACCAGTGCGAGCCATTGATTTTGCAATATGCGGGCAATAATTTTAATAGACTGGGAAATTGCATACGGCCGGAGGGCAAGAGGGAGTTCACGCGGGGGGGCTGGCAGGGGGTCCGGGGGAGGAGAGGGGGGGGGGGGTTCATGCCCGAGACGTCGAGCAGCATCTCTCCTGAAAAATTTACTGCGGCGCAGCCCAGACTTTAATGACCTCGAGCTCGGCTAACTTGTCCTTTTTTCCTGCGGACGCTTTGATTGGCTGCGCAGGAGCGTGTAAAAAAAATAAGAGGGATATCAGAGGTGGCGCTGTCTAATTAAAGATGCTGTTCAGCCACATTATAGGGCTTTGAGAAATACGACTCACTCCACTTGTAGGGCTGCATTAGCACATCTTTCTCTTTATTATTTTTCGGTCACGGCCGACGCTTCCTCACAAATGAACCAGGAAAAGATGTCGTGCGGTTCGGTTCATGCAGGGGAAGCAGCTCCTGGATTTTTTTTTTCTCTCCTTATCAACCGCAGCTTTCACAATGTTTAACGTTTCAAACGTGGGGAGTTCTCACATGGCCCGCTGCCGTGAAACTGGCAACCCTTTAATCCCCCAGACCGTGCGGAGTCTGAGGGTGAACTCGACGCTCTTCCTCTCGTGGCGAGAGATAAATCCGCAGCCTCGTGTGAGGGTGTCCACGTTTTATCCCGGTGTTTTTCTGGTGTTTTTGTGACTGACTAACTACTGCAGTCCGCAGGGACTCGGTCCCACTCACCTTATCAGACACCTTTGAAGTCCACGACAAAAACAACCAAGGTGATGTTGCAAAGAAGGACGAGATCAAAACAGCGGAGCTTCCTGTCGACAGATAAGCCTAATCTGTTAACGGAGCGTTTTCCCGCGCTGCCGACGTTGCGGTGTGCAATTTAAAATTAACCAAGGGGGCGTAATTTGTTACAAGTGCATCATTTGTTCCCGCGTGTCTTTTTTCTTTTTTTTGTTGTTGTTCCTTTTATGCAAACCGCACGTCCTGCGGCGCCGTTGGCTGTAATTTGCATGGCATATTAGAAAATTTCAAAAAGAAGAAGCAGACAAAAGGTTCCTCTTTAAGGGGAATCAGCCAAAACACGAAACAAACAAACAATTTTTTTTTGAAAAAATAAATAAATAAATAAATAAATAAATAAAAACTTGTACGTTGAATTTGCACGTGATTGATTAAATCAGGTCAAACTGCGGGACGGCTGCGGAGTCGGACACGAGCTCCCCGGTGAATTCCCAGCGACCTTCCGCGCCGGAGCTGTCACTTTAGCGCGCTAATCTGTCTGGATCCCTCCGCTAATTCCCGCCAGTGTGTGCGTGCATGGGCGTGTTGTTGCTTTTTTTTCCTTTCTTTTTAAAAGGGTGGCAGCCCACCTCTCCGCCCCTCTCCTCCCATTCTCCTCTCCCTCCTTCCTTTCTCGCCTTCTCCCGCTACTTCTTTTGAGGGGTAAACAAACACGCACACACACGCACGCACACGCGCGCGCCGCACACACACAAAGCCTCCTCAGCCTATCATCTGCGACCGCCGCTGCAGCCAGACGCCGTAACGCGATCCGCGGCAGAGTGGTGCAAATCGCCGCCGCCGCCGCCGCCGCACTCTTTTTTTTCCCACCACTCCCCTCCCCCCTTCTTTCTTTTCGTCCGCCGTCTCGCACGAGGAGCGGGAAGGGGAAGGCGCGAGGCAGGTTGAGTTGAGAGAGAGAGGAGGAATCAAAAAAATAAAAAGAGAGACGAGAGAGGCAGCGGAATTAGGAGGAGGAGGAGGAGGAGGAGGAGGAGGAGGAGAAGCTGCCGGACGGAGGAGTGCGGCAGCGGGCGGCTCCGCAACTCGAACGACGCTGGTGTGACTTTCCAGTCCAGTTGGTTTTAACCCCTTTGACATCGCTCAAGTGCCGTCCGTGTGTCAGCGCGATAATGCTCTCGTGCAGAGTGAGGCTCGCCTAGCAGCTGTGGCGAGGGGAGGAGGAGGAGGAGGAGGAGGAGGAGGAGATCTGGAGCGTTTGTAAATCCTCTACAAGGCAGCATCGCAGCCTCAGAAGTGGACCTTCGCACAGTAAAGCCTCACAGAGGGGATAGCGACAGGCATTCTCTTTGAGGTAACGCGCTGACTTCCTTCTCATCCTTTTTTTTTTTAATCATTAGAAGCAATTTATTGCATCGGTAATTGATCAACATTATTATTATTATTCTTTATTTATTTCATTTCCCCTCCTCCTCCTGCACGTCTGCGCCGACAGAGCCGGAGTTGAACGCCGCCCGCCGCCGTCACACAACTCGCATGTGACAAAGAAAAACACAACAACATTTTTTTTAAATGCATTGCAGTGGCCGTGCACCGGCATTTCTCCCGTTAGCCCCGGCCTTATTGTCACTGCAGCCACAGTCTATTGTACTCGTCTCTCCCTTGTGGATCCTCTCGTCTTTATGAGGGGGCGGGGTGTGTTGCTTTAAAATGGTACCGCAGCCTCACACATGCAAATTGATAACGCACTGCCTCACGCTGCCCCCATCCTCCACCAAAAAAAAACAAAAACCCACAAGTCCACAGGTTGGAGGGGAGAGGGGTGAAGAAAAAAAATCATGTTTGTGGCTTTTTTTTTTTTGTTTTGTATTTTTGGGGGGAGTTAAGTTGCTGATGGTCACCTGCACGTCCCGGAGCTCCTGAACCCTCCAACATCTGTTGTCGTTCCAACTGTTTCAACTGTTTACTGGCTCCAGATTTAATTAACTGGGATGGATTTGTTTCAGTTGGGTGGACTCACTAATTTTATTTTTTTTTGTCCCCTTTCCCGGCACGTTTCCATACATAAATTGAAATTAAAGACTTTGGCAGGCGCCTCCCATCCCATTTTCTCCCGTGGCTCGGTGTTAAAGCGTTTGTACTTTCACCTGAAGTGAAATATTCGCTGCAAGTGCAAAACTGCGATGCCCGTTTAACGGGATTCGGTGCCCAAAATTGGTGCTCTTTCAAAAAAAAAAGAAAGATGGGAAGCATATCGGCTACTTTGCTTTTGCCGCTTTCATCGTCCGCCCTGGAAAAACATTAAAACAAGTTGTTGTTTGGAACCTGCTGCTTTCCAATTGCAAAAGTTTTCTCTCTGCGTCTCTGTATTTAGCGTGACACAGTACACGGGTGTGGCAATCAGTTGCTGAAAAAAACGTCTAATTGAAAAAAAACTCCAACTGTTGGTGCAAAGCCGCTGAAAACAAGTTTGAAAGGAGATGACTTGCAGATTTACTCTTTCTCATCAACACAACAGCGCCCGATGATTATGGCTTCTCTCACATCCTCACAAGTACTACTTAATTATATGGACCAAATGGAAGAAAGTGGTTTTAATATTTATGAAGTATAATATTATAGTGTATTGCCGAGAGCTTTTAAAATGGCACCGGGACGATGATACATTACGGCATTTCCTGACTCGGCCTCTCAACCACTCACCCAGGAAAAAAACTGCAGACGCCTTCAGAAGGCACCGCACGTCCGATATTTAAGTCGACGCGCGGTGAAGGATTGTGGGTAACGTATGCAAACAGGCCGCCCCCAGGTGTTGCTTTCTGGGCTTTTTCTTTTTCCGCTGACTTGCCTTTGATTAATCATTTGGGCTTGACAACGTGGCCTCGCAGGACAGAGATGGATTGAAGCGCTTAGCCGACCAATAGCGACAAAAGACAAAGAGTAATCGGTTGCGCGGCCCGGCGGTGGCCGCTGCCGAGCGGCAGCAGATGCATCAACGGCGGAATAAGTCCTGAGCCGGGCGGCCGCGCCGGGGTCACGCGGCCACCGTCCCACTTGCGTTTATAGGCGACCGGTAAATATGAGCGGGCCAACGGGGCGAGGCTCCCCTCTCTGAGGGCCGTCGCGCCCGAGAGGCGTCGCGATGGATTGTTCCGCCGGCGGCAAGGTGAGCCTGTGGAGCAAAGGCGGCTATATTTTCCACCTGCCTGAGCGGCCGGGCGGCGAGGAAGTGATTAATCGTACGATTAATCGTCATCGAATTTTATTTGTTTCGTTTTAGCATCCGTCAGGGCTGTGATTTTCAAAAGCTGCGGCCCCCACGCTGGTATTTATCTTCACCGTGGCTGGGTTGTGTGTGTGTGTGTGTGTGTGTGTGTGTGTGCGTGCGCGTGCGTTTTGTTTATTTTGGTTTGGCCAATATACGCTGGTAATTGGAGGGGTGGGCAACGCCGCTGAGGAGGTGGGAGTATTGTGAAGCAGCCATCTTTATATGTGTCAGTGGTAATTAGATTGAAAAAGTAGTTTTTGCGTCCCTGGGGGAAGGGAGGGAGGGAGGTGACGGGGGGGTAACTTTGCCGAGTGAAGCACGGCAGCGCGCATGCAATCAAGCACCGAGGTAATAGCCGCAGTATCATAAATCATAATGGGGCCGATAGACCTCCGATGCACGCGCCAGGCTTATTGTTGCCGTGTCCAAACCCCCCACCGCTGACCCACCCCATTTCACCCCACTCCTGGCTCCGCCTCCTCGCCGTTAAATAGATGTCAAGGCTCCAAGGCCGCTCAAAAGCACCCCGACGAATTTAGGATATATAGCGAGGCTGTCGTGCGGGTCGGCTCCGGATGAACTCCTCCATAATTTATGTTGCGGGAGGATGACCTGCTGTTTAATTCATGTCGTGTCTGAATGAGGTCAATTTGGGAGTGTTTATTGGGCCGCGCCGCGTCTTTCCTCCCGCAGACCTCGGAGTTAAAAAGGTCCCGTGCAGCTCGTTGCTTTTTCGTCGTCGTGGAGGCGCTCGATTTTTCCTTTTTTCGCGCTTTCTCTCTGACCGACGCTTGGAACCAGCAGCCTGTATTACAGCGCACGAGCGTGCATTTCACGACTGATCGCGGCCCGTGAAGTGCTCGTGACTCCTGCGGTGTTTTTATTTTATTGTGTTTTTTTCTTTTTCACGGTCATCTCATCCTCTTCCAAAAAGAATCCCAATCAGGCTTCTGGAAAAGCAGGTAAGTGTGAAATTGTCCGAGAGAGTGATGTCATCGGGGAGATAGAAAACCCTTGTTTTTAATTAAAACTCAAGTAGCCTAATGTGAAAGAGAATTGAGCACCTGAAAAGCTTTGACGCAGCAGCGTCTGCCGGGAAGGGCAATTATGAATTTGAAATATAATTACATTCATCGATAAAAATGTGGAGTTCTGCAGTGAGTCCCCCCCCCCCTTCACATTGTCGCCGTTTGGTGGATTTTAGCGGAGTGGTTTTGCAGAAACAAAAAAAATAATGAACCGCCGCTTGAAAGGAAAATAGTTAAATATTCAGAAAAATACTCGAGTTTGCCGTTTGTGCTGCTCGGGCTCACTTGGCTAGACTCTGTTCATCCAAGCAGAAGGCTGCTTCCCCTCCACCAGTGCAGCTGCTCAAGAGTCCAGCAAAACACAATTTTTTGAAAAGAAAAAGAGCCAAAATAAATTAAACATTCATTGTGTCCGTAGGAGGGGAAGCGTCTTTTCATTTTGATACGGGAAATCAATTGTCAGCGCGACAAAGGCAGGACCACACAGACATTGACATTCACGACATCACTCTTTCATTCCTCATCCGGCAAATTAAAATTGCCTTGTTTGTTTTTGTTTTTTGGCCCACAAACATCCTCTATTTTTTTTCAAAGACATTTACTAAGTGTCAGAGAAATGAAAAATGGAGAAATTAGGCTCATTTGAGCAGCGTCTCGGCTTAATCGGCCGCATTTTAGGAGCTCGTCTGCGGGCGGAAGGATGAGAAAAATAATCGGCAAACATTAAAATCACATCAGGGCTGTGGAGATTTCCGATCAGGTTGGATGGGTTTTCGCCGTCCCTCCGAATGTTGGCAGCTGCCCTGGGACCAGTGACTTTGAGGACAGGGTGATAAAAGTCAACGTCACGGTTGAATGAAGGGGGAACTTCATCTTTAGCTTTGAAATACTTCAAGTCGTCAAGGAACAGCTGAGTCGTTGCTCGCTGTTAATGTCCCGGCTGCAGCAGGTCACCGTCCCTCAGTGGTGGAAATAATGAGTCCCAGTGAGTCGACTCGCTGTGTGGGTCAGGAGCCAAAGTCATCGGCTGTTTGATTGAGTCGCATCGCAGTTTCCGCTCAGCCCCTTGAATTGCCAGTGTGTTTTGCATTGCATTGTCCGGAAACAGGAATCTAAGGTTAAAATTGCAGCTCGTTGCTTCAAACCGGTTTTCAAACCAGTCGCCATCCAACATTTTACACTTTAGTTCTAAAGTGCAGTTTCTCTGAAATTTTTAAATAATATTTTCTCCAAAATGCACATCAAGTGGTTTTATTGAAACTCACATCAATAGCGCTGCAAACTTGCGCGGAGATGTTTCGTTTCCCAAGTTTTCCTACAATTTCTATTCTTTTTTTTTCGTTATTTTTTGAATTTCACATTCACCAAACAGCAGACAATCACAGCTGGGTCACCACCAGCCTCTTTCATGCCCGGCTAAAGTAAACAACCGTGGACACGGCGGCGGCTCTTTTTCAAGGTGGGAGCCTCGCACAGGAAGAAAGGCATTGTGTTGTTTTCCAAGCCTAACAACGCACGCTGCGCGCGCTAACACATGCTGACTCGCGGTTGCAGGCGTCAACGACACGGGCGTGAAACAAGAACAGAAACTCTTCCCGCAGCAATGAATAAACATTCAGAAAGTTTATTTTTCTCTCCTCCTACTTCTCATCCGTCAGCGGCACCAGCGTTTTTTTTTTTTTTTTTTTTTTGCCGCCATGTGTGCATTTTGCGGCGGGTCGGCTCACAGCGACTCGAGTAAACACGGTAATGATGTCGGCTGCGATGGAGGTCCTCCGCTGTTTCACCCGCGGAAACGTCCGCGGGCGTCATTATCCAAACGGCGGTGCCAGTGGGTGGCGGCCGCGGAAAGCCGGAGGTGAAACAGGCCATTTAGCCGCATCGCGGCGTCTCTCATCCGGGGGGTCGGAGCTCGGCCCCTCGCTATCAGCAAAGCCGTCATTAGCGAGCCGCCGATCGCTTTCGCAGCGGCAAAGTTTGACGCTTTCTCTCTCCGCAGAGGCCGCCCTAATGCGTTCAGATGATCGTCGTCTGATTTTTTAGGGTGTTTTTTTATATGCGCATTTATGGATTTTCTTTTTTTTTTGCAAAGTGATGGGAAAGAAAAGAAAGCTTGGCGGAGGAGTAAAGCGGCCAAGTGGGAGGGAAAGCTGGGAGTTTGTAATTTAGCTGCAAACGCGGTTAAATGTTGTTTGTGCGCGTGTCTTTTTCCTCGAGAACGAAATGTTTCTAGCGACCCGGCTCCTTCTTTTTAATGACTGAAGAGCGTGCGGAGGTTATCTAATTTGAATTTAGAAAACAACCCAAAAAAGTCCATTTGTCGGGCTTCCTGTTCTGCGCTGCCTCACGCTGCTTCTATTAACATCAGATGGGTGTTTATTAAAAGTTGTCAAACAGACAGATTATGAAAATGGAAGCAATCTTCCGTATTTGAATCCAACAATATTGTCACGAATTTGATCTACTTTTTCTTTTTTTTTTTCCTATTTCCCCCTCCTCCGTCTCCCCCGGAAAAGCCAGACGGCTCGCGTCGCTCGCGGAATGGCGATAAGGATTTTCGATTGTCTCCGGGGGCCTTTTCATAACGTCTCAGAGGGCAGCTCGCGGGTTTCATCCGCCAAATGCCAGGCGCATCTGCATACAATAGGAGGCATCAGAACTCCTTGGCCCCGCCTTTCATCCACCTTCACATCCTTCATAATCGGGGGGCGCTGAAAGGGAACGGAGGCAAAGAGGAGCTTTTTATCCCGCTATAAAAGGCCACTTAGGCAGATAGTTCTCCCAAGACTCATCAGCTTTTGCTCCCTTTTATTATTATTTTTTTTTTTTTTTTATCCCTGGCAGCACATGAAGGAATTTGAGGAAGGGGGCAAACATTCCATCCAATTAAGGATATCGTCCACCTCTCTCTCTCTCTCCCTTACTTCTTCCCACTCTCTCTCTCTCTCTCTCTCTCTCTCTCTCTCTCTCTCTCTCTGTGTCTTAACATCAATCACAGAGCAGCCTGAAGGTGCCCTTCACTTACAGTTACCTTTTTACCTCCCGCTCAATTTTTTTTAAAAATTGTTGGCTTTGATGCAGGCTTCCCGCCGATGCTAAGCTAAACTTTGAAGCTATGACCCAGATGTGGCTGAGACTGCTCTTTCCTCATTTCCATTTTTTTTCCTTCTTTTTTTTTTTTTTGCAAACGTGCAGTGCAGTGCATCGTTAGCAATGCGGCACGATCGAAGTTGCAGCAACATGAGTTGGTTTTCTTTTGGGGGTGTTAGGGGCTATTTGTTTAGGAAAGTGAAGAGGGGAGAGACGGAAGGGGCCCGTGTCTGGCTTTGTTCTATTCCTGGGGATGGCTGCTGGAGGATCTACTGCAAGAGTATTCATTATTTAGATGGCAGACGGAATGGAGGGGAAACGGACGGATTCACGAGCCGCTTGACGACGACACGTGTGTCACTGCACTTGACTTAAAGCGGCGAGGAGAGAAAAGTTGAAAATGATGATTCCTAAGACGGGACCCTTGTCGCGGACGGGACGCTAACTGAAACCGACAGCGCGAACTCGGATTGACGGCGCTAATGGAGGGAGCCGTAGCGGCGGGTCGCTGGGCGTGCAGCCTCCCAGAGCCACGCAGGTTTTGATTCTGCGGGCGGCGCCGTTTCCACGGAAATGGCAAAGTCCGGAGCGTGACTCGACGCTCACCTTTAGCGCTACGCCGCTGCCGTCACGCGAACTGTAATTTTTCTTTTTTTTATTATTCCCTGGAGGTTTGATTTTTTTTTTCATGTTTACCTTTCTTTTTTTTTTATCCCCCATCTGTCAGATGTGTCGAGCTTGAGGCCCGTGGGACAAATCCAGCCCACCGCGTCATTCTATTCGTCAGGCGAGAGCTTGAAAGAGGGATGTTTACGCTGCGTGTTGCGCCGAATACCACGTCTCCCGCGATAGATATGGATTTGAGATCTCTCCGCCCGGTTGCAGATCTCACATACCGAGAGCTGAAGTGGAGAAACACACGCAAATTATCCGGAAAGAGAAAAATTTGATCGGAAAAACTCACTGCAAAAACCACAACGGCTGATGTTTGATGACAAATGTGTGCGTTGGATGCAGTGACGAGGGTTCATCACCTATTCATTGAAAAGCCTTTTGTCATGACCATGCAGAACTCTACCCTTGCAAGGGTTTTTATAGGTGTAACAGCACAGTATATATCTTTCAGTTAAACGACCTTTCTGAAGAAAACACGTGCTGATGAGAAGGGTGGAAATGAGTTTGACAGTGTCGCACTTGGCTGATTTTTTTTTTTTTTTCAACGGGCTTTATGAACACAGTGGATGTGAGCGGATTTGAGGAGACGTTAGTGTCGTTTGCTTGATTATAAAATATAATGAGGTTTGTCCTCTCACCTGCTTGTGTTCTTGCCGAGAGGGGCCAGATGGGGATGAGTGGGGGAGTGGGAATGCCACCACCAGTGTTCTTCTTTGGGTGGAAAAAAAAGCAAAAATTAAAATAAAAAGTGCGTCCAAGATCCCAAAAAAAAAAAAAATCGCTCTAATTCGCTTAGAGCTGCAGCGCAGCAGCGGCAAGGCATCATTTTCTCTCGGCTAACAGCAGCGTCTCTATCAGCTTGGAGTGTTTACACTGACAGTGTTTGGGCCTGGACTCACAGAATGTCCCGTGATTAATGCGCCGCCACGCCGCGGCGGCGGAGGATGTCTCTCGGTGGTCTACTTCTCCTTCTCGGCTACTCCTCCCTGATATTTCGCTAATGTGCCTCGGCAATGAAGAGATTGATAGTGATCATTACACGCCTCTCCAAGAGTAATGTCACATCCCTGCGTGATCCCAGCCGGCCTCTGATTCCAGCGCGGCCGCGTTGTGTTCAACTTCAACCCGAGATGATAATAATAAAACAAAAGGAGAAAATCCTTCTACCTTCTGTTATCAATAGAAAACAAAACCAAAAAGCTCCCGGAGCATGCCGGGCATATTTGAATATAGCGCCTCCAAATCTGAACCGACTCTGTCACAGGATTATTATCGCATCAAACGAGGAAATGAGTCTTTTACCTGCAGCGCGTGGCGAGCAATATCGCCCTTTCCCCACCAGTCCATTCCCAAACAGAGGTGTTAAGGGTCAGTCGTTTGTTTTTCCCGTGCGTCGAGTCCTCACAGCTGGGTTGATTTGTTTATCGGTATGTGTTTAGCCCTTGGCCCCAATCTTCTAAGAGAGAGAGAAAGAAAAAAGGTTTAGCATTTAAATTGGTTGATCCGCCACATGTTTGCTAAACCTGTTTTTTTTTTTTTTTCTTTCCCTCTTAAAAGCATTACATTGATGAAACGCAGGCGCTAATCCCTGCGGCTGTGCAACCTTATCTGACTAAACACCTGACAATGAGATCCTGTTGTCACTCTGGGAGCACAAAGACTCTTAATAAACGTGTCTTTATGTCGTTATTGACCTCCCCCCCACCTGACGCCGAGCGCCGCCGTGCCCGCAAGCTAGCCAAGCAACCGCTGTCCCCTGTCTTGGAAGTTTGCAGTTTGGATACATTAAAGCCCATTAAAGCGGAAAGTCGAAATTTTGAGCCATGAGCCAAACTTGTGTCCGTCCTTGTCCAGACGTGGACTTATTTAGCATGCTAGCTCCCTCTCTGCTAATCCCACAACCATGCTACAACAGATTTAGCCTTGATGGAAATACTGACGTCCAAAAATAGAACAGCTGCATATTTTCTCCAAAGCGGTGCGGTTTCATGCTTCTGAAACGTGCCCACGCTGGGCCTGGTGTGAGCTTTTGCACTGACTTTAATGGCCACAGTCTGCTGCGGAGCCACGACCACGCCGCAGACGCTTTTGGTGTGCATTAGGGGTAGGACAGTTGGGTAACTTCCCAACTTTTTCGGTGCTCAAAGAGCTGAAAGTTAACGTGGACAAACTTCCACGGCTGTAAGTCCTCGGTGTCAGCCTGGACGCTGCTTTAGCATACTAGCTTTCACCGCTAATCCTACAATCTCCTGTATGCATTTCCCCCCTCTGCTTATATTACCGCTGGCTGACTCTCTAGTATCACACTTTCCTTTGTAAGCTCAGCCCGACCAGACGTTTTGTCAATACTGTCGCCTATGAATATGTAGCGGACAAAGTGGCCTTTACCTGGACGGTGGCAGATGTGATTTCTAACTAAATCATAGGGATTACATTATTGACACTGCCTTGAATAAACATTAGGATGAGGTCAAACTCGCCCGCCCGTGTTTGCGCAGCGTCCGGAACACGTTGAGGTTTGTAAATCGGGCAGGGCTTTACGGCGGCCGGCCTTGAATAATCACGTCGAAATTATCATAACTCAACAAGGGAGATCGGGTCACGATACAATTACAGTGCTGACAGGGAGGAAGGATCGTGTGGAGCGATCAGCTTCCTGACTATCTGCACTGCACCTTTATGGCCCTTTCCAATCGCATTCACTTCACATCCTCCGTATGACCACCGTGGTATCTCGTCATCCGGTCGAGGGAGGCTAATTCAAACAGCGACAGTCTATTTAAGAGTTATGGCCGAAACATGATGCTAGCGAGCGAGTGCGTCGGTGCCAACTCTGGCTTCTCCGCCGCGTCAATAGGCCCGCGCTCCACTTTTCCCGGTCCAGGAATGGAGGATACGCTGCTTATGCGATGATGATGATGATAATAATCCGAGCCGGGTAACTTCACCAGCTGCCGCCTTTCATAAACTGATGACTTATGGTTCGCCATATGCCGCCCGCCGCCCGCTTCCACCGCCTCCTTTCTCTCAGATTTCACTTCTCAGTTTCCATTGTCAGTCTCGTCTCGGCTTTTTATGACTCTAATTCTGATGGATGTCTTCCAGTGTGAAATGACTTAGCCGGCCGTGAACGTGAACCGCCCTCTCCCTCCGCCGCCCCCCACCCCCACCCCTGCTGCCATTTGGCGAGCGGGTGGAAAAGCGCCGGGACCATCAGAGAGCCTGCGTGTTGACGATGCACCTCCCTTATCTAATTGGGGCAAAGCAAACGTGATTAGGCCCAATCTGATGGACCATCAGCGCCTTGCGCCGCAGAGACGCTTCGCCGTCAATCCAATCCGCCCTGCTGCTGCTGTTGTTGCTCAACTTCGTCTTTGAATTTTTTTTTTGGGGGGGGGGGAAACTTTAATTACTGTTATTCTTTTCTTGTTTTGTTTGTTCTTTTTTTTCAGGCATCGTGCAACACCTGCTGTTAATTAAACTCGAGCACAGAAAAGGCGTATTGCAGATTACTGAGTGTGTCATCTTCGACTATAATGTCTCTAGGCAGTCTGAGAAATGCCCAGAAATGAGATTTATTTTCCTTCCTCCGCTTGCTCCACTTTTCATTTATACCTCCCGGTCTGTAGGTGTCGCTCTCTTTCTTGCCTCAACTGTTCAGTTCTACTGGTTGCCAGGTTGCCACACCTGACCAGATATCCCCCCAGCCCCCAAGCTGGGACAGCGGCAATAAAGGCAGGCAGCAGGTCAATCGAGGGATCTCTGTCGACATAATGTAATAATAATAAAAATGTGGAGTATGAAGCTGTAAAGTACAGCTGGGCGTAAACGCCACTAATGCTAACGCCGCTCACCAGCAATTAAACCTAATGTGTCTCGGATCAGACCGCAGAGTTTAGTCCTGGCAGCTGTTTGCTGTTGTGTAATTTGTTTAGACATGCTGACTCATGCTTTACGTGGCTGGCTTTCACTTATAGACCCAGTAATGTGCTAACATGGTGGCTTGTTGTTAGCAGCTAATGTGTCTGTGAGGCAGTCAGCCAGTAACTTGGCAACTCCCGAACTTCCAAGCTCAGATCATTTTCAGCCTGTCTGACAACTTGCTTGGATGCAATTTCTGCACGTGATTCAACCTTTTAGATCAATATTACATGAACTTTTTTTCAGGAAAATATGAAGTATAATTCCCCAGTTTTGCAAAAGTATCATCCTGGCACTTTTTTGTCTGTCCTACCTTTAGACAAGCAATTACCTTGTACTTCAGTAGAACCTCTTCCAGGTGTCAGTCATTAAAATGCTTCCAGCCAGGTGTCGGCTTCGCCCTCTTAAACTATCTGTTTTTTTGTATTGTTCATTTTTCAATAAGACTTGAAAAAGGAATTAAAAGGCTTTTTTTTACAACTAAAACTGGAGTTTGAGTCACAGCCACAGCTTGGCGTGACCTCAGCAGCTTTCATTATGCTGCGCAAAGAATTTGGAAGTAATTCATTTAGTTTTAACGCCGCTCGAGCTTCACTCCTGCAATTAGCCTCGGATGCCTTTGCCAGGCAAGCCGACGAGTTCTCTCCTCCTTTTATTCATGTACACAGAATGAAGACTCCAAGAATAAAGTTGACAAATGCCATTTCTGCCTGTCATCAGGAGGCACAAGGTCTGACAGTCAGTCAGTCCTTGATTCTTTTTTTATTTTCACAGTCCAGAGGTGAGCAATGATGAAGCCTCCTCGCCTCTCCTCACCTTTCCCTCGTCTCCCCTCTCCGTCAAAGGCGCGGGCGACATGGTGTACCGCGCGTAAGCGCGTGTGACGTGGCTCAGACGTCGAGGCGTGAGCGAGGCGCTAATTGATGCCTGCTGCGGCACAAATTGCATCAGTGAAGGAACCGAATGCAGATTGAGTTGCCTGAGGAGGCCAAACGGAGAAGGCGTGCAGCAGGGAGCATGATGGATGCTGTCAACGCCTCCTACCTGTGTGTGTGTGTGTGTGTGTGTGTGTGTGTGTGTGTGTGTGTGTGTGTGTCCACCCCCCACGCCATTGTCCGACTCTCACCGTATTAACTCCAGTTACCCACGCGTGCATTACACCCCTGAGATAATTTGTTTGCGTGAGCGCCTTTTTATGTTTGCCGGCAGTTTGTTGTTTAGAAGTGATGAAATATTTACCAGCGAGGATTCTAATGCTGATGTTGGAGAGAGGGGAGCTGGAGTCTATGCAGATTTCAGTTCCATTATCTTTACAGAAAAGGTTTCCTCATCACGTTGTTTGGTACTCAGTGCTTACACTCATAAAAAAAAGTCATTAAACAGCAGTGATTGCATTTGCAGCCTAAATAGTCAGTATATACATATATGCGATCTCAGGCTATTATCTTGCATCGTTTTACATCATCTTGCATACATCAAGCAGAGTTGATGTTCTTCCAGCGTGAGTCACTGTAAGCAGGCTTTTTTACAATTCAGCATCTTGTGCCGCGAAGAGGTTTAGCCGTGGCGGGAACTGAACTTTTCACCTTATCAGGAGAGGAATTGTAATGTATGAAGCAGTCATCGGGAGGAAATGGTTATCATTATGCCGTTTGGCGGAATGATGAAGCTCCTCTGGCTGGTCTCTTTCATTTTCATAAATATGCAAGATATTTGTCAAGTACATTTAAAAAAAACACAAAAATAAAAAAATAAAATAAAATAAAAGCCCACACGCTCTCGCAGCAAGGTTTATGATGCTTTGCTCTCTGCAGAAAAGCAGGCCAGGGTGAGATATGCTCAGCCAAAAAAACCAAAAACCAAAAAAAAACCTTTGCCTTAATCTTTCGGTTTCTTTCACTGGTGGCCCTTAAAAAAGGTTATGGCTTCATTTCAAGTCAAGATATTTCTGAAACGACCTCCTCGGCCGCCCGCTGTAGCTGCCGTATTGTCAGCGTTGGAGCACCGGAGTGAAAGACAGCAAGAGAGTACCTTCAAAAAATGTTATTTATAATATATACCATACGTGTAATATAAATATATCTACTAGTCTGCTTTACTTGTTTTTCATTACCTACAAAATGTCAGCCTGTCAGCATGCTCAGCTAACATGATTAGCATGATATATTGGCTTTAACATCAGCCTGCTTGCGTGATTTATTAACTTATCGACATTAACATTTAGCTGGGAGCGCTGCCGTGCAAGGCCTCGCTGAACCATTAGCATGATAATGTGTTCCAGGCTTGCATGACAGATATTCCTTAATCACTTTTTCACAAAAAAACAACAACAACAACAAACAAAAAAAGACATTGTCAACCAGATGTTTTTTGTTTTTTTTGGCACGTGCAGCCGCTGCAAACGCAGACGCTTCCTCTGCTCCGAGCTGAAGGACGTGAAGCGAAGCCACTCCGCTAGAGTTAGCGTCGCATTTTATCACGTTTTTTTTTCTTCGTTATTTTAAAAAAACTGAACAAGGCTTACACTGTCAAGGCCGACTATCGGATCGTCCTTCTGCAAGAGAATTGCCTGCCAAAAAAAAAAAAAGATGCAGGGCGCGTTGCCCTCTCAAAACTGCTATTTGTTATCACATGTTGACACTTAATGAATACAAAGTGTTGCTCAACAAGAAGCAAACGCGTGTTTGCGCAGGACGTCGCCGCACCACTGCTAGCTGATAAATTGACGCTGTTCCGGCTCGCTTGCTCGCTCGCGGGGAGGGAAACAGCCGTGGAAACAGTGCGGATGTAGGATGCAAGGAACGCCATGAAAATCCTCCGCTCCGTGGTGTTTTTCTTTCTTTCTTTCTCTCTCTTTTTTTCACGACCACGTGTTTCAACATCTGGCTTTCTCCGCCTCAAACCGGATTTTCACGCGCCCGCCCCTGCGGGACTGAGCTATAGGCTGCGTTGATGCCTTTGTTTATTTTGAACGCGGATTCCACGCAGCCAAGCTCGTTACGACGCGTGAATGGAACACCTGCAAAAATGTGACGAGAAGAACGACGGAAAAGTTGCTTCGAGAAAGCCGCGGCTCACCGCTATGCCCACACTTTTTTTTTTTTTTTTTTTTTTTCATTTTTCTTCCATACCACAAATTTTTAGTCGACCATTGAACGTTCAAATATATTTGTGCAGTATGTGTGGTTTTTTTTGTGTGTGTGTTGTGCATGTGTGTGTATGTATTGGAGATGGGCTCCCGCAGTTTTCTTAAAACAGCCTCTGAAGAGGCGGCGGCAGAGGTATGTTTGAGTTAGACGCCTCGACAACACCACGGAGGTAAAAAAAAAAAAAAAATCAATGTCTGCCAAACAAAGTGAAATGTTAGGCTGCAGCCGATACATGACAGATGCGGCTTAGAGTGCTATTTTCCGGGGCCCGGCAAAGACGGGAAGGCGAGGCGGGGCCTGTCGACTGTTGTCAGGCGTGAGGGTGATTTTGAAGGACAGCCACAGCCGCTGACTTTGCCTGCTACTTTTAGTATTGATTAACACGCTTTGGACTTCTTGCCGGAGCAGCGGCGGAATGACGGGCGGATGCGTGCGTTTCATCTGCGTGTGTGACGGTGTGTGTGTGCAAATCTAAGGACGAGTGCACGGCAGGTTAGATATTTAAAGGCCGGTTTGGTTAATTAACTGTAGACGCGTGTCTTTCCTTCTCGAGAGACCTTAAACTCGAGACCAACCCGCGACAGTCGAGTCGTCTCCATCCGGAGGGCTCGAGTCCTCGGCTCGGTCTCTTTCATTTGGTTGCATGACCGAAAAAAAATGAAATTAAAAACTCTTGAATGAGCGGCAAAATATTTGACGGCCGACAATGCCGATAATTAACTCGGCCCTGGGTTGCGTTGCTGCTGCGGCTTGTAGCCAGCCTAGCCTGGCGCGCTAGCGGAGGGGGAGAGAGAAAAATGATGCTGGATGTGCTTCCTCATGCAAGCCTCAGTCTTCGGCGCACCAGCGGTAACCTCAGCGCACAGCCTTGAGCCATTCCACGCTGCTGATTGAGCATGCACCAAGACTCGCAGGGTTGAGTCTCAGTCCTCCCCTGCACAGAATTTTTTTTTTTCTCTCTCTTTTGCCAGAAAATTCAAAAAGCCCTGTGAGGCTGTAAGGCTTTTTTTCACTGCAAGCTTCAGTGTGTGTGTGAGTATGTGTGTGTGTGAAAAGGATTGTAAAGCCAACACGTGTGCACTGCGTGTGTAGACATAAAGTTTATTGTCTACGCCCATTGAGGATACTGATACCTCCAAGCAAGACCCACCTTGTTGCCTTGGCGAATTGCAACCTGGCGAGCGGAGAAGAGAAGAAGAAGAAAGAGGGCAGGAAAAAAAAGGCACACCACCAATAATTCCCTACTATTATTATTCTCGACTTGTGCTCCGCGCCGCGGCTGGGAGTGATGCTGCAGCGGGGTATCAACTCACAGCCTTGGCCTCGGGAAAAGGCTCTTTGGGAAGCAGAGGGATTTTCAGCCTGTGTTCTGCGGCTCCAGATCGGCAGCCAGACATGGCAAGAAACTCTTTGGCAGGGAGGATCGTATGTGGGAATATGTGGGGGAGTCAGACGGGGGGAGGGATGGACGGAGGGAGGGAGGGAAGGCTTTGTTTGTTCATTACATACAGTTCACCAGATAAAAGACAGGGACAATAATCGACGGTAAGTCTGGAGGTAACGCTCGCAGTGCTGTTTCGTTTCTTTCTGTCTTTAAAGGTACAGTTGGTCAATTTATGCCATCTAGTGGTCAGAATTTAGATTGCATCGCTCATTCGCTCACCGTCCCTTGCCCAAGTTTGCCAGTGAACTACGGTGGGCTGCGGTGAGGACACAAATGTACACCTGAAAATTAAACGCGCCGTCAGGCAGGCTGGATTGTCCACACCGGGCTTCCTTACAAATATGACGGTGCAGATGGCAACTGTGTATATTCTTATATATATCCAAGAAACATCACTTTTTTTGCACTGCAAGTATACACTTTTATTAGTATATTTACGAGCAGTATATTCGGCTTTCACCATTATAAAAATCCAAAAATCAGGCCAAATTTTACACATTGGACCTTTAAACTAGTTCATCAGGAGACAAAATAGCAGCGGGTGGATTTTTTTTTTATTTTCCGCACAGTTGTAACTTGGCACTGATCAGAGCGCTGCCAGCTGCGATTCTCCGAGACCAAACGGCGCGCTGACAGCTTCAGTAGCCCAAAAATCTCCCAGTCTCATCCCTTGTTTTCAGTGCAATGTATCGATCGGCACCACGCACAAAAGCGCCGGGCAGCGAGCGGTAACTGGTTCTGAGTGAGCGCCTTGACGTTTAGATGTTGTTTATTACATTGTGCAGCAGGAGAGTGAGAGTGCGGCAGATTAGCCTTGAAGGTAAAGTTACAAAGAGGCCGTCAAACACGCACAAAGATGAAGAACAATCTGCGGGAAACATAGATAGATGGCTACTGTAGATGGACGGAGAGATGGATGGACGGAGAGATGGACAGAGATGGATGGAGAGATGGAGAGATGGACAGAGAGATGGACGGAGAGATAGATGGATGGATGGATGCTTTGTGGATCCTAGGCTGGGAAAATTACAGCGGCGACATCAGCCGGCTATAGATCGCTTTAAGTGGCACTTCCTGTTTATTCAGTGCGGAGTGGGAGGGAGGCACGGCACGGCACGGCACGGCACGGCACGGCACGGTACAGCCCGGCCTGCAGCCCGGCGTACAGCATGTATCTCTGTCTCTTCCAGTTCTCTCACAATGGAGGTGAAAATTAGTCATCTGCGCCGGTGGAGGGCATCCATTCGAGAACAATATGCCAAGAATTAATCAAGGGAAGATGCGCTCAGCTCTGCTCAGCTCTGCCCTCTCCTCCCCTCTTTCCCCTCCCCTACCCCCCCTCCCAACTCCCCCTTCCTGCAGATGAACGCCTGCTTCCCTTTGTCCGCCCTCCCCGCCAAAACCCGGCGATTTGCACAGGAAATGCAATTACGGAAAGCCAGTGCAAAAGACTGCCGCCACTACAACTATGAGTGGTTTGCTTGTTGTTATTTTTTTTTTCCATGTTTTTTTTTTTTTTCTTCTTCCAGCGACCATTTTCTCAAGTGATTGGGGAAGTGAGCCGTAAATGAACGGGGAGGCAAAGCGAGCAGCTCTCCCGAGTCGCGTCTCGCCGGCCTCCCAGCCCCCGGTGGTGACGTCGGCATCGCTTATTTCAGGCAATGACGGGAAAAAAAGGATTAATAAATGATACTCTGGTCTGTCAAACGACTCATGGTTCAGCGGCTAAAGATAGCTTGAGGTTTTCGACGGATCCTAAAAATCTGATTCTGATTGGAGCTTTTTTCAAAGCGGTGACTCCAAATAGAGAATATACCATTTTGTAGTGGTGTCCTGTATCCTGAGTAAACACTAACCCCACAATGTATTATATATTGCAATATAAATTGTGCTCACGCCCACCCAAAGGTAGAATTGCTGAGAGGAGCCAAGTGTTTTTAATGTGGAAGACGCTTTGTATCGTATGTTCTTCTATATATGTGTGTAAATAGCTGAATATATTTGTTTATTAATGTAGCCAACATGTGAGTGCACTATACTATACAGTTGACTACATAGAAGCCCCTGTATAAGGAGTAGGCAGCAGGGAATGAGTGGGTGATTTCAGACATAGCCCCTAACGAGGACTGTCATGTGACTATGTGGTCATGTGAAACCTGCAGACTCCAACAAAAAACATATGGAACTAGTTTTCTTGACGTATAGCGCAAATAAAAAAAAGAAGAAAGTCTCAAACTCTCAAAAGGAAATAAATTAATTCAAAGGGAGCGGCGCTCGGAAACTGACCGACCGTCATGTGGCTTTGACCACCACTTTATAGCCACAGAGTGAAGCCAAAGAGTCAGGGGAGACATTCCGCCAGGCAGCCGTCAACAAGCAGCAGCGACACGCTGAGGACGGAGCCATCGCTCCTCCCTGCGGAACCAAATTGTGGATTTGGCGTCTGAGACGGATCCGGAGGGGCCGACTAGTGCCGGCGCCGAGCGGAGGAATCCCCCTCCAGCGGCTCCGACCCCCCACCATTGGTTATTTACTTACTTTGCAGAGTGTTAATAATTGCAGCCCGCTGTATTTTCCCAGGGATCCAGTCGAGCGACGGGCTGAAAGTAAGAGGCTGCGGGTTGCAGCTCTACCGGTGCATCAAAGAGCAGAGCCGAACCCGCCGGGCCGGGAATTTGATTTCAGGATGGGAGCGGGTCCTCAACAGTGCCGCCGCCGCCGCTAAGGAATATTTATGATGCCGCGGCATCGGAGGTGAAAGCAAGCGGCTGTTTTCCCCGTCAGCTTTAAGGCTGGAAGGCTTCGTAATATGTCAGCGGCTGGTTTCCACTGCCAGGTTCTGGAGATCGTCGGCTCTGAGTTCAAAGGATTCACGTCCAAATGTAATTGTGGGGTTCTCCAGTGTTCCTCTGAAGGTTCTCTGGCCCTTCACAAGTTCTGTGTTGGGGAGAAGAGAGGAACATCTACGTCTGGGAAGAATTAGTTCACTATCGTTATTTTGCAGTATACAGTAGTGGAAATTTTTTTTCGGATGCCCTTAAAATTTTTATTCAATCTTTTCAGAATTTTTTTGTGTGCGTTTCAAAAGTTTGGCTGCATCAGAGGCACACAAAGAAATTGATTTTTCTTTTTGGGTTTGTTGGTAACGAGACAGAAGATGAAAAGTACATTCTTGTAGTTCTTGTACTCTGGATGTGTTGCAGGGACGGCGTGTTGCTGAAACATCCAGTTCCTGAGGTAGACCGAACAGTGCACCTGCAGCATGTGGCTAAATGTTGGACTGCACTAAAATAAACTGCACTTGAAGACTGAGGATTCTTAGAACATTGCAGCACCTAACAAATGCATGAGGTGTCCAGAGACTTTTTTTCTGCCAGTGTGTTTACCATTAGAGAGTGTTGGCAGTGAGCCTTTTCCTCGTTTCTCTGCATTTCCCACCAAAATGTCGACTGAATTTGCAAAATGGCAAATGCCCCGACGCGCTAAAAAGCAGCTTCGATGTTTCTTTGCCATCTTTGTCTCTCAGTTGGCCAATTTTTTCAGAGAAAAGAGGAAGGTTTCCCAGGGGGACGTTCTTGCTGAAACACGCTCGCTGTTGTTCTCACAATCTCATTTCAGTCAACCAAAGCCACAACACTTGACCTTCATGTGGCAGAAACTGGAATCATTAAATCCTCCAGCAGTGATTTATATTGTTGATTCCCCTCCCCCTCTCTCACCCCCGCCCGCCTCCGCCAAAAGTATTTAAGCAGTCATTTCGTAATCAACGCAGCTTTTTGTCAAGAATGCTTTGTTCTAAAACAAACAGTAAAATATTGCACGTATCCTGCTGTGCATATTAATTTGCCAATTCCGTGCCGGCAGTCGATGGAACCGCTAAGCGCGGCCCAGAGTGAACCCGGATCGACAGATTGATAAAGTTAATGGTTGTTTAAGCACAAATCGATGCGAATCTTGCTCAGAACTGGCTCACTTCCCTGCAAACTGTGCCAGCTTTCAGCTCGGCAGGTTTGAGCGAATACAACGAGGAGGAAGCGCTGAGGTGTGGAGCCGCAGCCGCCGTCCGTCTGTGCCGCTTCAAGCTCGCAACTCTGCCCATTTTTTCTTTCGTTAACAAGGTGTGTAACGCCATCTCTCTCTCTCTTTCTTTCCCCGCCTCTCTCTTTTTCTCTCTCTGTGTCTCTACCTCTGACTCTGGACAAACTAGGAAGCCGACACTGTCCACACATGACGGAGTACAAATAAGTGTTTCTTTTCTGTCAGCGGGCTAATTGTCAAAGTAGCTTTTGGAGCAGGAGTGTAATTGCTGCGTAATCCGAGAGCTGTCAGAGAGAAGCGCCGAGCGGCCGTCTTCTGTATGATGATCCGCCATCTGCGGCGAAACCGTCACACCGAGACTGCGTCTGACTCTGCGCTGCATCACTGGCGTCTTTACAAATGAAATTAGATGAATGGCGGCCTGGGATTTTGCAGCAAGTGCAGGGCTTGTTTGTTTTCTGTCTTTCTAACAGCCCTGTGTGGCTGCACGCAGTCTTTTATTCGATTAGAGGCTCTTCCTCGAGAAGGGAACGTCAGGATAAAACATCATCCCTCCATTTTGGGATGGCCGCCCTGAGACTAACAGTTAGAACGGGCAGGATTTAGTTGTAAAACATTTTAAGAACGGAGCATCGTTGAGTGGAGAAGAAGAAGAAGAAAAAAGATATTTTGCTTTTGCTTTTCCTCAATAATTAATATGCACACCACTTTGTTTTTGTTTCTTTTTTTTCTCATGCAGATGATACACTGACCTCCCCGGGGGTGTTCGCTGGTTTATTTTAGTCTTAAGCCCAGCTGACAGCATTGTTTTGCGTCCCAATCAAAAAAAATAAAGAAATAATCAAACAACATCTTAATCACGCTGCTTGTTAGATCACTGCAAATTACAACTAACGCACAACCACCCTCGAAAAAAAAAAATATACATATAAAAAATAACCCTAAACTGTCATTATTAATTTCATTTCCGCCGTCACCTACGGCCCCCTCCCCCCTCCCCCCACTCCCTCTCCCTCCAGTGTAAATCCTCTGTTCGCCCAGCGAGATATGGAAATTTCCCTTCAGCTTTCATTTGCTTTCCAGAGCCGGGCTCGTATCTCCCTGTTCTGCCATGTTTTCTCTCACCCTGTTCCAGTCAAGCAGCTTCTCCTCCTCCTCCTCCACCTCGGAAACACTGTAAATCACCTCTGTGGCCACCCGGGGGCCGAGGCAGCCGTCAGCAGGGCCGCTAGCCGTGGCGTCCGCCCGTCGAGGGGACTAGCGGCGCGGCAGACACTTTAGAGCCACACGGGAAAAGAAGGGAGGGGGAGAAACAGAATCTCAGCCTACGTTTAATGTATGGGATGACGACTTTCTCCGGCAGGCAGCCGTTACGTAACGCTTGAAGGAACATCGCGGCGCCCCTGCAGAGAACAAATGGCTTGAAAGACAGTGGAGTCTTTGATCAGATTGCCAGTCGGAGGAGGGATGGGGGCCCGGGCCGGGCGGGAGCAGCGAGAGCAGCGAGCGCAGCGAGAGCAGCGGCGGCGCTCTGGCAGGAAATATGATGGAAATCACGCTGCTTCTGCTCACCTCTCCTCCCACTCGAAGCCCCCCCCCCCACCCCCTACTTTTCAAAACCCCCAAGTCCCTGAAAAATTGCCAGCTCTCTTTGCAGAGTAAATCCCCCCAACGCACCCAGGGCAAGGTTGTTGAAACGCTCCTGGATCCACAGGGTTCAGGCTCCGCCCTCCTCGCAGCGAGACGCCGCCGCTGCCGAGTCGCTAAAGAGAACTGCCGCCGCCTCTCGTGGCCAGAGAGGTGTCTGCCGAGAGCGGGTTTAATAATGACACCACAACGCTTCGCCCGCCTGCGTTCTGAAGGCGAGACCTGCTCCAAACTCTGATAATAATAATAACAATAATAATAATACATTTATTCTACAAAGTTGCTTGTATTTGGCTCTGCATAGGTAAGCAAACGTTGCAATGTCTTTGTCTTTGAGGGTTGCGGGAGTGTTTTGTGTGGTGACGCCTGGTTGGTCCCGTCCGTACATTAGCCACTCTAAAGCTAATGAGATTACCTTCTCCCTTCTCACAACCAATAGACTCAAATTAAATAACGGTTAACTCCTTGACTTTCCAGTGTGCGACTTCCCTTTTTCCTTTGTGACTGGAAAATGAGGTTCAAACACCAACACCATTGTTTCCGTGCGCATTTTCTCAAGCTGGTGTTTGGCCTCACTAGCATGTGCTCAGCAATTAGTTCTTAGCTCTACCTACATTAAAAAAAAATTCCAAAATGTTATGAAATATTGTAATTTGTACAAGCGGTCACAATTTCGATGTGCATTGCAAATAATTGTTTGATTATGTTTAGGCATGTTTACCAACAGACGTCCTTGTTAAATCCTACAGTCTCAGTAGAAATGTGCACATGCTAACGCCCGCCCACAGCACTGCTTGTCAGTGACGCCGCAGCGTAGCCGTGCTGTGTGACACACATCCTGCTGGGGGGTTAATTTCGTATGAATCAAAAAGGTGAAGCCGCTCTCGTCGTGCCTCACTGCTGTTTTCATTTAAATTTGAACTTTTCAGAGTGAAGACGTCGCATCCTCAAATGTAATTATCAGCTTGAAAACAAAGGCGCCTGCTGTGATTGAAAAAGCGCCGGCCTCTGAGCTCCGTCCTCTGTTTTGATGGAATTCTTGAGAATTCAACACTTTTTTCATTTTTTTCCCCATGCAACACAATTTTCCCATTGGTGAAGTCAAAGAAAACGCCCTTTCGCTTCCATTAGCGGTTGAATCCGTCTCTTAATGGAGAGGGGAAAAAATGGCAAAAGGTCTTTTGCAGCACTTTGTGAATATGGGGACCAGCCGCCGAGCTTCACGAGCGCAAAACGCCTTTCAATTTTGTTTCAGCGCGCCGTTCGGAACGCTGTGCAACATGACTCAAGGCTCGTCGGCGCTTTCATCAAAAAAATATAACTGTGGAGAATGGAATGTGTGAGTGTGAAGAATGGGCAACCAGCTCCAGTCCAAGAAAGGGAGTGAGTTAAAAATTGGAACTTATCTTAAAGACGTGGATGGCCTCTGCCGCTTTCAAACCGACTTCGCTTCTTCGAATGGTGGGACTCAAAACACTTCAGCGTATCACAACTAATGCTTCCTACGGGGAATGCGCGATGTGGGCACAGTTCACTCACAAGGACTTTATTTTGTCGCTGCTCTCAGTGTTCACTGAAGCCGAGACGCGAGTCCAACTAAAGTGAGAAAAAGTTCCAAACCAAAAAAGAAGTATTTCAGATGCTTGCGCGTAAGTGGAATTACATGGGGACGCGCTCCTCCGGCTTCTCAAAGCATCATTTGATATATATTGCAGGCGCCCGCTAAGAAGGGAATGAGTCTGATTGCCTGAGTGCAGAATTAATCACAGCGGTCCTGTAAGAGCATGTTGCTGATGGTGATGATGACAAGCCGACGTCGAGGAATCGTGCAAAGGGAGGCGTCCGTTTTGATCTGCTTTCAAAGCGCGCGCCCATAAGCCGCACAGCTGTTTCATCTGCCTTCCCAGTCACTGCGGCTGCACTTTGAAGGCCGGCTCAAATCCCAGCGAGCATGAAACTGGAGACAATGCCAAGTTGCGTTTTTTTTTGTTTGTTTGTTTATTTTTTTCTTTAAGTCTCAATGTTTTTCGCCGGCATTTGTCCTTGGCGAACCCGGCGTTACAGCCGCTACGCAAAGGCGAGCTGTGTAATTCAAAGAGGTGAAGTGCCACCTCGCAAATATGTGGACCGACGTTCACGAGTGGGACTTCAAACGACCGGCTGCCAGCAGAGGACACGGAGAGTTCAGAGCGAACCCGTCGGCACTGACGGCCGCGCTGTTTTACGGCGTTTAACGCGTGTGAGTTTTCACCCGGCGGAGGCGTCTGTCCTGTTCCCACGTCAGGGATTAGAACGCAAACCCACTCCTGGAAGCCTCCTGCCAGCAGTGGAAGCTCCTGGCGGGGCCGAGGTGGCCGACAGCTTGCAGGAGAGTCCGGTCAAAACAGAAAAATGCAAATGGAAACGTGAGATGTGCAAACATGTGTTTGGTCTTCGCTGTTCGGAGGCCGTACTTGAAATTTATTCGAGACACAGTTTCTGGCGAAAACAAACCAGCCATTATCTCCTCGGGATTAGACTCTTTGTGTTATTCTGCTTGTGTTTACATTTGACAGCTCTCATTTTGCCGGAACAAACAATAATGGCTGTTTGTAACTTGAAAACATAAAGCAGCCTGAGACGTAATATCAAGCACAGCCACGTCAGTGCTTTGTACAAGCGGCAGAAAAAGAGAAATAAATGGGCTTGCGTTTTGTGTTGCCTACCTTTACTGAGAATAAAAAAACAAACAAACAGCCCAGTCTTTCTTTAAACACTGATTCTCTCCAACTTGCCTCAAAAACTGAGTCACTTCCTCTCACCGTGGCCGAATCCAATGTGGCTTTTGAAGCGCGGCGGGAGTGGCATTTACACCCTAAAGCTTTGAGTATGCATCCCGGAGGTTTAATTCAGCTCATGGGGGTTTCATGTTTCCATAGTTCGTCGAGGGATTAGACTGTCAGATTTGCCGCCCGTCCAATCCTTTGCTTTAGAAGGTTTAGGGGATTCCGAGAACACTGTGCTCAGCACGCCGCTTTCACCTGAAAACGTGTTCTCGTCCGCGTTACAGTCGTCGGATGCTCATCTTTTTAGCACGTTGTCAGTTATTGACTCGCGATGAGCCGAGGATGCCTCACGCTGCTTCCTCTGTATGTTCACATCCACTCGTTTTTTAAGACGACGGGCCAGATAAACTTGTACTTAACCCCGACAGTCTGGGAATGAAGAGCTTCCAAAAAGAGAGATGGAGAAAAAAAAAAACAACTTGAGAGGTGATTATTTCAAACAAGCCAATCAGATTTATTCACTGTCAGTGTAGCCAGATGGTAACAGCAGCATGAGGCTCCCCATTGGTGCCAAGGGCACCATTGAATGTGACAGTGGTTGAGTTTCAATAAAGTGGATTAGTGTGGATTCTCAAGAATGTCGAATTAGAAAATGTGTGTGAACAGAAACCAAAAAAAAATCTGAAAAAAAACTTTTTCTACAAAAACTTCCTCTAATTTTCCAAAAAAAAAGAAGAAGTTTTGCTTCTTTTCCACTGTTTTTCAAAACGGAGCCAATGTGAAAACTGTTGGATGGAAACAGTTTTTGTCGGATAAACTCTGGCATGGTGAATATTCAACTCGTGCGAGCAATGGGCTGTTTGTTCTGTTTGCGTCTTCTGTTTCCATAACGAGCGACCGGAGAAACGTGACTACAAGATTAATTACAGTCTGGCCAACTAACAATAATTCCTAAAATCTCTCCACTTCTCTGCAGTTTTTCTTCTTTCTTCTCGTTGTCACTTTATATCACTTCATTTATTTGCACCATACTTGCTTTTTGAAAAGACAAACTTAAAAAGTGTTGAAAATTTGCTTCTTTTTTTTATTTTTATTTTTACCATAGTTGCTTTTTGAAAAGACAAGACTGGTCTTTATAGCAAACTTAAAAAGTGCTGAAATTTGCTGCTTTTTTTAATTTATTTTTTTTAATGGAATCTCAACAACTGCCTTGTAACGAGCTACGTGAGAAACAATGTCCCGTGGTGTTTAAACCGTGTCCAAAGCCACTTTAGGAGCAGACGATAAAAGTGCCATTCTTTACGTTCTTGTCGTGAGAACAGTCGACCAGTTGGTAATGTTCCAGCATCCGTGCTGGCCTTGGAATCACAGCGGCAGAGCTGCCTTGGAAAGCTCTGTCCTGTTTATTGCGTGTAACGCAGCAGCAGCAGCAGCAGCGGCGGCGGCAGCGAACAAGGGCAATCAACTTGCACCATGTGCCGGTAGATCAATATTTAGACACCAAGATAAATGGATGCTGATTTACACAATATGTCATGTATCTTTGTTTGTACTGTGTAATAGGGATGTGTGTATAGAGGCGGCGGGGGTCGGAGGGGGGTAATGTATTCACTGTGGCAAGCGTGAGTACGATTAAAGAAGCGTTTTGTGTACTGGAGCTCTTCCTTCACCGAAGTCTCAACCAGAGCATCTTAATATTTACATTAAAATGCATCCCTGCTTTCTTTTTTTCCCCTCATGTATGTATTCCACCCTCAACCCCCCACTGACGTTGTGAGGTTGCTCCAGCGTCTGCTGCTGATTGCAGGGGGAAAAGCTGCTTCTGGCGAAGAGAGCAAAGTGGAGCTGCTGGCGGCTCTCAGGCTCATATAGCAGAATGAGACCCAGAGGTGAAGTCAAACCATCCAGTGTTGCTAGATAATCCACATTTCTATTAGCCTACTTAGCACTTTTCTAATGGGGATCACAGTCTAGCCCAGGAGATGAGTGGGATGTCTTATATTCATTACCACAAAGTCATGACAGCATTTAATATACATTTTATATATAGATATACATCTAGTGTGTGTGTGTGTGTGTATATGTATATATATATATATATATATATATATATATATATATATATATATATATATATATATATATATATATATATATATATATATATATATATATATATATATATATATATATATATATATATATATATATATATATATATATATATATATATATATATATATATATATATGCAGATGTAGCAGTTGATGGCCGGCGGATGATGTTGAAGGATTCTGGATTGACTTTGAACAAGGTGATGAGTGGATCATATTTGATTGGGTTCAACCGAACTCCGCAGTCTTTAATTAATTGTAGTCTGTGGCGGCGGCACAGCTGAATCACGTCACTTCTCATTGGCCTCCGCTCCATTCATCTCTCAGCGTCTATCTGCCTCTCTTTGCTCTGTCTGCATGCAAATACTCGGCCGCGCAGTAAACAGATTGAACAGCGGTCATCGCTCATAAAAGCGGCCGGTCCGGTCTTTGCTTCTGGTCAACTTTCACGCTGACAAGGCAGATGGAGCCCCTCCTAAATACATTGGATTCATTTCGCATATCCATCTGGGGAAAGAGCTGATTAAACGTTTTTGCGAAAAGAAGACCCATGGAAATCAAAAATAGAACGGCGATTGGACGAATCAGCCGACTGCTGCCTTTGGAGACAACCAATCAGATTTTTTTACTGTAGCAATTTGAGGTTTCCTGCCGGTGCGTCAGGTGATAGTAGATGCACTCTGTGAAAACATAATTTCCAACCGTGAAAGCTTTCCTGTGTCCTTCTTCTTCTCATCCAACCCACACTAATCTGTTGAGCATCAGCCAAGATTTATAGTTATTTCATTTATGGAAGGTTGCTGCAGTCGCTTCCTATTTTGGTCACAGATGAGACGATGGTGCTTGGTTTCTTTATACTAAAATTGAGACGAGACCTTTTCCACGATGGATGAACGAGATTTCAGATTGACCAGGTTTCAAATCTGGCCCAGTCATTTTCATTTCAGCATTCCCAATTGAAGCAGGATAGAACCTCTGCCACCGCTCCAGTAACTTTCATGGGCACGCTTGAAAGGTTATTTCATCGCAGCGGCACAAATGATATAGCGATGAAACGTGTTTCCACTCGTCGAAGTGAGTTTGTCTGCATTGATCAGCTGCTGTTGTGCATCAAAGTCCCTCGGTGGACAAATAGAGGCACAAGGGCAAGGACGAGAAATGCTTTGTCATTTAAAACTCTTGGCGGTGCAATTACCTGCGTCCTTCCAATTGACGATGCGGCAGCGCACTGCGCCATAGCGCTGCATAGAAGAATATATATATATTTACTTTCAACAACAACTTTCTTGTTCAGCCTTGTAGAAAGTGTAAAACACATGGTTATGGAAACGAGTCCTTTTTTGAATTTCAAAATTTAAAATTGCAAAATTTTAATTCACCAATACAAAGTTTGTGCGCTTTCTTGGGGTTGACGGAGGTTTGCAGAATCATTTCTGACGCACTGAACATTCAGCTGACGTGGGCAATGAGCTGCTCTAGAGCAGCGTTATTATTGGCCAATGCGAGCTACAAGAATTATTTCAACCTTGTTGATCAACAGTAATTCCTCGAAATTCTCTCTCCATCTTCTGCTGCTTTTCTTCTGCTCTACCTCTGCCTCTTCAGGTCACAATGTAGCGCTGCTCTGTGGCCTAAGTGCACTTGGTGTAGCCTCATCTATTCACAATAATTTCGCCTGTTTATTTCTTCATTTTTGTGAGCAAATTTTCCAAATTTTCCTTGAAATTCGCCTCACAGTTCATTGGAACCCAACGCGGGATTCCTCTCCCTGGGCAGCGTCTCATCCGCTGTAGACTGGGATGAAAAATAAGGTATAAAAGGGAAAGATCAAGGAATGGACCTTGTCCGGAGCCTTTAAAGGTAGAACCTCATGAGGAGGGACAATAAGAGGAGTTTTGCGATCCTCTGCTATTGACTGTCAGTTTGATCTGTGGCCTCGGCCCCGCAGAGGTCTTTTAAAGCAGGAACGGACAACTCCCTCTCACGGCTTTTGCAAAGGCGACTTGATTGCTTTCCGTGGAGCAGGAGCAACCGGAGAAAGGGGAGGACAAAAGACTGGGGTTTGTTCATTCAGGCAGTGTGTACGGAGACACACCGGGCAGATGGAAGCGGCGACCGCTCGCCATTCTTTCTTCTCCGGAGAGGTTCCGCACCAGCGGAATTGTGACCTGAAAGCGAGATCTATGGGAGGCTAATCCAGACGCCCGATCTACATGGCGATACTGTTTGCCATTGTGTTGGCTTTTCTCTGGAATGCTACACCGCCCAATAAACCCACCGCCCCCAAAGCAAAACAACAAACAAAGCATCTTTGAACGACAGATTAAAAACCAGGGCTAAACTGGCCCTTGAAGTCTCAACTCCACAAAAAAACAACACGCGGTCAGTGCAAAAAAAACAATCTCCTTAGAGGCACGACCCCCTGCCCCCACCCCCGGCGGCGGCGGCGAAGATGATACCCATTTGGAGCTCATCGGAGCAAATCAGAATTGTCAGCACTGTGGGATTTTTTTTTCTCTCTCTTTTTTCTCTACCTTTTTAAAGAGGGAAGATGGATAGATAATCGCCACATGCCATTCTGGGGGCCAATTACACAGCTTTGTGTGAAATTGGAAAACCTGTTCTCTCAGAGCTCTAATGGATGTTCTGGTCATTAGTCATTTGAGAGTCTTCGCCGGCTGTAATCAAACGTGAAACACTGCGTTAAGCGACCATAAAAGAACAGCTGCCACTCCCAGTGACCTTCTGTTTAAGGGAACCCAACTGTCGGCTGCGTGGCCGCCTTTTTTGCAACTATTATTGTGCGCTTTGCCATAAAAACACTCCTTGATTTTCTTTTAGTTTCTTTTTTTCTTTTTTACTTTTTTGCAGTGGTTGCATCTCATTTTAATGCGTCGCCCCCGGCCGGTGCTGTTTGCTTCCCGGGGTCCACAAATATCAAACTTCTATCGCAGCTCTGAATTTCCAATCAGCAAAACAAACTGTGTGCTTTTATTGTTGTCATTTTTTTATTTGCATATTTATGTTAATAGCTGTGAGCGAGACGCAGGCTGACCCTCGGACGCCTCCCCCCCTCTTCTGCCTCTCTGCAGGTGACCACCTATCCGGTCAGCAGGGCCCGCCTCCCCTCCCGCCGGCCCCGCCTCCGCACAAGACGCACCCGTCCATCACGTCGCTGAGCCGCAGCTCACTGGCCAATCAGAGGAGCCCCAGCCCGACGCCCACAGCAGGCCTGGCGGCCGACTTGCAAAGTACGGCGGAATGCGTCCAGCTGCAGGACAGCTGGGTCCTGGGCAGCAATGTGGCCCTGGAGAGCAGGTGAGTGACCCGCGACCACCATGTGGGGGCGTTTGTTTTCATTTTCCACCCTCCATTTCCTCACGGCGGTTACACTTTTGTTTTTTCATCTGCGCTTTTTAAACCGCCCGCACAGTTTGATTGCCTTTATGCCTCTTTTCATTTTTTCCGACCCCCAAATGAAATCATCTCTGTTTAATCCGCTGGCCCGTTTGGATGTGCTAATAGAACAGATATTGGCCCGTATTAATAATAAAAAACGCAAAAACCCAGCAGGGTTGGCAGTGACTCACACGGTCACGACTAAAGCAGGCATGGTGCATTTCTGTTGACAAACATGAATCATCAGCTTCACAATAATGCCCGCACCTTCCTTTTTGAGGCTCCATCGTGCTGTTTACCACCGCTGAGGCTTTTTTATATATTTTTTTTCCTTCCTCCTCTCCAAAGTGACACTAATCTCTGTGGGATGGATGCTGTGTTGGCACTATCAGGCGTGAATCTCAGCCCGTAAAAAAAAAAAACCGTAAGCGGCAAAGATATTTGTGAAGGAGGTGTGCGTCTACATCCGCACCTCACCGCACCGAGCAGGTTGCTGAGGGCAAAGCCTGGCGGTTTGTTTGTCTCCCTCGCCTTGTATGCATTGACAATCAAGTTGCTGATTGCCGAATCGGATGGGCGCGCACGCACGGGCAGCGTGTCCCACGCGACGACCAGGGGCTCTCCGATCGATCAGCCGCCGACTGATATTCAGCGACTCCTGATCAGCTGGCAGCACTAGAGAATTAACAGCCCCACCGCCGGCGATCTCACTGGAAGAAAATGTGTTCTTTGATGGAACACAACTGAGGCGGTAAACGTCACCGTGAAGCCAGTGAAAAAAAAACCAGAAGAGATGCAGAAGTAATGCAGTGTGCCGTCACACATGTAGGATTTAATGAAGCTAGCCAAATGTCTTTTTTTTTTTCAAAAACAAAAAACAAAAAACATGTTATTCTAGATATAGTCAGGAGTTTTTATTGACATATTGCACATGTTCCAGCGGAATGTGGTTTGTTTCTGTGCCCTCTCAAAAATGTGGGATGTGCAGCAAAGCACTGGATTCAGCAGGAAGCTAAAAACTTGGCATTTTAGCAGGAGGAGGCTGCAAACAGAGGGCTAGCTGCAATGCTTGATGTAGATCTCTAGACTTTTTTGACCAAAGACCTTAAAACAGAGACAGTACGGACCCTTTAAGAAACGTGACAAGCAGACGTTGCCTGCCGTGGTTGCGCCCGGCGCGTCTCTTCATCGCTAAAAGCTGGAAAATATCCCGGCTAATGAAGTGTGGTGCACTGCGCAACTGACTCAGGAATGGCCCGGAGTAGATGATTGTATTCCAACCTGATATTTTCCTGACACTTCACCCTCCCAACTCACCCCCCATATCCCCACCACCGGAGGCTGAGATGAATACGAACTTTGAATTTTTTTTCTGCCCGTGACAGCAGGAAGTAGCGGCGAGCGCCTCCGCTGTTCCCGCCACATCGGTGGCGGCGCTCCCGCTCTTTGCCGGCGGATGGAGACGCACCGGTGATTGAATCCTAACCGCCCAACGACCTTGAGCCATCTCGGCCCATATCGACAAAACAATATGTGCACACCTATCATCAGACGAGGCATAAATCACTATCGCCGCATGGCCGACTCTGAATCAAGTGGGTGTCAGTGGGTGGGGGGGGGGGTGGTTGAGGGAGGAGTTGGGGGAGGGGGGTGCCGAGGCAGCGGGGGCAAGAGGAAAAGACCCAGTTCACCGCGTAATTGCACGTGTTAGTGAAAGCACCAGGTTGGCAAATGTAAACAGGAGCTGCGGAAGGTAGTTATTAGGCCGCCTCAGGAGAGGGGGAGGGCAAGGTGGCGGAGGTGGGGGTGGGGGCCAGCAATGTCACGCCCCGCCACATATGTATTCAGTGGCGGAGCCAGAGATTTTTCCTCGGGGCGGCCACAGGGTGAGATCGTGACTCACAGTGTGGTGGCAAGAAGTGAAATACATGACATGACTGCTAGTATTCTAATTGTTACTGTAGTTTTTTATATTGATTAAATGTTTTCAGGGTGACATTGTAGCAGTCGACCCTCTCACCATTCCAATGAATTCGAGACCTGGAAATCTTCACCAATGCTAATATTAATAAACCTATGTCAGCTTGTTCCTACTGTCCGAGGGTTTACAGAAATGTCTTCTTTGAGACTCTTGTTTCCACCAAGAACAAAATCCAGGCCAATCATCCAGTCAGAAATACAGGACACATATGAGATACTTACATATATTTATAGTCATACATACAAACTTATTTACTGTACATCAATCAACAAAGACGCTACTGTGAGTTGGTTGGGTTTTTGGGGGGAGTCGTGAACTTCCTGGGAATCCTCAACATCGCCACGCATTTCATCGCCCACGTGGCGCAGCAGCAGCAGCAGCAGCAGCAGCAGCAGCAGCAGCAGCAGCAGCAGCAGCAGCAGCAGATGTGGCTTTGCGCGTGCGGCCATCGTAAATAACTCCCGACAAGGCGGCTAATTGAAAGAAACGGTGAGCGTAAATCACAGTTGTTGGTTTTTTTGTTAATATATTTTCCTTTTGACGCGACCTCGCCCGGAAAAACGAGCCGCTAATTTGACAGCGTTAGTCACTCTCTACAAGCTATTAGAGGCAATTAATTGTACGTCTGTCTGTCCGTTTGTGTTTGTGTAAGTGTGTGTGTTTAAAACTGTTGGTCTTGTAAGTGTTTCTCCAAAAATAATATACAAGAAAGAAAAATCCTACTGCCACGGTGGATGTTGTCTGGCTGAGTCAATAATATCAGCCGTCTGCCTGTGATCTTGTTCAGCAGCCGTATGAAGACACCGCGCTTCCACTTTACGTCTTTCAATCAAGACCGGGCGAACAAATAAAACCCCCCCCCCAAAAAAAGAAAAGAATTCTTCTGAAGGACACACTTGTTTGTCGTCGCACAAAAGGGGGAGCGACGTCTGATTAAAATTCATTCGCTGTTATGAATGCGCCTAATGACAAGGTTGAATTGCTTTTTATCGCTGCAATCAATGTTGGTTCAACACTTCTGATCTGATCTGGCGTTTTATTCCAGCTTTTTTCTCCCCCCCTTTTTTTTTTTTTTGGCTCTATTACGGGGGAGAAAAAAAGTCCCATTTTGAAGGGCTCATTCAGACGCGATCATGCCCGTTGAAAAGAGGCGTGCGGCTCTTTAGAATGTGTGAAATGCTTTTAATCACCCCTCCTCCCCCCTGCAATTCACGTCCTTCCACTTGGCTCCACTTGCATGGATTTGTTTGGTTTTTTTTGTTTTTTTTGCTACCAATTCGTAGATTTACACAAATACGCGTCGGCTATTGTCGGCGGCTCAGGTTCAAAGCGGACGACGTCAGAATGCAGAGGGACTGACACTGCAGGTTTCCGCGGACGCGAGAGCGCCAAGTGTCTCCTCGTACATATGCAGGCTCTTAAGTGTGCCGCTCCTCTGTGTGCTTTTCTTTCTTTCTTCCCTTCCTTTTCTTCTCCGCCGCTCACATTTAATGAGATTCAGCCTGAGCAGCCGTCACAACGCTCGGCAGTGTGTCTTGTGAAGCGCTGGCTGCTGGCTGCTGGCTGGCTGGCTGCTGGCTGGCTGGCTGCTGGCTGCTGGCTGGCTGGCTGCTGGCTGCTGGCTGGCTGGCCGCACGTCACAGTTCTAAATGTGCTGTCAATCCTCATCGGGTCGGTGTGTCAGGGGACTCCCTTTTTTCCCTGAAATAAAATGATGTCCTGACTTCAGAAACATCATGCGGTGCTTTTTTTTTTTCTTTTCTTTTCCTTTCGTTCTGATGTGTTGGGATTGTTCTCGGGAGTGTGGTGGGAAAAAAAGAAACAACAATCCCCGTGTTGCTGCTGGTGGTGTGGGATGCACATGGAAACCATGAGTCACAGAGTAATGCCGACTTCAGGGGATGGAGATTGAACTTTTTTTAGTTTTTTTTTTTAGTTTTTTTTTTTTTCCCATTCACTGCACCTGCCTCAGGATGGTACCGAGACTGATTAGTCATGTGCGGGATATTTGCCAAGTTGCCGTGGAGTAGAAGAGGAGCTTCTAGCTGCTTGATTACCTGCCAAAGTGAAGGGTGGTTGAGACAAAGTGGCAATCCTCAAGATGTATTTTTCCTTCCCTTCCCCAGTTTTTTTCTCGTCTTCTTTTCCGGCTTTTCGGTCTGTTTTGCCAACAATTCCTCCGGTGCCAGGCGCGCATTTGTGCGGCCGATTCCTAGAGCTCCCTATTTTATTTTTCCTCCCTATTTTAGGTTACAGTAGCTGCCTCCACTGTTGCTGCTGGCAGCGCAAAAGTGCATCTGTTTTCAGTCGATTTGGGCAGCAATTAAAATTTAGCTCTCAGGACGTGGCGAGCGAGAGCGGTGGTGACTGTTTCCGAAATTTTTTGAAATTTGCACGGGGGCCCCCGGTAGCCAAGCGCAGCAAAACCTGCCGGCGTTTGCCATTTTAACGCCTTCGCTGCCATCCTTTAATTTTAATCCTCCGTCTCCAGGCTGAGTTTGACTCTTAAATATATGCACACAAGAACCGAGATCCTCCCAAGTCTGACTTAGTCGGACTGCTTAAATATAGTTAATTCCATTCGCAAACATTTGGGCGACTCCCAGGGAGCGACTCAGGATGGCGCCACGCTGATCTCCGAAGATGGACAGGTGGGGAAAAAAAAAGATCACTTGGAAAACCTTCAGACGAGCGCAGGCTAGCTAGCACCTGCTAGCGGACCTCCTGACGCTTTCTTCTCTTTTTTTTTTCCTCCTTCCCAATTATTCCCACTTTCACCTTGAAAATGCTAACGCTAATGGCGGCGCGCAGCTAACACGCAGATTACACATGCCGAGCGCTTCCGTCCGCATTGTTTTCCCTCGCCCGGCGTCGTCCAGCTGGAGCTTAGCCGGCCTGACAAATCCGCCCGCTGACTGTTCAGTCTTTCGTCCTCTGTGAGGATGTTTTCAAATGTCATCCCGATGACAAGCGGCGCCGAGAGCGCGAGGCAGAGCAGGGTGGCAGCCGCCTTTTGTGTCGCCCCGGCCGCCTCAATGGGACAGACGGGGCCCCGCGTTGCGCAAGACGGTCGCTGCGACGCTCGGCCATTCGCTCCGCGCACACTTTCCACTCGCCGTCTCGTTTTGTCTCCTCCTGCGCGTCTCACTCTCTTTCACTCCGCAGAGCCGCGGCTGAAAGCTGGCGGGATTAGCATAGTAATGTGCCTTGTTGACATAATCAATTACGGCTGGTCGTCCGGCGTGTATAGCCGGAGACGTTTACACTGGTCCGCTGTTTGTTAATCGTGTCCAACAGCATTTCATCTCTCGGCCCACTTTATGGGGAGGGGTGAGAGAGATAGAGTTGAAGTGGAGGCGAGTGGTGGATGGGGGGGGGTGTCTGCAGCAGAGCTAGCGCGGAGAGCGAAGAAAACGCCTAGCGCAAGAATTTAGCCTCAGCAACACGGAGGAAAATCCTACAAACTCTTCCCAGCAAAAAGGATATAAATGTCTTGTAGCTTTGTAACTCTCCATGTTTTTTTTTTTTTAATTTAAATGTTTCTAATTAAAGTGTTTTTTTGTAGTGAATAAAAAAAGCCTCTGTTGCTCTGAGCAAAGCAGTGCTTTTAGTTTGTGCATCTTTGACTTGCACACTTGGAGACCTATGTGTAACATATGAGTTTGCACACACACACACACACACATCTGTATATGTACTTACAAGCAGATAGGTAGATATGCACCTTTATTTTATACACATACAGTATAGATAGATGGACAGATAGATAGATAGATGGACAGATAGATAGACAGATATACAGATAGATACTTTATTCATCCCAGAGAGAAATTGAAGATGTCCAGTAGCTTACATATGCACATATCTCGTACACATAATAATAAGACCTGAAAACTCACATGTACATAATACAGAGCATGTGAATTTATTAGACCTTAATACATTGAATCTTGATATATGGAAAGCAATATTCTGCATCATCATTTGAAATGGGTCACCTCCATAAGACAGGCTGCATACCCCTCCCCACACAGATGCACACACACACACACACACATACACAGGTGCACTTGCATGCCTGTGCCGCTCTCTGTCTGCCGCGTCTGTGATTGCGTCCATTTACACTGAACTCCCGAGACATGGCCTCCTATTTTCCCTCATGTCTGACTACACGTGTGTCGCCTGCCGACGTTGTGTAAGTTTTGACCTCGATTCATATCAAATTGCGTGCTGCCGGGTCTGCCGCCGCCGCCGCTGCCAGCGCCGCGGCTCCGGCACAGATTGTTCCAGACTGAGGAGTCTGAGTCGCTCCAGGTTGTGCAGGCAGCCAATTGTCATTCCAGCCCCGACCGAACGGTAACCTTTAAATGGAATCCCTATCTGTCCACGACCGCGTGTGTCAATCGGGGCATCAAAGAGGCAAAAGATCCGAATCTGACATTTGTTCTCTCGTCCAGGATTGATCAGAGGAGGCAATATTCTCAGCGGGGGAGGCGGGTGGTGGTGGTGGTGGTGGTGGGGGGCAATCAGCAGCCTGGGCTGAAGGCAATGATTCAAAGCGCTGATGGCGTGCGCTGCCGCGTAGAATCAGTTCAAATTGGACTAATTGTCTGATTAACTTCCCTCCCCGGGCTTCACTTCGGACCGACGAGTCCTTGAAAACAACATTAAGTTCCAAGTCCAAGAAAAACACAGCCGATGAACGTTTCACACACCCATCAGATAATCAGGCAGACCCTGATTAGGAAGTCTTGCCGTGCGCGGAACGCCAGGCTTCCAGATTTTGCACCCAATTAGCCGCTCTCCAGCCCTTTTAGCGCAGACTCCCATCCAGGATTAAAAAGTCTTCGCAATACTTACGCCGAGACTTCACAGATGCCGCACAAATAATTGATGAGCAAACACGGCTTTATTGGGGTTTTTTTTGGCGTATTTAAATGAGCAGTTGCCCCGGTAACTTGGATCTGCAGAACACATGAAACGGCGCCCAAATTGTGCAAGAGCAGTGTTTTGTTTTTTTTAACTTTTTCACATCTTGGACGTCAGAGCGAGAGAAGAGGATTTTCGCAGACGCAATTAATAGAAGCCGTGGTTCCACACCTTTAATCTGTGTTTTCTTTGCATTATTGATCAGAAGCAGCCATGTTCATAAAGCACTTGCAGGCCTATTTAAGAGTGAAAGACAATTTAGAGCCTACTTTTTTTTTGTGGGCATTGGAAAGGGACACATCCACTTCAACTGCGGCGTTTTCAGTTGCACGCCGACTTTGTCCACTTCCTGGCCATCTGCGCGTGAGCCTGCAGCCGTTTTAGGTGTTAATCTGCAAAGCGGCGGCGGGAGCGGTGACGCGGCTTAATTCATTTACCTAAGAGCTTTTCACGTGGGGTTTAAAAGTTAATAGCACGACCGCTCCTTGGTGCATTTGATTAAACCCCCCTTAATTACCCCAGGTATAATGGCCTATTAGCCGAGGTCCAGTTGTAGGAGGGCAAGTGGAAGATGATTGTTTTTATGAGGTACTTTTTTCTTCACCTCCGTCAATGTCAGGAATCCAGCCACCCCTGATCCCCAGCCACTTCCACTTCCCTGTAGGAGTCCTTCTCACCGTCGGCCGCTTCACAATCAGCCAATCAGCTGCTCGTTTGGATGTAATTTAGTATTAGTAGTCGCTGTTTTCAAACCTTTCAAACGATTCTCTCTTTTCCGCTCTTCCCGCCAGGCATTTCCTCTTTAAGACCGGCACGGGGACCACACCTTTCTTCGGCGCGGCCGCCCCGGGCTACACCATGGCGACGGGGACGGTTTACTCCACGCCGGCGCGTCCTCTGCCAAGGAACAGCCTGTCCAGGGGGGCGTTCAAGTTCAAGAAGTCGCCCAAACACTGCTCCTGGAAGTGCACCGCCCTGATTGCCGTGGGGATCGCCGTGCTGCTGTCCGTCATCCTCTGCTACTGCATCGGTAAGGCCAAGGATCGAGGGCAGGAAAGAAGGAGGGAGGGACTGGTAGTTCATCCATCCATCCATCCATCTAACCATTCATCCATCTGTGTGTCCATCACTGCTCATCCTGCACCCAGCTGTCTGAGGGTGATGGTGGGCAGCAGCAAGACGAATAACCTTCCACTCACAGCCACCCACGAATACAGACTATTTTGAGTTTCCATTTAGCCTAATGTGCATGTTTGTGCCGGCCAGTGGGCTCAGAACACCCATCACTCCACACAGGTGGACATGGAACCCGCAGCCCTTCAACTAACCATCATGACATTGGTGGATGCTGTGAGTAATAAAAGTGGAACAGCGCTTTGCAATTTTGCTAAAATGCCATGTTGCGATTACTGTGCTCATTTCAATTTGCAAAAGTCTAAATCTCCCCAAATCCCTGCCTAACAGAGGTTTTCAGATATATTTATATATTTTATATATATTTTTTTTTTAATTTTTTTTTTGGTCGTTTTTTGGTCTACCTGCTCATTTCTGCACCAGGTGGTCATGTGACCATAGCCGGCCAGTCCCTGGACCGCAACACACTGGTTATCTTTGCCCAACAGAAAAGGAGCCGAGAGCAAACTGGACCGTCACGTCTCAAAAACAAAACTTCTTAAAATATTAATTCAGTCCATTTGCTCTGACAAAATGTGCAAAAGCACACAGTGCTTTCCAAAAAAAAAAGTGACTTTATTAATTGTGCAGCACTTTGGTGCTTTTAAATTTTTTTATTTTTTTATTTATTTTTTTTTTTTTTTTTTTTTTTATTTTTTTTTTTATTTTTTTTTCTTCTTTGGGAGGAAGCGCATGGAAAAAGTCGAAGCGCTTCAGACGGAAGCCCCCGAGCCAACAGAAGGACATTTGCCGGCTCGTCAGCGGGGGTCTTTTTATCTCAATGAGCGATCCCTTTATGAAGACTGATGGGCGGCAGATTTGGACTCGCTTTCAAGGAGTCCGAGCTCGATTTAGACTCCAAAAGGCTGCTTAACTGCCCGCGTATCTCCGTTCCAGGCGGGCGGACTCTAAGCGCGCAGGCCTTTTTCATTCATCTGGCACCCTGTCAGCCTCGTCGCATGAGCGGCACGTCTCCCGCCTGCACGCCTCTCAGCCACATCCGTCCTTCAAAAATGTGCAGGTGACACCGGCTCGGCGGCTCCAATTAAAAAAAACCAGGCCACTTTCATTCCTCCTCCGCGGGTCCATTTAGAATATTCTGTCTCTCTGGCCGTGTGAAGAGCCAATCAATGGGTCGAAATTACCTGTTAACCGCGTTTTTGAATATTCCAGGCCGGCCGATTTTGTTGGCACGCGGAGCTGAGTTTTCCATTTGCGATGTCCATCGAGAGCTTTTCAGAAGGAAAAAGCTCAATACACAAGTTCATACGAGGACTGTATGGCATCGGGCTGCCGAGCTGACACAGGCCAGAGTGGATTCAGAGGTTTTCCAGGCGGTGTTTGTTCAGCGTCGTTCAGACTGCCAGCCAAAATCCGATTTTTAGCCCATCCAGATTGAAATCCAATGGCTCTTTTGTAGTCTGAACAGTCACAAATCACCTCAAATCCGATTTTTGCGAGACAGATTGAAACCGCTTTCGGGAGGTAGTTTCAAATCGCACTTGGAGAGATGAGTCCCAGTCTGAACAGCTCCAAACACACCGCTCGGTTTTGACTGTCTGTGACGTCACTCTACACGACCCAATGTGCCAGACCAGAGAGCGCCAGATGAAGTAGAAAACACCAGTCCTTGGTTAGAGGAGGGAACTCATTGGCTCATCAGTCTGTGGGGAGATACACTGTAGCTCCATTCAAGCCAAGCTGCAGGGCATCTGAACAGAGCCAGATCCCATTTGGACAATTGCTAAAAACAGTGTGGACAGTCAGCCCTAAAAATCATTTGAGAAGGAATCTGATTTGAATCAGATTCGCCTGCAGTCTGAATGCAGCCTAAGCCGTGCCATGCAGGTGCATCAGTTCCCCCCCTGCGTCGCCCGCAGCGACTCGCCTCCTCTCGCCTCCTCTCGCCTCCTCTCGCCTCCTCTCTCCCCGTGACTTTGCTATCTGCCGCCGCGACGGACAATCTTTGCGCGTGTCATCCAGTCAAAAGCAACCGGCGACGGACAAGGTTGGACAGCGGCGGCGGCTGAAGCCTGACGTGCCTCTTAATCTGAGTGAAGTCTGATCCCGGCCGGGAGTGTTTCCCTGCCACCGCCCCCTCCCTTTCTGTGCAGAAATTGCAGATGCTTCGATATGATTCAGTGTGTGTCTGACTAAGCTCTTAGTCAGATATGCAGACGTGGCCCCCGGTGCGCTTCCCAGAGAGGCATTCCTCCGCCTCTCCCCTTTGACAGGAGTGTGCTCTCGCGCGTGCGTGTGTCCGTGTGTGTGTGTGTGTGTGCGTGTGTGTGTATGAGAGAGAGAGACAGAGAGAGTGTGAGAGAGAGAGTGAGAGAGCCAGGTTCTGTGCATCATCGCCGCCCTTCTGATCCTCCGACTTCACAGCGGCGACGCCGGTTCATGTCCTCGGGTGTGTTGCCGCTAAAATGCGGCGAGCATTGAGGTTGAAATGGCCGGCGCAGACGGTTGCGTCCGAGCGGAAAAGCGCAACTTCGAAGAGCCCAAAAACAAAAGGAAAGCATCTCAAACGGCCCCAACTTTGAAGAGGACCCCGGCCCACCAGCCCCTTTGTTGCACGGCAAACCAGAACCGACTTGTTCTGTCAAACAGGAAGCCCTTTTATCTCCAGCAGGAAGATGAAGCGCTAATACTCATCCTCTTCCCCTGCTTTGGACTTTTTTTTTTTTCTTTTTTTCTTTTTTCCCCTATGAGGATGCTTTCTAGCGCTTTCGTTTTTCTTTTTTTTTTTCTTTTTTCCCCTATGAGGATGCTTTCTAGCGCTTTCGTTTTTCTTTTTTTTTTCTTTTTTCCAGGACGTGTCAAAGCTGACTTCTCGCTAACCTTTAAAATCTTGACCACAGCAATAAACCCATTACAGATCCATCTCCGCTCGTGCCCTCGCTTGTCATCCAAGCCCTTAATCTTTACAACGGTCCCTCCTCCCCCGGCGGATACACATCTTTATTTATATATATACACACACACACACGCAGAGTATTCATCCACCTCGGAGCCGGGGGGAAATGTAATACCGTTGTATAAGAAGAAATATGGGCTTGCTGGAAAGAGCCTGTAACCAGTGTTTTATTGGTGGTTGGGGAGTGGAAGTAGGGGGTGAGGGAGGGGGGGTGGGCCACACTCTCACAGAGGGAGAGTCATGAAAATGTTGCAGATCAATAGCAACATTCCAAATCCCTTTATTGACTTGGAATCTTGTTGTTCATGATCTTTGCGTATGGAGATTTACGTAGATCGTTTCTGTTTTTGTTTCTTCCGCTAAGAGAGCTGCTGCTCCGTTCCCACCAATCAGTTTCCTTCAGCTTTTGTTTATTTTTTGGCCTGTTGGTGCTTCTGCGGCGGCGGCTCAGTTCGGTTTGCTCGGGAAAAACCGAGCGCATTTGCTCAGCTGCCGCGACGTGCGACGCTTTTAGCAGATTTAATTGGTCGACACCGTCCCCATCCCAGCAAACAGCGTCTCCCTTAATTGTGGACCTGTTGAAATTTAAGGGGGATGGAGTGAATGGCCTCTTTCCAATCAAGAGAGTGTGTGTGTGTGTGTGTGTGTGTGTGTGTGTGTGTAAAAGAGTGGAAGCGCTCCGCAGCCTGCCTAAGGTGTCTCTCTGTGTCTTTCCACCACTTCCTCTTCCCTCTTTCATCCGCAGCCAATTCACCTGCCAGGTGCGACGACTCAAATAGCAACAGTGTGCACTCGCACTCGCACTCTCAGTCTCATAGCGCCGCGGTGAAAAACACGGCCACCCCTGTGCGCTGCGTAGCTCGGAGTCCGCCGCGCTCGACCCCTTTGTTCTGCCCTCTCGCCGAGTCAATATCTGATGTTTTCCAAGCAACGGTTTCTGCGACACGGTTTCGCACTCGTTCATTGAGTCGGCGAGTGAGCGCGAGATGACGCGCAGGTCGCAGGCAAATCAAGGCCGAGCCTGCCCGAGGTGAACGGTCCCGGCGACAGCGGCGCCGGCTGCCTCCTGATTGGAGGGATTTCAGCCATTGTGGCGATAGACGGGGGGACCAATCAGTGCGGCTTCATCACGGGCTGATTGGTCCCAGGGGGGAAAAAAAGCACGATTTGTTTTCCTTTTTTTTTCCCTTGTCGAAACTCAATGTGAGCACGCAGCGTCCTCACAGCAAATGTTTTGGAGGGAGGACAATTCTTTTATTTGTATGAAAGATAGTTGTGCGGCTCCCTCCCTCCCTCCCCCCCAACGGGTTAGCTGTGTAGTTTATGTCCTTTATTCATTCTTCCTCCGCCCGTATTTGGGTTCCGCCGTGGTTGTTTTTAAAGTGCTCCGCAAACACAGTGGGATTGGACGGGGAATATCCATACGCTAACTCAATGTAGCTTGTTCCCCCTGGTGATAAAGGCAGATTCACTGTGCAAACAGAACGCTCACTACAGCGTCCCCTGAATCTTTAAAGCGGCGTCTCAGCAGAGGAGGCTGTTTTCTTTTTGTTTTCTTTTTCTTCACCTCCTTTACTCTAAAAGCCTTCCAGCGGCCGAGTCTGCAGGCACGCTCGTGTCATTCCATAAGATGTTCGACACCAAACCTTCTGGAAGCATTAATTGCTTTACCTTTGCCTGGTTTAATAGCCGAGGTGAGGGAGGGGGAGGGGACACGCAGCCGACGCACTCGGGCTCGAGGTACTCGTGCGCGATACACTGAAGGCCACTTGATCAAAAACAAAGCCCCTCTTGTTTGGAATCCTTCACGGGGGCCTTGCGGAGTCGAGTGGCTGAGGCAGGTGGCTCCACTCGTCAGCCGCCAGCGTCGCCGGGGAAGAACAACACGCTCTTGTGGAAATGCAGATTGCCAGAAATCCCTCGGCGATTAAGAAGAGGTGACTCGGGACTCAGATTCGGCGGCGACGGGGCCGCACACAAAACAAAACAAACAAACTCACTAACGAGCAAACCGTGTTTTCCGGAATCCGCCTGCCGCCCCTGGAAAACAAGGACGTCTCGGCATCGATCGAGGAGGAATTGGGAATGTTTCTGGGTGGAGGCGTGCGGGTTGGGCTCCCGGCACAAAACAACGTTTGTCTCGATAATTCCGAGGTTGCCGACTTCCGAGTCGTTGTTGGCACACGGTCTGGGTCCAGATGGGCCGCCGCTCTCGCTGGTAAATGAACTAATTACAGCCGGTGATGAAGGCCGTCTGAATGGCGTCCTTAGCATATTCCAACAGAAGACACCCAACAAGTTAAAAAGCAATTAAAGGTCTTATAAATACCGTATGAGTGAGATTCCTTTTTCCTTTTTTCTCCTCCCACTAACGCTGCGATCGCTGCGATCGCTCCTCCGTGCGATTGCGCCAAACGTGTCGAACACGACGGGACGTTTGCGGTCCGTCCGGGGGATGTATTTCAAAACGTCCCCCGTGTTTCCTCCTCTCGTGCGTGAGCATCTGCGCCTCCCCTCCGTTGGACAACACGAGGAGGGAGGTCGGGGAGCAAACAAGAGCGCTATCAACTGGCCAATCCGTCGCCCCGACATCGCTTACTGTCAGTGGCAGCGTTCCACTGGCCGCTTCCTGACTGCGGGAGATGACAGCGGAGCTCCTTCCCCCCCGAGTGGGAGGCTTGCCCGTGGCCTATAAATATTAATTGAGCTGGCGCCAGCCGCAGGAAGAACTTATGCAGATGCAAAAATTGGAGGCCGTTCACCTTGAAGTCATTTGTTGATGAGGTCGGCGGAGATTCGCCTTCCCGAGCGCACGGGCGCGCCGTGGAAGTTCAGAGGACTGGAGAGCCCGCTGCGCCTCCGCCAGATGATGGGGCCAGGACGGCAACACCGCAGGGGGTGTTTCAGCATGGAGGCGAGGTCGCACCGTAGAGTGTAAATCAGCCACAGTGGGCGCCGGTCAGGCCCCTCACAGCGGAAACAAATAGGCTCCTGCAGGGACTCGGGCCTGGACGTCACTGCAGGGTACAGTCGTTCCATGTGATGTAGCAATTATGTCAATTCAGGAAAGAAAACCATCAAAATTTAATTCTAAATAAATCCAGAAGAAAAGCTGTCAACAAAACCCCAGTGGGTTTAAATGGATAGAAATAATTCTACTCCTTTTCCACAAAGACTCAACGTGTGTCCGTTTCCCTACAATGTGACACATGCTACATGTTTTTGTGCGCGTGCGTGTGTGTGTGCTCACCCTGCAGCCCACTGATCAGCTGCTCAGGTCTGTCGAGAAAATGTACTGAAACAAGCCGGAACCAAACTGGAAGTCGAACTGAGCGCCGCAGAGAAAAAGTCGCTGGCGGTTGCACAAGATGTGCGACGACTAGCAGCTGGACTGGTCTTAGCTTATTGTTTTTAGCTGTTGGTCCCAAACAGCTGATTGGCAGCAGTAACACCTGCTGCTGTTGGGAATGTTAGCATTTGAGCCGCTCAATTAAAATAATTGCTGGTCTGTTACCCAGATCTCCCAGCTCATTTATCAATCAAATATGTTTTTGTTTTTTTTTGGTTTTTTTTTACTCTGCGTGGATAAAACACAGCCTTGTCTGTCGTCCAGCGTCTACTTCAGATGTCTCACTTCCTTAAATTCTGGCTCAGCTCTGAGCTTTTCTTTGCTTCTTTACCATAAAGGGGTTTCCGTTCCAAAAGACTTGGCGTTAATTCCGTCCATATGGCTGTTTTCTTTTCTTTTCTTTTAAAGCGCAAGATTATGTCTCCCTTTATTCATTACGCCGCGCCTTAACCCGCATTATTTATTCTGCTGTCAATCCCTTGACAAGAGTGGGCGTCATTGTATTTATACATCTCTGGGCGTGTCGTTCAAGATTAGCACGGCCGGAGCCAAGTGGTCACAACACGTGGCGGTGGAAATGAAAATATTTGCGCGCTTGGCGCGTCGAAAGTTGGCGCTTCATTGTGGCTGCGTTGCCAACTAGAAGTGTTGTTTATCGTTGACGGATGTGAGAAAAAAAAAAGTCTTTGTGGAGTTCGTCTTTCGCTTTATTCTGCGGCTGCGTTAAAGTTGTAAAATAACACCGACTGGGAAGGATTCAGAAAAACTGTGATAAAAAAAAAAAACGTGTGTGAAAAGTGTACTTGTGTGTGTGTGTGTGTGTGTGTGTGTGTGTGTGTGTGTGTGTGTGTGTGTGTGTGTGTGTGAGAGAGAGAGAGAGAGTGGATAGCAATGCCGGCCCGACTCTGCAGTGCAGCTCAATGTCAAATCAGCATTGTTTGATTGTAATTCAAGGCTACAGAGCACTTAATCTTTCAAGCGCTACAAGTGTTTCCACCGCGGCCGCATCGAGAATATTCGGCCTTATATCTCGACAGGGGCAATAAACGATATGCTCCGTCTACTACCTTTCCTTTCCTCCCCGACGTCTCCTCTGCTCCCTTTCACATCCGATATTCTCCCCGGCTCCAAGATTATTTTGCTGCGGTCGATATTCGTCCTCCTGGTCCAGAGGAAAAAGTTCCAGATCAAATAGTCGGGAGTTGGGGGTGTGGGTGGGAGGGGGGGGGGATCAGGATGCTTACTCAGCATGTTTCCGTGGTTGTTGGTGACTTTGAGGGAACCTAACCCGCTGGGCACACCTCCGCATCCCCCCCGAAAAACAAAGAAGGCAAAAAAACACACACACAACAAGGGCACAGTTTGATTGCATCCGGCGCCGAGACAACAAAGCGCGGCGGCCGAGCGAGAGCCAAGGCACAGCTCAGTTATGTAAGAGAACCAAACTTCCTTGGAGCCGCTTCCTCCGCACGCTGCGAACGTCTGCCTCCACAAAAAACGGCGATTTCCGTGTCTTCCTCCGCCCCGCTGTGTCATGGCCGTGCAGCTCTGTGGCGCTTCCCTCTTTTCTCTGCTCCACCGTTTGAGACCCAACCAGTTTCCTCGCGCTAGTGAGCTGACTTCACCGCCCCGGCTCTGATACAGGAACTGGAGGAGAGGCAGCCTGGGCCCCAATTCTAACTCTCTCCGACATATACAGTCAAACTATGGAAGATAGTTTCACACCTGTTTCTTCTTTATCTTGACTGCTTTCTACACTGCAGATACTGAAGACATCAAATATATGAGCAAGTGTGTATATGTGGATTAATGTGGCAAAAGACAAAAAGGTTAAATACCTAAATATGTTATGTTATATAGATTTAATATGAAGGGAGGCTATTCTAGATCACACACACACACACAGTGACGGGCGGCTCCACCCTGAAGCTTCGGCTGCAGGGCTGCTGTTCCTGAAGAGACTCCGTCGGTTCTCTGTCGGTTCTCTGTCAATGCTGTGCGAACACAAAAGCTCTCGAAATGAGAAAGAAGACGAATGAAGTGATTTATGGATTATGTTGTGAGTCTGCCTGCATCACATCAGCCCCCACCCCACCACCACTCTCCCCATCATCTCCCACAGGCCTTCTAATGCATCAAAGTGACCTAATTGTTAATGTCCTTATACGTAATTGCATTCAACCCTCCCCGCTTCATGTTTGTGTGCCTGCTCGTGTTTTGCAGCAATGCAGCTGTTTGGCCTCAACTGGCAGCTCCAGGAGTTGGACAACCAGCCGGCGTTTGAGAACGGAGCGGTGGGGAAGACGGGGCCGACCCAGACCGTCGTGACCGCGCTGGCTGCAGACGGTGAGGGAGTCAAACCTCTGACCTCTGAGGTTCAGACACACACGTTGCTGCAGTCGCATGGGGAGTTTACATGTATCTGTGATTAGTCGCCAGGATTTTAATCATTTTCTGCCGGCCAGTTGGATTTCTGCTGCTTCGGATTCAATTTTGTGGCTGCTGGAGCAGCAGGCGACTGGGGAAACTGAACCGGCCAAAACTGGATTCTGGCTTTTTGGATCAACGCCTGCCTGCTCATCTATACAACCCATCGCACACCTGGGTCGTCACCCTAAAGTGGTCATGCTTCACTGCCTTGACACAGCCGGGCTGGATGAGTTGTTGCAGTCAGATCATGGTCAAATACCGTAAACCTCTAAATGCATTTAGCTTTTTTTAAATGCACCTCTATTGTTTTTTTTTTAAATGCTGATATTTTTACCGATGCCTGTCTCAGATTACAAGCCATTGACTTTTACACACTTACTAATTAATTTGTTTGGAACGTTTAGAACGTTAACAAGGCATTAAGAGGCCGAAGAACATTAGGAGCACGAAAATACAAAGTCATCAAATTAAAGGTTCAGGCGAGCGCGTGGGAGACGAATGGCGGCCATCGAGCCGCTTGGCCCCATAAACGACAGCATGAAATACCCGCTGCTAATTTCCCCGTCAGCCCTTTGACTTTATTTAGATCTTTAACCTTCTGAATATTAATTAAACTCATTCCAGTCTCCTTCCCGCCGCCTAATCACAAACTCGGAGCGTCACGCGTTCGACAGCCGGCGTCAGGGCCTCTGCTCCCGTTTCACCTTTACAGCAAGCACCACCAGGTGTGGGTGTTTGAGAATGTGCGGGCACGGAGCGCTTTAATTGAGTTGAGTGGGCCGGGGCGAAGACCTTCGATTGTTTAAACTCAGCTAGATTGAAATCCTCACAAGCTGCTGTAATTGAGATAGCACACGGTGAGTTTTGAACTGTTTGAAGGCGATCAATGGCCGCGTGTAACTTTTAGCTTTTGCTTTCCATCTACACGGTAGTGGTGGTTGGTTCAGCTTAGGACAGAAATACAGTTTCCCTTCTTCCTTGCGGCTTCTGTGTGTATATTTAAAAAAGGAAAGTGCTCCTGACAACCTCCTGACATATTTGTTTTGGATTCATTACGGCGGTTGTGTTTTGTTTCATTCAACTTCATTCAACAAAATGCATATGTAATAAGTTGGTCTGGGTGCGTTGTTTTGAAAGAAATAATAATACAAAAGATCAAAATGAAACAATTTCATTGTGGTCCTTTTTGGTCCCCAATTAAGACACTGCAGGAAGCATGACTTTACATAAATATGGACATAAAAAGGAAAAACAACAGAATTTTAAACATCAAAATGTGATTAATCGCGGTTAACGATAGCACTAAAATTAAAATATAGACGTCGTTGTGATCGCTCCCCAGATTCTGTAGTCTTTCTGCGGACACGTGCGGGATGAAACCCGGCCACCCTTCTGTCTTTGAGGCCGTTAAAGGGACGCAGCTTTTAAAACATCATTGGCGAGAAATAGTTTTGATTTGTCGTTATGGCTGCAGCAAACTAGCATTCACTAGAACTGACAGATTCCATTTAGACCTTATCGCAGCCGCAGCTCCACTCTGAGTCACCAGGAACAGAGAAAAGATGGGGATTGGTGTGTGTTCCACAGAAAGCCAATTATGTCCCGTATATTCTTCTTTTTTTTTTCCAGCAGTGCATCATGGGATGTGGGGAACAGCCACTTTCAATCCTCTCTAGGCTTTGCGATTGCTTGAACTTAAAACATGACTCACTTTTTCATGTTCTCATTTCCCAGTTGCATTGAGATTACAGTAAAAAAGATAAAATAAAAAAAGAAACACTGATAAAACTAGGAATTTATTGGTATTTAAGGAGCAGCGGTGGTTGATTGACACTGCAAGGCTTCATCTGTGCCAGTTTGGCTTCACGTGAAATCCTTCCGTGTTTCCGTGTCCGCAGGGAAGGGCAGCGTGCTCCACCAGGAGAACAGCTCCATCGACACGGGACAGGTCGACATCGGGAAGAGAGTCGGCCAGGGCGTCCCGCCGGGGGTGTTCTGGCGCTCCCAGCTGAACCTGGAGCAGCCACGCTTCCTGAAGTTCAACATCTCGGTGCAGAAGAACGCCTTGATCGGAGTCTACGGCCGGAAGGGTCTGGCACCATCTCACACCCAGGTGAGCTTTCAGTTTGGGGTATTTTTTATTGGTGATACTTTTCATTCAGATCTTTGTTTTGGCGTAAATTGGCACAGGCACACACATTGTATCTCTTATTAATTCAGACGGGCTTTATTTTACAAATCCATATGTAACAGAACCTGTAGACAACATCTACGAGCTCCGTTCAAAATGAAAGTGGAGAAAAACAAACCAACTTGTGAACCAGGCAGCAACAGGTCAAGGCTTCCTATTGGTGCAGAGGGAGTGACGTGACTTGCTCAGCACTGTGATACAATGCAGTTTTTCCAAAGCCAGTCTGGAGCAAACTGCAAATATCTTGACTGCCATTTTTCACTCTCCTATAACATCCATGCTAATCTCTTTAGCAACAGCTGTCAATCAAAGGCTCACCGCCTCATAAACCTAAACCTAATTATAATAATATCAAAAAATAATAATAATTCAGACATAAATGTCTCAAGATGGATGTCCGGGATTTCAGGTTCAACCAAGAAGCGATTCGGTGGCATTGAAAGGTAAAACAAGGACAAAGCAATAAGAAAAAAAACAAATAAGAAAGGATCTTTTTTTGTGGCCACTGCTTTTAGTGCTTGTCATATCAGCGGGACGCTTCGCTGTATGGCCTCTGTTGAAAAGTACCAGAGATAAACACTTCAGCAGCTCTGTTACAGCAGAACAAATGTGTAAAATATACATAACCGTAACTTCAAAGGCAGTTAAGAGAGACGTGCTGTCTCCTCCATAATAAACACTGTTTTCCTTGAAAGATTTTACGCATGCTGCATTTTTAAGCGTCCACTTTTTCCTGCTTACCAAGTGCACTCGAGATGGGCAAAAGCCATTTTCTTTGCCTCTCACCTCGACTCATTCTTATGCAGCAGCTCCCACATGTGTGTGCGCGCAAACGCATTAATTATACATGTGGTTGCGGGGGGTGGATGCAATCCTGCAACCCGCCGTCATCTGTTGTTGCGGCTCCTGTCAGCTGTCGATGAGTCGTCACCTGTCGGCACCTTCGCAGCACCTCGGTCTTATGTGACGTATCTTCAGCAGCTTTGGAACAGCCGGAGAAGTTTGCCTATTGTGCAGTTTTCACCCCGGTAGCGTTGCGTAATGGTTATTCACTGGCGTTGAATTTATTTACTGGAATGTGGAAATGATTTTTCTCACAAATCTAAAGAATCTGGCTGCAGGCGTTTATTTAGTAGCGCAAGCCGAGCCAAAGTCTGTGAGTCAATTCAGGACTCTGAAGACTTCTCATTATTTGTCCTTTATTTAAATGTATTTTTTTCAAACTTAAAGTAAGTTGTATTTCTTAACATCTGATATAAACTTGCCTCAATTATATCAGTGGACTCTGAAGGACATTTAAAACTTACAGTACTTACCGATGTATGCACTGGTGCATTTCTCCCACTCTCTGCTGCAGTCTCCACCAATTTGTGCGGCCGCTAAATGTGCCGTCACGTTCTCTCGGTAGCCTGTGAAATTTCTCCGGCTGCCATTTGGACCTCAGCGGGTATTGTGCAGCCATTCTTAAAAGGTTTTCTGGCTAGAAACAGCTGCTCGCTCTACGTGGATATGACTCAGATGGACCCAGAGCAAATTGCAGGCTGTGCTGCTCGAGCTGTCATCTTAGAAAAAAAAAAAAAAAAGCGGGATGGGTTAATAATGATAATAATAATACATTTCGGTTGAATCACCTCAATTAGACGAAGAAGCTTTTTCGCCGTCTTGTCTCATCAACTCGTGTCTCCTGTGATGAATCAAAGCTATGCTAAAAATCACCAAAAATTATCGCAGCTGAATATGCATTTGCATTGTCAGTTTCACCAGTGGCAAAACTTGAATAAAAAAAAAAATCTAATTAATTACATTAATTAGATTAATTATAGCCTTTGCAATCATTTAATCGGAATTAATCGGATTTTAATCGCATGTCAATATTTGAGTTGAGTTGGCGATGTTTGAGTTGCTTGGTTGTATTCGGCGCTCTGGCGTTGTTCGCTCCAGTGCTTGTATTTGCTGCAGCACTTTTCGGTGGTACTGGAGGCTTGAATTACTGCTGTGGAATGTAAACTCTTTGCGGCACAGTTTGCAGTGAACCATCTCATCTTATCTCATCTGACTGTTTTTTGAATATAAATTTTCCATCCACCAAGCTTAGCAAGGCGGGGCTATTCGTTTCCTCCACCACCTTTGTTGTTGGTATCAGTAACTTGTTACCCCAACTACTACTACTACTACTACTACTACTACTACTACTCCTACTACTACTACTACTACTACTCCTACGACTACTACTACTATTCCGCCTCTACTTGTCTGATGTCACTCAGTGCATCGCTATAATTTTTGTGAGTTAATTATCAAATTAACGAGATAAAGCCTGGCTCTATTTTTTATAACAATCGTTCCTTCTAAAACGTTGTGATCGGAGCCCTTTGGTCTGCAGCGTGAAGTTTTTTTGTGTTCACCTCCGGCAAACATCCATCTGCAAACCGATGCGTTCCAGAACGTCTGCTGCGTGACTTGAATGACATCTGTGGCCGTCCGCTGACGGAGGCACTCAGACAATGGTCATTTTCCACAGCACTTGCGTGGAAAAGCTCTCAGCGTCCCCCTCTTGACATTCTGCCCGAGTGAAGACGGGCTTCACTCAAGTGTGGAGACGTTTAGCGGCCGCCGCCTTCGTCGCTGTCGTGAGGGAGGCCGACGCGAGTGACAACAGGTCAGCCGGATTGCACTTTCAAGGTGAATAAAGGAAGGCTGCGGGTGGGAGTAGGAGAGACGAAAAAAATCAAAGAGCAAGCGGCAACTAATTAACGCGATGCCGCTTTCGTGCCTAAGGCAATTGTTGGCGTGACGCTGTCGACGGCGGACAGTGCGTCTGCCGCGGCCGCGGCCGTGAAATGACCAATTGTTCGGGCTAGCGCGCCAAATCGATGCGTTTACTTAACTGGGCTTGAAAGACCACCAATGAGAGATATCGATCACTCATTGTGTTCGCCGGCTGGAAGACAAGACAACTTTTAAGTGCGCGCGGCGGTTCCGACGGCTTCCTCTCGCCAGCTATCGAGCGGCCGTCTGCTCCAATGTGGGTAAAAAAATAAAGAAGCAAAACGAAAAAAACAAAAACAAACAAGTTCCTTTGTTTCGCTGACGGATGTCTTACTACGTCCTCTTCCAAAGCGCCAGACAAAGTTCACTGGATGTGAAATTAACAGGCAGCGCTCCTTCCGCCGCCTCCGTACAGCGGCAGCCGTTGAGTAGAGGCGCGTCGGGGGGGCTCTCATGCACTCGGCCGGGGGGGCGTCCAGGCCTCGTTGAGAGCTGTGTTTGATCGCCTCGGAAAAAAAAGAAGTCCACTTCGGCCGGGTTAATGTCTCCCGCGCTGCCGCGCTCCGAGGCGTGACTTGGCCCGTCCCTCCTTTAATGCTCTCCTCCCTGTCGTTTGCGAGTCAGCGGGTAGGCTGCTCGGCTCCGTGGTTGCCACAGTTTTTTCTGTTTTTTATTGCAGCTTCTCGCCCGCATCCTTCCAAAAAACTTCACCCAGTTGTGTTGTTACTAGATATTATTAGCTGTCGTCCGCGTCCCCGTCATCGGTTCTCTGGCCACAAAAAGTGCCTCAAAGTTGGGGCTGAACTTTCAAGCGGAACCGTCTTCAGCGCTGAAGCGTGGTTGGCCATCGAGTGGAGCGAACTGGGAATGGCGGTTGCCATTGAGCGAACTCCCGTCATTCTTTGCGCTTTGCTCGCTTTTACTGATCTGGTTGCAGCGTCCAGTGGTGCCTCATTCACTGCTGCACCCGTGACTGCTGGTTTTAAATTGTTTCTGCTTAATTTCAGTCATGTGCAACAACGCATCTGAGACACTTTCCTTTTCAATTTTTGACTGTCAAATGTTTGATGTTGGTATGAATATTTTATGGAAAGTCTTTACGTATCCCTGTATGATTGCTTATTTTTTATCTTGTGACATGGTTGCAGTATGGGTGAATTAGCCTAAGACAAATTTCCCACTTGTGGGACAATAAAGTACATCATCATCTCATGGCAACGGACAACTAAGTGACAGAGTCCTGTGAAACCGCTCCAGCGAATCTTGAAAACCTCCTAGAATTAGAAAGAGTTTGTGCGCCTTTTTGAAGTTGTTTTTGTCTTTTTTGGATGCAGAGCTAACGCACACAATTCTTCAGATGTGCAACACCATCCTGTTATGCAACTAATTGGCACCAAACCATTGCATGGAAAGATGTCACTTAAAAAAAAACAAAAAGAAAACATAGATTTTGTTGAAAGTTGGCTTAAAATTGTGTTTGATAAACACCGCCTGCCATTTTTTCCTGAAGTTGTTTTTCGGTCTTTTTATTTCTGTGCAGTGTTGCAGTAAATAATGTTGCTGATGAATTACCACACCTTGAGCTTCTGACTTCACCAGTGCACAACTTTCTCACGGAAAAAAGATTTGAAACAAGATTAGCTCTGTCTCGCTAATGTGTGACCACGATGTTGCTGCCTGCTGGTGAAGCACTGACATCTTCCTCTTCAGGAAAATGGGCCGAGAGCAACACCGAGCTCCATCAACATCACCTGAAATTGTCCACGCTTGACCTTTAAAGCTGCTTCATCCCGGGAGGTTCTGACCTCACAGCTATTTGCTGACAGCTTGACCTGCGTCGAATTAGCCTGATTACCTGAGCTTGAACTGACCTTTGAGGCTCTGCGTTAGCCCCGGCTGACTGGTTCGGCTCCGCTCACGTCAGGTTCTTTCTGCTGAGCGAGCGCTTCTGATCGGACCCGGTGGAATCATCGCGAGACGTCTCGTCACCACAGGGATGATTAATGCACGGCCAATATTTGCAGCTGCTGGGGTTGACGTCAACCGCCGGCTAGTGCCTGAGTTTATCATTCTGCCATTTGTCGCTGCGCTGTCAGTCTGTTGGTTGTCAGCTCACTGCTGATTGTCAATTATTCTGATTCACGATTGACTTGAGAACAAATGCAGTTTCTTGACAGAGCATCGGGTGAAAAGAGCCTCAGATTAAGATTAGGTTTAGGTTTGGGTTTACAGATGTGTCAGGCTCGTTTACACAAAGGGTCACATGAGCTGGTTGTTTAATTGCAATCAATCCTTTACTTTTTAATAACTGTCTCCGTGTGATTAGTGTTATTATTCAAGACACCAATATTCCTCCTGCATTTCCCTGGATGTGAAAATAATTACAGGCGCTGTAGTTGTGTGTTGTTATGACATAAATCAGTTTAATTTATTTATTTAGGAAGCCCTCATTGATATACCGATATCAAACACAAGTTTCTACATTGACTTATTTAAAACTTTAAATTACATCCTTTCCGCATCCCTCTTCATCAGTCTCTCGTCTTGGACGTTTTGTTTTGCACACTTTAAAGCGTCGAGGGCGTTGCAAAAACACCCCGGACGGTTGACAAACGTGTCTAACTGGGCTCCCGTCAAACTCGACGATGCCTCTGCCGTGAGGGACCCACTCTGTGTTTCAAGTGTCTCCTTCTCAACATGTCTCCAAATGGAACTGATAGGCTGTCGACCGTCTAATCTATAGCTCTGTGGTCCTGCAGTGGAAGATCCCTCTGCAAACAGTCTCATCATTGGATTCAACTCCAGACGCCTTTCAAAATAGAAGAGACGAGCCGCGTTGTCAATTTGTAGGCATCACACTAATAAGAAAGCCACACTCTTTTTTTTCTTTTTTCTCTGGCCGCAGCCTGGGGATTCACCTGCATCGGCTCTGCGGCTCCTCTGCAGCCGATTGTGTGTTTTTTTCTTTCTTTTTTTTCCTTTCTGAGGGATTGCTCGGGTGTGTTAACGCCGCTTTGTGCTGCAGCGCTCGCCGCCCTTCAGCTTCGCTCAGAATGAGGTGCAGGTGTTGAGCAGGTGCCGGCAGAGCAGATGCGTCGCTACGCTCGTTTGGCTTGGCAGGACTAGCGCAGCTCTCCTCTGTTCTCGGGCAAATGAAGCTGCTGGAAGGAGGGAGAAGCGCAGAGAGTTTGTTAGGAAGGCAGTTTGCACACGAGCAAAAAGAAAGAAATTAGCCGTAAGAAGAATGTATTATAGAGAAAGACGGAGTCCGATATAAACAATATATTGTGCGCCATATAATGTGCGTTGTGTAGCATCGGCTTACATTTGCATCTGTCAGCGTCTGTGAGAAATTCTGACCTTGACCCGCGAGGACGTATTTAATTTGAATCTGCTTTACATGTATTAGGTTCAGGCTGTGTACTGTACATGTCAGGGTTTCCTGTCAGCGTCTCAGCCGTCAATCAAACCGCTTCAGCTCGAGCTGAGAAGTCCATTAACTGCGCTGGGTTTATCTCCACTGTATTGAATTAGTCGTCTGGCCTGCACTGTTTTTCCTCCGCGCTCGTGAAGGATCCTGCAGAGATCTGAGACACTGAGGCTTCTTAAAATGTATGCTATTCTCCTTCTAGGTCGATTGTAGTTCCCAGACATTACATATTAACTACTTCACTGTTTGTTCACATCACAAATTGTGCTTGAAAAGAAATCTTCTAGCTGTATTCAGTAATTGTGAATGTGATTCTCAAAGAAACACAAACCACCGACTGGAGTAAAGCATCAATATTTAATCAAACGTTGAAGTTGATTCAACTCATTTTGATTGTCCTGACATAACCCCGTTTAATTGCTTGCCAGTCAGGGTGAGAATTTTATTTTTAGGATTATTTTTTTTCGCCACTCTGGAGCCATATCAGCTCCATCAGTGCAAACAAGTCCCTGAACGGCGCTTTTATGCTCCAAACAACTGTCACTAGGAAAAAAACAACAACAAAAACAACATTTATTAGATTTGAATATTTGCCGTATCTGCCAAACCTAGCGTGGTCGATGCTTTGCCGCTTTCTGAGGCGCCGCTCTCCGACTGTGAACGGAATCACTTGGAGGAGCCGCGTTCAAAGCGTCTGGCGGAGAGAATGAAATAAATAAACCGGAGCCTTTTGAACTCGTTTCTCTGCTGCCGCTGATTTAACGAGACTCAAATAACAATCGTCAGCCGCGTCACGTCGGTAATCCACCTTTTTTGCTCTTTTGCAGTACGACTTTGTGGAGCTGCTGGACGGCAGCCGCCTCATCGCCAAGGAGCACCGGACCGCCCTGGAGCCCGACCACCCGGTCGCCGTCCACCAGGCCGGGTTCATCCAGTACCTGGACTCCGGCGTCTGGCACCTGGCGTTTTACAACGACGGCCGCAACGTGGAGGCCGTGTCCTACAACACCATCGTCCAGGGTGAGTGGGACACCTGCGGCGTAGTGACGTGTTTGTTTTTCTGTTTTTTTCTTTCCTGAAAGGTCCAGTGTGTAAGATTTGGCTTAATTTATGATTTTTATATTGGTTAAAGCTTTAACCTACTGTCCGTAAACACATGAATAAAAGTGTATACCCACAGTACAATTAAAGTAATTTGGTTTTCCTACCCATAAAACAAGGGATGCACCGATACCACCAAGGTTCAATTGTAACTACAGAGAAGCCGAACGTCTTCATTTCCGCGTCACCTTGAAGGCGAATCCATATTTATGTGGATGGGCGCCTGTTATTTTTCCCTCAGTGCCGTAACACAAGACCACACAGAGCATTGATCCTCACCGTCTAGGAGCCCGCCTGTGAAATTTCCTTGTGGGTTTTTCACATTGTGGGGGGGGGTGAAGGGTAGAGAGAGAGAAAAAAAAAACAAACAAACACTGATGTTGAGTTAAAAGTTTTTATTTTTCCATCTCCATTGGGGAGTTTCATCGATCCGGCCCTTCCAAACACAAATACCAGTGAGGTCAGGGGAGGAGGAGGGAAAAAAAGACTGGATGGCTCCCCGATGGCGGCTGCAGTCATAACAGAAATGTTTTCCCTATCAGGACGGGGGCGTCCCGGCGGTCGGAGGGGAAATGCGGGGGGGAGGGGTGGCGGCCTTTGACGAGTGATGCCCTGTTGACTGAGGCCGGGCGGCGTGTGCGGCGTGCGTGCAGGTGAACCTCGGCTCGAGGGAGGAAGCCAAGTGCGAGCGGCCCCGGCAGGCTGCGTGTTGTGCAGGCACCATCGCTCTTCCAGCGGGCCAGTCGCAGCAGACGGAGCAACGTGCTCGGTCTGAATGCAGCGAAGCCTCTGTTTCTCTTAACGGGCTCTGACAGGAACAGCACGAGGGACGGCAGTTCAGCGGCTTACACACCAATATCTGCCTGAAGAAAAAAAAAAAGGGGGTGGGGGGGTGCCTCAAGTCCAAGTGGTTCACTGAGGGATTTTCAATATTTTTCCTTTATTGTGGCCACCTGACGAGCTATTGATAGTCCACTGCTTCCTTCCCTGCTCGCAGATTCCGTCACCGAGTGCTCGCACAACTGCTATGGCAACGGAGAGTGTGTGGCAGGTTCCTGTCACTGCTTCCCAGGGTTCATAGGGCCCTACTGCTCCAGAGGTAATTATCCTGCTCTTTCTTTTTCCAGCTGGTGTTGCTTCTCTTGCATTTTCTTTCTTCTCACATCAGCCACCAGTCAGCAAAAAAAGGGAGAAATGTATAAATAAAATTTGAATCCTGCTTTTGAATCAGTGAAATGTCTTGTGTGTTGCGTGTTTAACGTGTTTTCTTGCACGTTTTGAATTTCATTGCAAATATCTGGAGCTTTGGCACATCATGGGTACATCACCAGGAGGGCAACAGTTTAAATGTTTTAGAATTAATTCCTTTTCATATAATTTTGATTTATAATTATCACTCACTTTAGATTTATTATTGGTTATTATGATTGCCGGGCACATGCAAGGTCACTGTTTTTGTGTTTTAATCTACAAAATCTATTTAGTGTTCCACTTTGTTTTTGAAAAGGGTTGTTATTTTTCTAGCGCGGAATAATTTATTCAGTATCTCGACACCTGAAATCAATGTTGATAGGCTTCCAGAAATGAGATGTTTTTTTTCTTTCATCATCCATCAGAGGCAACTAAAAGAAAGCCTTCTTGTTTTCTCTCAGGCTGCAGTCAGGAAGCAATTTATCAGCAGCATTAACACGTTAAGCTGCATAATCGACAAAAACTTAATAAGGCTAAACTTCACCGAGCATTATCTCACTTCACCCAACAGAAAATTATCATTTCCTTTTCTAAAAATAGGGTTTTTTTCTAATTTGGTATCCAAATATAAACTATAACAAAGTCAGAATACCTTCAAAACCTGACACCCATTCCATGTATATTAGTATTTTAAAAAAAAAACTAAATTTGCTGCTGTGTAAACAGAAAGGAAGTGAAAGCTATTTGGGATTTTTGGAGATTTGGAATTTGGGAATCTTGGGATTTCTGGTAGTTTTACGACTTGCCATCTCTCTCTCTCTCTCTCTCTCTCTCTGTCTCTCTCTCTCTCGTAGCTGCTTGTCCGGTCCTGTGCAGCGGTAACGGCCAGTACACCAGGGGGCGCTGTCAGTGCTACAGCGGCTGGAAGGGCACCGAGTGCGACGTTCCCACCTCCCAGTGCATCGACCCGCAGTGCAGCGGGCACGGACTGTGCGTGGCGGGCAACTGCGTGTGCAACACCGGCCACAAGGGGGCGCACTGTGAGCAAGGTAGTTAAAAAATAAAACTTCTTCCTTTCGGATTGAAAGCGGCGGCGGCGGCAACATATTTCTGCGCGAGGCTGCCGTGGGAATCGACACAGTCCATTGGTGAAACAATTGCTGCTTTCAACTCGGCTGAGCAGATAATACCCTGGTTGCTGTTATTGATACTGCGCTTATAAATTAACCGGCTCCGGCGCCGGCCACATGAGGCCACGGGCTGCGGCAGATTGCGCGCCGCCCGCCGGTTCACCGGCCTATTGGATGGCTCCACAGCCGGAGACACCTGTTCAAATCGATCAGTCGATGGCATCTGTTCCCATCCGCAGAGCTTCTCTCGCCCTCGTCTCACTCCTCCGGCCCTTCACTTTGAAGCGCTCAGATGTATTGATCCCATCCGGCGCAGACAAAAGGCAATTCTCAAGCTCAGATTTACATGTGCGGTTGACCTTACAACCGGCGGGCTATTGAGTTCGCCCGGAGAAAATGCACCGTTTTCTTTTTTTTGTTGTTGGCTTTTTCTTTTTTTCCCTTGAAGCGAAACCATAAGGGGAGGAAGGAGTAGATTTGTACGTTGAGTGAATGAATCGATCCCGAGGGTTAGCGATCCATATCCTGGTGTTTTTGTATATGTGTACGGAAATGCACCAAAGCGAGTGCAAAAAAAGCACTGAAGCCAATTACCCCCCTTGTTAGTAATGGGATGGTTGTGTCGGTCATAATTGCTCATTATTAACTTAGATCAGCAAGTTGATCCACAAATTGTTAATAGTAATTGATTATATTTGTCTAGACAGTAATTGCGCTGCTTTTTCGCCGGGCCTATCATGGAAGATAATTACGCTGTCAGTATATCGCCAGCGCCCTGTAATAAAGCGTGGAACAGGCTGGCCCCAACGCAGAGGTGGGGGGTAAAATTACCAGCAGTCGCTGTTAAACGCTGCAAAGTGCACGAGGCTGCGGCTCACCAGCCGTCATCCGGCGCCCTCAGCCGCAGAAAAAAAGGGTTTTGGCCCGGCGGCGAAATGAGCGGGTTTGATGTTCTTTCTGTCTGAGCGCTGACACCACTGTGTGCGTCCGCAGTGGACTGTCTGGACCCCTCGTGCTCCGGTCACGGAGCCTGTCATCACGGAGAGTGCCACTGCAACCCGGGCTGGGGGGGCATCAGCTGCGAGATCCTGAAGAGCACTTGTCCCGAGCAGTGCGCCAATCACGGCACCTTCAGCACCGAGTCGGGAACCTGCGTCTGCGACGACAACTGGACCGGAGCCGACTGCTCCATAGGTGAGGTTTTGCTTCTTTTTGGGTTTCATCCCCAGTAGAGGCCTGGGCTTTTTTTTATGTGCCCAACTGTTGCAGGTGGCAGTTAAACGTTATATAGGGACATGGTTTTCAGGCCGACATCTACATTGATAGTCTTCTTTTTCCTCCAAAACAAGCAACAAAATTACACAAACTAAGTAAAAGCACAAAATGTATTAAAGGGCTGACTTGTACTTGCCTTTAAAGTCGGAGACAAATGCCTCATTAACTTTTAAACAACTGTAAAAGAGTGTTTTTTTTTCGCCTGATGAATAGATTCATCGACTTCTTAGCTTTCTTTCGGTGCTTTAAGCCAGGCTTTTAAGCCTTTTTTGCAGCTTTGTAGCCCTTTTTTGTGTCTTTCCTTTTTGGACAATTGCACCAGCACAGCGAGGCTGCCAAAGTTGGAAAATGTTCAGCGCTAAACCGCGGCTTCAGAAACAATGAAGGGGAATATTAATTCACTTCTGCTCGTTATCGGCAGCAAGGCCTTTTATGGTGTTTGGTAATTTATTGAACAACATCCTGGCAAACAGCTCCTTCATTTCTATACCGTCTTTTCTTGTTTTGCAAGAAGGTATTTACTTCTTCCGGCAAGTCGCCGGCTTCTCCTTTTTTCTAACGTATTTATTTAAAGTGAACTCTCCCTCCTACTGTGCACAGACGGCGCAGGCACCGAGCGCCGACGGCAGCAGATGTACGAGTTGTTTTCAACAGAGTCTGGTGCAAAATAAGAGCCTGAATTCACGATGCACCGAGACAAATGTATCATAATCATTCAACACTGAAAGGGCAAAATATAAAGCATGTTTACTATCAAAAGTACACTTCTTTTTATTAGTTTCAGTTTTTGGTGGGTGCGAGATTTTCAAATGGATCTTAAAATGCAGTTTTAGTGTATTTTCCTGCCACACACACACACACGGAAGTGATGATCAGTCAATAAGCAGGAATGGCCTTGGAAGGTGTTGATTGACTTGCCTGACTGACGCTTTTATGCAAGACCTGCAGCTGCTGCTGCATTTTATTTAGTCATTTATGTCAGTTTCCTCACATCCAGCAAAGAGTAATGAATCAATAGATCTTTACCATCACTGCAATGTGTACAACAAATTAAAAAAAAGGCCACCCAGTCGGCGCATCACTCAAGTAGCAGATGTAAAGTGCACAACCAAAGAAGACGCCCATAGAAGTGATTGGCATATGGACAAAAACCCTCAAGGAAACTTGGGCTGCGTTCAGACTGCAGGCGATTCTGATTCAAATCAGATTCCTTCTCAAATCTGATTCTTAGGGCAGACTGGAGAGGCTGTTTGGAGCTGTTCAGACTGAGATGCATCTGTGCCAATGCGATTTGAAACTACCTCCCGAAGGTGGTTTCAATCCGTTTTGCAAAAATCAGATTTCATGTCATTTGTGACTGTTCAGACTACAAAAGAGCCACCCGGTTTCTATCTGGATGGGCTAAAAATCAAATTTTGGGGCTGGCTGTCTGAACACGGCTAAAGTGTTGCTGAGGTGTAGAAGGGTTGTCGAGCTGAAACCTGAACTAAGTTCTGCCCCGCTCTGAAATTCTGTGACGAGTTACCAGGTTACTGATGGTGACGAGAGTGGTTGTGGTTTGATCTTTGCTCAGGTGACAGGAAGCTGTTGATGTTTGTTTCCAGCCAGCGCCTGCAGCCACTTAGCAGAGGTTCTTGATTCGCTTGCAGCTTTGAACCCAAATTAAACTGATAGGGACGAGGGGGAAAAAAAACGAAAAGTCAAGCTTCGCTAGGTTTGAGACCGCGGGTGTGATCACAACCCTCATTGTCAGTTGATCAACACTTGTGGCTTTGCGCTGGTTTTTGAAACAGACCATATGTCGTCAACAAAGCTTTGGCTCCCAACTCACACCGACAAGCATATGTTCCTTTCTTTTCATTTTCTTTTTTTATTTTTCACAAACTGAGAAAAACTTTTTTTTTTATTTCCCTGGGTGTGAAAAAAGGAAAATATTTGTGAATTGTCCAGTAGTTGCTCCTGTGTTTTTTCTTTCTCTATTTCTGCTGCCTGGCTCGGCACAGAGGAGGTGACACAGTCACATGTTCCCTCTCTTTCTCTCCCTCGGTCTCTCTTCTTTTTACCAGTTTTGTATTCAGACACGTTTCCTCTCGACACGCGTTAGGTGACATGTTGGTTCACAGGCCGGCCCCTCCCATCTGTTATCTGCGCCGGAGCCTGGGCGCGGTGATTTATGCAGCACGTCCCCCCCACAGGACAGATCCATCCTCTGCCTGGCAAAGCTGCAGATAAAGCCATGCGGCTGCACTCAATCCAGCAATTAATGGCATAAGTTGTGCTCCTGTTTTTTTTATCGTAGACAATCTGTCAGCCGTCTTCGAGCAGGTTTGATAAAAGGTCCCGTATTATTTTTTTCACGGTCAGATCTTGAATTTTTACCCCCAAACTCCAGTGAGGCCCCAGCACCATTGAAAACTTCCACACGTTTGGAAGGTCCTGGCTGGGATTATGGTGCCAAATCTGGGACCAAGGTTTTCTCAAGACAGTGATGTTGTTAGTATAGGCAGTAGTTATGACGTGAGAAGGGAAGTTTCTGCCACTGGTTTGTGCCACTGATTTGTTTTCTTTTTCCATCCGGAGTTAAATTAAGCAGCTCCACATAGTTAACTGAAAGCTTGAGAGACCTCCACGACGCAGCATCTTCATCCCTTTGCAGCTGCCTGCAAAAACTCAATGTTTTTCACCTTGTTTCCTTGTTGCTGCTAAAGCAGAGCCTCCACAGGTCTAACAAGACAAAAAACCTTTTTGCCAAAATATCGCCCCTTATTATATCATGTTGAACAGCAAGTTTCCCATTGTTTCATTAAATGGGCAATTTCTGCCACTTTTATCACTATAAGAGGAAAAACTATAAAATATTACCGTCGTCTCCCAACCTCGTAAAAAGTTGCTACATCCATAAAATGTTGTCGTCATTTAAAAGGACCATTTTAATCTTTATCGGTCCCATTTTAGACTCAGGGTTACCCCCCCTCTCCCCATTGTAAAGAAGCCAACAAACACTTTATAGTCCCTTAAAACATCACAGATCTTTAGAAATCAGCACATATCCCTCTGTTTACAGCCTGTTGGTAAAACTGATGCTTTGTTCAACCGTTGATGTGTTGCTGAAGGGAAGAAAAACAAGGCGGTAGGTGTCGTCACTCGACTGGGAGAGGCATCAGTGCCCTTTGTGACATCACAAAGCGCATGTTTTATCAAACGCCTCCCCAGAAACCGAGCAGTCAAAAGAAACGAAGGATGGATTCTCCTCATTTCTGGGTGGTTGGCCGGCAGAGGTGCATTGATCGGTGGTAATGAATGCTTGCATCACGCGGGACCTTTAAAAATGTTGGCTAATATTCTGGAGATGAGAGATGTTGCCGCGGGCTGCTCGGCTGGGCTGCGGAGACGATGGTGTTGATAAGCCAGGATTTTATTAATTTTCCGCACGTGTCATTTCACGGAGATAACAGAGTGATCCATCTCGGCTTCGTCAGTCGCTCGGCGCCGTCGCCTCCCTAAATGCTGGCGAGCCACCTCACCTGGGCGGGCGAAGGAGGATTCCCGGCTTAATTCATGCTGCGATTCTTCTTCAATTAAATAAACTTTAATTAACAAGAGACTAGCAGGGATCGACCGCCTGCAGCCCCGATCCGGCTCCAGTCTCGGGCGTGTTAAAGGCAGATAAACACTTTTGCGCTAATGAAAAATTGATTGCATTGGATTCTATGGGAAGGAGGTAACCCTTTGGAATCAAATGACTCTTCTCCAGAGGCACGCTTAATATTCTACAGTGTCGGCTCGACTTAATCTGAACCATCCAAGGTCTCTCCATCGAAGAAAAACTCTAATCACTGGGCTGGAAACAGAAGCAGGAGAAGCTTCGCTAGCCGAAGGGGGCGGGGCCACGCTGGCCTTGAAGAAACTCCATCAGAATTGCAGCTATTTAATCCACGACGGCGCCACAACGTCTCCCAGCTAATTTGCTCTCCCCGTAGCCGGCAGCCAACTTTTATTTAAAAGAAAAACTTTTTTCTTTTTTATTTTTGTTTAGTTATGGATGCAGGCCAAATTTTCTTAAGCATCCAGTCACTCCAGATACGAGGAGCCACTCGAGCCACTTTCCTCGAGCGCGCTGACGCCGGCGGAAAGTTTTATGGCTCTCGTGTGGAAAAAAAAATAAAAAATTCTTTGATCGGAGCTCTTGGTTCCAGTAAATGAACATTCCTCATTCCCTTACAAGAGCAGCGGCTCACTCTCTCACTTACCACCCATGGATTCAATCTCTTGAATCTCTTTTTTCCCCCAAGATAACAAGGATCTATAACAGCTGCTCTGCTGCTTCTGATGGTGTATCTATGTTGTACATACGTGTGTGTGTGTGTGCGTGGGTGCGTGTTTGGACTTAACATCTCTGAGTTCAGACGAGATGCAAATGAGCTCTGAGGATTTTTAAAATCTAAAGGAAAAAAGTGGCTGTTTGGGACGTTTCTAGAAATGCGAAATCATTTCCGTCCGTGTTGTTTCCCCAGCCGGCCGGACGGCGACGGCGACGGCTTCTGTTTCCGTCGTCCGCCGTTCTTCAGCACTCAGAGGAATAAAGTGGCAGGAGAAATTACGAGTCTTTTGATAAGGATGAGCTAAAGTGGTGTCGGAAATGACAATAATAACCTGCACCACTTTGACACAGGGCTGCAAAAAGAGAGGAAATCAAAAAATAAATGCCCCAGACATTATTTGGCTGTAATTATTGAGAGAAATATGAATCGTGCGGTGAGCTTTGATGTCATTTCAGATGGAGAGGAGAAGCCTTTCCCTCCAACCGGGTCTGTTTGCTGATAAGCTAATTAGTCCATTTTTTCCGCTGCTTTTTCCCTCCATAATAAAGATGTAATCTCAGATATCACACATCTGCTGTCAGCATGACTGAGAACATTGTGTTTCTCTTTGATGTCCCTTCGAAGGTTTGTAATATGTGTATATATATATATATATATATATATATATATATATATATATATATATATATATATATATATACATATCTATCAGCATGGATTCATCACTTGTTAATCACTTCCTGTATGGCCCGAGAATAATGGATGGCACAAAAAAATGTAAGGGCCTTCGTAATGACCCGACCCCTGCACTAAACACCCAGACTCATTTCGTACACCGATTAATCTTTTCCTCTCACACACACACACACACACACACACACACTTGCACACATTTTTATGGTAATAATTGGCTGCATTTGCAAAGTGGCAGTCAAATTACGCTTGATTTGGGATTCAGTGCTGGAAAATGTCTTGTGTCGTGCATATTCAGAACCGGGTGATAACGACAGAGCAATAATGTCCCAAATTTTTCCCATTTCCTCTAATGCTTTTGGAATGATTTACAATTATTACACTTTATGTTCTCTTCAGACTGAATATTTCCAAAAAACAAAAAACAAAAAACAAAAAATCAGTTCTGCATTTTTGGACTTCAGTTCTTGCAGCTTTTCCGCCCTGAATACACATCGGTGCATGGTGCACACGGTACGAAGGTAGTTTCTGTCAATGCTTAGTGCTCATAGACTCGGCCTTCTGCTTGTTCTTGCTTTGCACAGCACAATCAGTGGCGATGAGTTAAATCAAATCCAATCTAGTCTAATGGAGTCTAAAATGACTTTATTAGTGTCATCTTGTCCCGTCTGCAGTGATGCCTCCAGAGTGTTTTCTGTTCATTACTGTGTTTTATGCCCTTTAGAGTGAAGGGTTCTAAAAGCTTTTCAGATATATGCAGATCCACTCTTATTTTATTCTAATAAGTCATTTCTATTTCTTGTTTTTCTTGTTTTTTCAGTTTCTTACACTCTAGTTTTATTTTTAACAAAATTATAGTATCTGCCCCTCATACATACTTGTTTTGTGCATTGTGTTTATACTGGAATGGTCGTCTCACTCAATAATTTAGTATTTATACAGTAACGAAGAAGGCTCTCTTGCTGCTTTGCACACGCACTGATCAGTGAGTTTAATCTACCCTAATCCGTTTAGTCCAATCTAAACTAAAACTGACCTAACGTTGTCTGAGCTGCATCCTGCTCTGCATCCTGTTCACATTCTCATGAAAACCCTGTTCACATTTCAAACTTCTCGGCCCACTTCTTGGGAAAGCAGTCGACACTTTGCCGCGGCCACTGGGGCATTTTTCACCACTTGTCAGTCGCATCTGCAAAGAATACCAAAATGCAGCCGCGCGGCGCTTTCCTCGCAGCAGAAGCGACGTGTCTGCGTGTTTCTTTGTGAATTTATTTATTTATTTGTGTTGTTATTTATTTATTTATGCATTCCTATCCCCCGCCCTCCTCTCCGACAGAGGTGTGCGTGGTGGACTGCGGCCCCCACGGATCGTGCATCAGCGGTGTGTGTCAGTGCGAGGAGGGCTGGACGGGTCCAGAATGCGAGCAGAGGGACTGTCACCCACGCTGCATCGACCACGGAGTCTGCCGGGATGGCAAGTGTGACTGCCACCAGGGCTGGACGGGTGAACACTGCACCATCGGTGAGACGCACACACTCGCAGAGACACACACACACACACACACTCGACACAAGGCTACAAACTGGGGAGGGAAATGTGATGATGGGCCGACTGGAAAAGAAGGCATCTTTGGAGTGCGACAGTGCGTCAGTACTTCCAGAGATGTCGGAGCTACTTCAGCTGTGTGGAGGTGAACTCCCCTGCATCTCCTTCACATTAATGTTTAATGCAACTGGGGCAGCGTGTGTTAATTCGTGGGATAGTTTCACTTTCCGCTGCTTGATTAAGTAAAGGATAGACTTAAAATATGGATTCCACTCAGTGTTATTTTACATTCATTTACCAGCTGATAAAATGTGACTCTGACTCTCACCTGATTGGACGCTGACTTAATAAATTCCCGAAATATCTTATAGGCCAGAGCTGGACATACAAATCATCCATTTGTACACAATTGCATGTAAGATCATATATTGTCGTCATGCAAACAACGAGAAACAAAATTTCTGCCCAGTTGAAGTGCAGTTTTTCACATCAGTTCATTGAAAAATGATGCAAAATGTTTCACGCGCCACATCTGTTTAGCTACGAGCATCTAATTATGGAACTATATGTATATGTCCTATGGAATTCATCATAGTAATGCAAGGAGTTTATGCACAGAAAGTATCTCTTTCAAGTGATTGCACACTTTTACTTTGACTTGTGATCTTCTGTCCCCACAACAGAGACAAAGGGATCTGACACCCCCCCCCCCCTCCCCCGCTCTCTTTCAGTCGCCTCCTAACATCTGCAGTTCTTTTTCTCTTCCCCCCAGTCATCTATTCAGCTATTCCACCTTTCGCACCCCTGAAGTGATGCTCCGTTATTAGCGAGTCAAGGGCAGGTACTGAGGGAGCCCGCGGAGCCACGGGCAGGGCCTCTCTGGAATATCATTTCCCTGAAATGGCAGCGCTCCACCTGGCATTAATGAGGATAATGAGTCCTGAGATGTGGCTCCTCGTTGACCCCTAACTCCGACTTCCTTGACACGACGCCCCCTGTCAAAGGTGCGGCGGTTAAACCCCTGACGCGCCGCGTCGGACGGCGCTCGCACAAGTGGCGTCCCGGCGGCCGACACTCCTGCGGAACGAGGATCCGGCCCGGTTTCAAAGTGTTGAACTCTAATTACGTATTTACAAGTTCTCCTCCAGTCCCGTCAGCAGCGGAGAGGGAGAGAGAGCCGCTCCCACGGTGCCGCTCCTCCTCGCTCTGCGTGTGTGTGTGTGTGTGTGTGTGGAGGGGTCATTTCTCTTCCTGGTAATCCTTCCTTCCTCAGGGCCGACTGTGCACCACATATATTTCCTTTTCTTAGGCTCCCATCAGGAATGCAGCGCCTCCATGCAGCTCTGGATTTTTGTATTATATTTTTTTTTGGGGTGGGGGGAGGGGCTGAATGCTCGGCGCCTTCGCCCGTTTCTGGGCGACACAGGAGCTTATTTTGTCTTTCAAGGCCTTGAGTGACCGCTGTTAGCACAAAGCGCCTTTTAATCACATTACACGCCGCCCCGACTTGAATGGAGGACTTCCTTGGTCATTCTTTTGTCCCGAGCATCTAGATCCAGTTTTCTTTTTCTTTTTTTTCACGCCAGGCCTAATCCACCGCCGCCGCACTCTCTGCAAAATGCACTTCATGCACAAAGGTGTTTTTGACTGGCTTGCTTTCTGCACCGCTGTTATTTTCCTATTTATTTTCGGTGCCTCGCAGTTGTCGGGAGTCGCTAGAGTGGAGACGGCGGAAAAATTGGGATTTCAAAAAATAAAAAAGATCCCGGGTTGGGGAGGATGGGATGGAACACGGGGTTTTTCTAGCGACATGATGAGATGCTTTTAGGCCGGCGGGGTATTCCTTTTTTTTCTTTTTTTCTTTTTCAGAGCCGCTCCTCCAGACGAGCAGACGGCAGAATGTTGTGGTGTGTCTCGGTGTGAGGAAAGAAAACAAAGAGCGGAAGGGAAAGAAACAACAGGAAAAAAAAAAAGCAGCAGCGCCCGTCCGTCCCTGATGTGTTGCCTCGTCGAACGCAAAGCAGATGTGAAGCGTTAACAGCGAATGTGTAATCCGGCTGAACCAAGGATCCTGAATTAATTTCTGCTTTGCCTCGGACAGACAGACAGAGTCGTATTTCGCACGGCGGCGGCGGCGGCGCTTTGGATCAGCGGCGAAGCTGCTGCAAGCCTGATTAATCGCTCTCACACTTTTTTTTTTCTTTTTTTTTTAATCAACTTCCCCATGTAAAAGTTTGCCAAAAAAACTTCTTTCTTCTCCCCTTCACTCGAGCCAAAGACGATTAATATTCTGCTTCTCGTCTGCAGCTTCTCTCCTCCGCCGGCTCTCTACTTGTGTGTTGATCTTCTCTTTACACACCTTTTATTTCTCGTTTTTTTTTTCTTCTGTCCACAACTGGTACTTACGTCCGCTCTCTTCTCCACCCTTTGTCCGTATGCCTGTCTGCCTGCCTGCCTGCCTTCTCTGTCTCTCTCCCTCGCCTTCCAACTCCCTCTCTGGCTTGCATGTGTAGCCTTGGATTCCAGAGTATCAGGTAACAAGACACTTTTTTTGCCTCTTCTCACACCTTGCACAGTCTTTAGAGAGCCTCTGAACATGTGAACTCTTTCTTTTGCGAAAGCGGGAAAAAAAAAGGAAAGATAAATAAATCAGAGCAGAACGGCCTTGGTGTGACTGGAGAGCAGCTCCGTCAAACTCGTTCACGCCAGGCTCCGCGGGCTGATTTACATGCGCAGCCGGGAGATTGAAATTAGGGCGGAAACTGAAGCGTGCCGAAGACAACTGTAATCTCGGGGTTTGGGAGGGAGAGAGAGAGAGAGAGAGAGAGAGAGAGAGAGAGAGAGAGAGGAAATTAAAAGCTTCTTATTCAAATATTTTAAGATCAGTAATTTTTTTTTCTCCAAATGTTTCCCTTTCCTCGGTTGTGTAATAGGAGCAGTCAAGATAGGATATAAAGGTAAATGGAACCACCACACCCCTCCCCCACCCACCTCCTACACCCCCCACCCCCCCACCCCCCACTCCCACCCCCCCATTCAGGGAGATTGTCCCGGGCAATCCCTCCCCGCTCTCTGTCTCCTCCAAGCACGGCGTTCTACACACCTGTTCTATGTCCGAGTCGACCATGATGTTTTTCTCCGCTGTGATCCCGCTCCTCCTCCTCCTCCTCCTCCTCCTCCTCCTCCCCTCCACCCCCTAAATATGTCCCCTCATTTCCTGTCCGTCTAAACTAGCTACGCACAGACCCCACCTCCTGTCTTTTTAACTCCCTGTGTCTGCCAGATTAAACGCCCAGAACTTGGTGTGGTTTAGTCGTGTTTTTTTTTTTTTTTTTTTTCCCTCTCCGGCCACTCCGTCTCCACCGAAGCACCCCCCCACCTTCTCCTCCTCCTCCTCCTCCTCCTCCTGTTAGAAGGAATGCAGTTTGGCAACAGACACTGTGTGTTTATGTACATGCAGAGACTCTGTAGGTTCATCGTTTCCTCACTACTACCCCCCCACTACACTTTTTTCTGTTCTTCTATGTTAACTCCCTCCGTTGTCGCTGTTACTTCACATGAGTCTTTTGGAAAGTTCGCTTTCCACTTCAGTTATTTTGGTTTTTTTGGGGGGAAGGAAAAATCGTACATCATTACGCTAGTGTATAAGACAGGAAGTCCCCCTCCCTTCCTCTCTTTTTCATTGCATTTCAACACCAAATCAAAGCTTTCCAATGCTACCACCCTTCCCCTGCAAAGCCAAGGTTTTGATCAAAGAAATAAGTCACTCTTTGAAAATAGAACATCCGTAATATGTAGGCTGACCTTTGAATGAGTCATTTAACCTTTAAAGTTTCCATATTTGACCCATCTTCCAATTACGTTTTTTTGTTCATCCTGGACCGTCAAAAAATGTATCACCCCTCTCCCCCTCCCCCACACCCTCGCCAAAATATCCAATATCATATCCGATTTAGCCCGCTGTTTACAGCCTCCCACAGAAAACTGACTTCCTGCTGGAACTGATGCAATGATGGACCTTTCATGTCACGTGTGGAAGGGGACAAAAACAAGGTGGTGCGAGAGGGCGGAGCCAACAACCTGGCTGGGTGGTGATGTCACTGGCTGGGTTTCCATGACCCCTAGAATTGTGAAAAACCTAAATATCGCAATAAAAAACTGGTATTGGAAACGCCTAAACTTCCAAAAAACTCTCAAATATGGCTAAGAGGATTTGACGCTCTCATGGGGTGGTTTTTCAGACGTATCCATATAGAGGTATATAGCAAAAGTATCATGGAAACATTTTATTTGCATTTACGTGTCAGCAGACGTGACGTACGGGGTCATGTGACCAGTTCACTTCAAGTGAAAATGGCGCGTTATGTTTGGACGGAGGAAGATAAATATTTTTTACAAGTAATCAAAGACAAAAATATAGCAAACAAACGTAAACAAACAAAAGCAAACGTAATTGTCGGAAATCTTGCAGGACGAGATTTTACGAGAATTACGTTGTGTGTTCCGACAATTCTCGCGGGATAAGATTTTACGAGAGTTGCGGCTTCTGCGCTTCACACCATTCAATGGAAACACCTGCAAATCGCAATTGTACTTTGACGAAATTATGAAAACATCGCTTTTATATTGCAGCTACTGTCAGTGCCCTTTGTGACATCACCAAAGACTGATTTTCTACAGCCCTGGGTTGTAGCGCGCAAAAAGGTGGAACAAGCAAAAGAAGCAAAGCACAAACGTGTCTTCAATCTGGGTGCGTTCACTGACTGACTGGGCTGCGTTAGGGAGCAATGTGAATCTCATCTGATGGGACCTTTGAGACGCGGCTGCTAATTTCAACCTCTCCAAGATTAGACTCAGCTTCCAATGGCAGTTCCTCCCTCTGCTCATCATGTGAACGTGTTCGCAGGCCTCACCGCCGCTTTGCCCTCCGGCTCAGAGTAGCTGCACGCGCTCCCTGACAAACAAAACTCATGTGAAACGACAGTAACTGCTCACACCCCCTTCCCCATATCTCAGAGTCCTGTCAGAGGTGTATCATACTGTACGTTCACCCAACAAAAAAAAAAAAACAACTTGTCTTCTATCATGTCTCCCTCCCCTGTTCCCCTCCCCTGACCCCTGACCCCCTGCTCCTCCTGATTTCTCCGTATCTGTGGCCCGGCTCTCTGACGTGCATGTGAATGTTTTGACAGACGGCTGCCCGGGGCTGTGCAACAACAACGGCCGCTGCGTCCTCGATCAGAACGTCTGGCACTGCATCTGCCAGTCAGGGTGGCGAGGGCTGGGCTGCGACGTGGCCACAGAGACGCTCTGCTCTGACGGGAAGGATAACGAGGGAGGTAGGTCCACGAGAAAGAATACAAAAGATGAGGAAGAAGAAGAAGAAGCCTGGTACAAATAGTCTGTTAGCTCATGTGCACGTCTCTCTATGTGTGCGACACTGGGAGGAGTGGAAAAACGAGAAGCGACTTTGATGTGGCTCCTCGGTGACGGCGAAAAACAAACAAAACAAATCAATCATACATAAAACATCAGTGGGATATGCTAATGCCTGCGGCGGCGGGGATTGTTAAGCTGTGCGCTTTTAAAATATACAGTGGATCAATTAGAAAGACGGCTTTTTGGGAGTGTGACGCTTTCCGGAGCCAATCGGCTGCTCCTCTGTCGTAAACAGGACGCCCTTCCCAAAACACTACGGAGACACTTGGAAAAACAAAACCAGTCACGTAGTCATTCCAGGTATCTTCTTATTGCCACCACTGTGTGAGTCACAATCACACCCTGTGCCCCCCCCCACCCCCACCACCCCAGGAAACATCTCTGCCTCCGCCACTGCTCCTTGACGTCGGGCATCGTCTGTGCGTTCGACCCCTCAACCCCTCGCTGTCACCGCTTGTCTCTTCCAGACGGCCTCGTCGACTGCATGGACCCGGACTGCTGCGCTCAGATGGCCTGCCAGGGTCAGATCTACTGTCGCGGCTCGCCCGACCCCGTCGCCGCCGCCATCGCCACGGCGACCGGACAGGCCCAGGGCTCCGGCGGACAGCCGCCGTCCAAGAGCTTCTACGAGCGCATCGGCTTCCTGATTGGTCCCGGCGGCAGCCACGTGGTGGCCGGGGAGAACGCCTTCAACAGCAGGTATGGTGGGAAAAAAATAAATAAATGAGACGGCCCTGATGAGGTGCTTGACGGCTCTTTAATTATCCGGATCACGCGGCAGCCCGCTCGCCGTCTCATTACCAGTAACTGCGTGCGTGCGTGCGTGAGTGCGCGTGTGCAGCCAGTCGTGAACGAGACGTCAGACGGTTCTGGCGTCTCTTTGTCTTTTTACAGCGTCGCTGTGACAAGTGTGTTTACAGCGTCGCTGCCACCGGTGCTCGTGTCTTCCACCAGTCAAGATGAAGCAGCAGCTCAGGAGGGAACGAGTTCCTCGTTACGGAGAAAAATAAAAAAAAATGGGCAGCAGAACCAGGATCCCTCCGGTGGGATAATGGGCCCTTAGGAAGCGTCGGCGGCTCGGCTCTCTGATTATCAACCGGCCGTCCCTCGCACATGTTTTACCGTCGCTCCTCGTAACGGCCCCCCAACACCGACGCCACAAGCATTTTTTTCAGGGCTCTCCACGTTGACCGGCAACTCAGCGGTTAATGCATTTTTTGGGGGGGTTGTTTTTTCGCGCGTCCCGACAGACCCTCCAAGAGCTGTTGTGGATAATGGCGGGACGCGGCGAGATGGGCGTCATTAGCGGCTTCGGCTCTAATTAAAAAATGCGATTTCGGGGTTTGAAAATGTCTGTTTGCCTCCTCGGATCAGATGGTTCCGTGGCTTTGGGACGTGACGGGACTGCAGAGCGGTTCCGCAGGGATTTCTTTCATGGACTGATGGACCCTAATGCTCATCTGTTGGAGCTCAACAGCATCCGAATGGCACCAAAGAAGGGTTCTTCGTTTTGTTTTTCTGTTTTTCCCTAAACGTTTCTCGTGTTGCCAGCGTAACTTAAACACCGGACAACACCTCTCACGGCGCGCGTTGACTTGGAGTTCCTCGATTTAGGTCAGTCAGAAGGGAGCTCATAGATTGCAGCACTCGCACATCAACAGAGCCGAGAAATACCTGCAGATAATCTCAGAATGTCTGCGATGAGTTAATTCGAAGCAGGAAGGCAATTCATTTGTTTTGCGCGCCGTCGATGTAGCAACTCGCGTTTAATGACGCGCGTCTTGGTTATTTGAAAACCCCTTGCTTGATGGAGTAATGCGGGTTTGTTTGCCCAATGAATTAAAGGCGTGATTCAATTTATACATTTGCACAGTTTGAACCGTGACGCTGAGGCGGTGAAGAACTGAAAAGTTTGGCTCGGACCCAAACTGCGACAACGTCAGCCTCCTTTTTTTCCCTACTTCTTCTTCTTTTCCCTGGAACATGATAAACCCACTAAACTGAGATCTTGAGCGCGCTAAATATTAAACGGCAGCTTGTGGCCATATGTTGGTGTCAAAGCCGAGCTTCTGAAAGACTTTAAGCCTTTAATCTTGTTTATACCCCCCCCAACCCCCCACCGCTTTCGCTTGTAGATACGTGAACAAAGTATGTTTTAAATGCCTCTCACAGACATTTCTACTCCGATGGCCGTGAATGGAACCTCGGCATGGATGTGACGGTTGTGCTCATTACAAACCTTTAGAAGCGCGCCGACACAATTTTTGAGTAGATAATTCAAGGTAATGATGTTGACAGGGGAAAAAAAAGAAGAAATAAATCATTTCGTAAGCACGTGGGAAAATGTTGCCGTGAACGAATAACGTGCAAAAACTGACAGGCTTGTACTTTTTTTTTCTTCTTTCCGCCAAAAAGAAGAAAAGCTCGATGCCCTTCCACATCTGCTCGGAATCACAGGCGGGAGTTTGTTCTGCTGCTGGCGGAGGGGGAAGGAGAAAAAAAGGAGAAAAACACCATTGCCGACTGCGTGCAGGAGGCTTTGGGAATATTTCCTCCAATAGTTTTATGTAATCCTTATGTAAATAGCACGCTTTGCTGAAAATATAGAATGAGGCCATTTCTGCCCCCCTCCCCCCAACTGAGTTCCCGGTAATCCTCGTCCTCATTGTCCTCAGCTTACTGTCGATTTTATGTCTGGCACTGGCATTAGAGCTATTGCTCAAAATACTCATTTGCCTGTGTTTTTTTTTTTTTTTTTTATCTCCTGGAAGACGTTGAGGCTTCTCAGTTGCTTGTAGTTTCTCCCCGTCGGAAACAGCATGGTGCATTTGAAGGGTTCCACAAACTGGCCGCGTCCTGCTAAGTTTCCTGGAAAAATTAATTACTTTTGCTTTTTTTTCATTCTATCTTGTAAGCACAAACTCTGTGCGCATTCAAAATTCTTTTTGTTTTTTTTTCCTCTCCGAGGATAATAAAGCGAAAGTCAGCGGTGTGGAGTTTTAGCTTGAAGACCGGATTTTTTTATTTTTTTTGAAACATTCATTTGAAGCTGTTGGGTGAATAATTTATTGACAGCCTTTGCAGAATATACAACCATATCGGGGGGGAAAGGCAACGTTTTTTTTTCTTCTTTTTTTTAAAGCTCTGGAGCAATGCCCAAAGAGCGTCAGGACTGCTGCAGGGACTTTTATGCTCCGTCGTAAAGTATCTGACATTCCCAGGGTACAGAGATGGGAAGCAGTTAGAGGTCAGTTGCCTGATCTTATTCAAAAAAAGAGGGAAAGTCAGAAAAAGACCAAAAAAAGAGACCTTTGTGTTTCCCGGGATTGCAGCCTGAGGTTGGGTCTCACAGCTCGGCAAGTAAATTTGCAGCTGAAGAAAATAAAACACGCACTGCAGGCAGCTGAGAGTCTCCGCCGCCCTCCTCGCTGTCTCGCAGCCGCATCACGTGTCACCATGCAACACTCCCGTCGGGCTCACCGCCGCCGCCATGCAGACAGCCGCGAAAAAAAAGAATGCAAAGGTGTTTTTTTGTTTTTTTTCTAATGATTCTTCCCGAAGTTTTGGGCAGGTGGCGGCGTTTGCTTGGCTCACTGCGGCATCTGCCCGCCTTCCTCCAGGATTAATGGGGACGAGGGGGGAAGAGAGTGAGAACCTTTAGCCGCAGCTTCAAGTGGCCTCGTCGCCTGAGCCGCTGCAATAAAGGATGGGGGGGGGGGGTGAGGGACCAGAGCTGTTGATCATCTGAGTCACACGCATGTAATCGACCGCAGATAAAGTGGGGAAGCTGATGACTTTTTTTTTTCTCCTCCTGCCCGCCGGTGCTGAAGGAATGCTTTAATAAAAAAATAAATAAATAGATAAAAAAATTCAGCTCTGGCTCCAGTCAAAGGTGGCCGGAGTGATTAAACGCTGATGAGGAAATCTCAAATTGTCTCCACTGCTCACCTTTAAACAAGGAGGCTGCCTTTTAAATATCAGATCACACCGCAATTTAGAAGTATGTTTTTATCCCGCCGACCTTGTATTAAATAGAGGGGGCAAAAATATTCATATTCTGTACTTATGTAAAAATATAGATGTATACAAAAAAAACTACAGATTTTGAAGTGTACATCAATAAAAGTAGTTTCTTTTTTGCCATTAATAAAAAAGTGCATTCATTGTTACATACACTTTTAATCAACTTTATTTCTTATTTTTCTCTGTACTGAAAACATGCTGCAGTGACCCCAAAGCTGAGGGACAATAATCGTCCTCTAAAATGTGATTTATTTTTTATTGAACTACATACACATCAGGGTGGTTCAAATAGCTCCACTTGAAGCAAATACAAATAAGTCACAAGTAAATTACTTTGAACAGAATTTGTATCTTTAAATCACTTAAACATCAAAGTTACAAGCATGTTTTTCCAACGTAAGGAGCAGAAAGTTCAGATATTTGTGTGCAAATGTAGGGAGTAAAAGTAAATAGTCATCAGCAAGTATTTGTACTTCATTGCTTCCCACCTCTGGTATTAAACCCTGATCTTCTTGATCTGAACCAAAACTGCCAGAAAAATATGACGTTTTTTGTTGTTTTTTTTTTCAAGTAAAGGCAAAAAAGGAGTAAGTAAGTTGGAAGTTGAGACCTTTATATTTGTCCGGGGGGGGGGGGGCACATCCATTTGCCAGCAGGAAAAAACCTGGAGGTGGCAAAGTAAAAATGCGGACCGCACTAGACTCGCTACCGCTGAGGCTGCTGTTAACACTCTCCCGGCAGGTGCTGCTCTTTGACCAGCAGGTGGACGCCGACGACACAATGCCGCCACCGGGTGTGTGAATGAAAGTAGAAACACGTTTGGATAAAACGCACGCGTCGAACCCGGAGGCTGTGGGCTGAGAGTCTTGTCCGTAAACTGCGTCTCCCACGGCGCCGGTCGATTTAGGGACCTGCCACGTGATTCCATGCCAGCACAGTGCAGAAAAACTCACAAGTACTCAAAGGAGAGAATAAACACTGATGGAAGGAAGGACGGACATTTAATGCAAGTCATATGCGATGACCTGGAGTAACGAGGGTTTATTAACATGAGTCATCAAAAGGATTTATGTCATAACCTGTGTAGGTAACAGGTATTACAGTTCCCGGTGGTTTGAGGTCAGAAATGGTGATTTGGTCCTCTGGGATGAATTTCTTTAAAGAAGAAAAAAAAAATAGGTATTTGATATTTTCTTGTTTCTCACTTGTATTTTTCTCTGTTTCCCAATTTATTCGGTGTCAGAATTGATTTTCATGTCTTTGCTCTTTCATTTATTCACTCACATTGCTTCATTTTGTTTTAATGATTTTTTTAAAGTTTTTTTTTAAGAAAATGACTTCTTTTCCCAGCAACCCCACTGTTTCCTGACTGGTGGCCTCCACCGTGTTGTTGTTCTGACTCCCCCCCGCACCCGCTCTGTGAAGAGCTCTTGACACGTCTGTGCTGCTCCTGCCGTCAAGAGGGTATCCGTTGCCAAAAGTGAAGAGCGCTTTCAAACACTGGCTTCCTGTTGATTTGTACTATCTTTCATCGGCAGCAGCACTATTAACAGAGGCGTTTATCTCGCTGGCGTGATCTCTCTTTTCGGAAGGCCCCGGCGAAGAGAGCAGTCGCGCTCTGATCGCACCACTCTTTGAATTTTACAATTCGGAGAAATTTTTGCGAACGAGCCCGAGACCGAATGTGAGAACGATGCTGTGAATTCTCACTGGCGGATGTCGTTTGATGCTCCGATCACTGCTGGTCATTTCTTCCACACACGTTGTGTGCTAACCGTCCAACTCGCTCAACAATGCGCTGGGTGTGTTTTTTCCCCTCTCCGTCCCCTCCTGCTTTGGCCAGCGGGTTTGCTGTTTTCCCGTCGCTGGCCTCGCACCTGAATAAATAAACGGGTTTGTTTATGCATTGTGTGGCAAACTGCTGAGCCTTATTACACACTCGCAATAATAAACCTATTACTGGCGGGGAGAAAATTGTGCTCTCGTGCCTCCTCGGACAGATGAACGTTTGGGCATGTGGAGCTTCTGTGCTCCTTCCCTGCAAAACCACTGAATTATGAAGCTTCGGCTGCAGTCAACGGAGACTCAGAGGTGCCCTTGCAACACTGTGTTTCATAGGTAACAGTCATTAGCTGCGTTTCCATTACCCATAGAATTGCGAAAAACCTTTGTATCGCAATATAAAGCGGGTAATGGAAACACCTGAACATCGAAAAACCTCTCAAATATGGCTAAAAGGTTTTGACGCTCTCATGAGGTGCTTTTTCAGTATCGATATACAGGTATATCGCAAAAGTCATGGAAACCTTTACCACATTTAAATGTCACCGAACATGATGTACTGGGTCACATGACCAATTCACTTCAAGTGAAAATGGCTTGTTATGTTTGGAGAGGCTGAATATTTTTTACCAAGTAAACAACCGTTCTTGACAGCAAACAAAGATAAACAAACAAAAGCAAGCGTAATTCCAGTAAAAACTCCGCCTGCAAGATTTTAAGAGAATTACAGCTTATGCGCTTCACAGCATTCGATGGAAACACCTGCAAATTGCATTTGTGCTTTGTCAAAATTTTATAAATATCGCTTTTATTTTGCAATAAACTATAGTGGAAACACAGCTACTGATGTGTGGATGTCGCAGGGGCAACAGATCACATGCACCCTCGCTAATGTTGCTGCTGGCACGAAGAACCATGTTTGTTGTGTGTGTTGACCGCTATCAGCGTTTCTTCTTTGCTTAACGCCTTTTTTCCCCGTGTGTTTGCTCGTTCCGTTGCAGCCTGGTGTCGGTAATCCGAGGTCAGGTCCTCACCGGAGACGGAACGCCGCTCATCGGAGTCAACGTGTCCTTCCTGCATTACCCGGAGTACGGCTACACCGTCACGCGGCAAGACGGAATGTAAGAGGGAGACGCGCATCCTCCGACAGCACTTAGCACAGCTCTTGACCCGCGAAAACGTTCCTGGGGGAGAGCACGCGAGAGTTTTAAGCTCGCGCTGGAATTGCTTAGCGCAGGACGTCGACAAGCATGAAACGAGGAATAATCTGATGTAAAGACAGTTTGATTTGGGGTTGCTGGGCTGTTAAAGTCAATATGATTGTAGATTAAGTAGCGAATTAAGTCGTTTGTAGATCAAGTGGTAAAAAAGTTTCAATGAGGTGGGAAAAGTTTCTCAGAATTTAGTGGCTTCACTGCTCATGTTCGTGTTACAAAACTAGTTACTACTTACTAGTAACTAGCATAAAGTAGTCCAGCAAAGCCCAGCGTTGCGAGAAATTGAAAAGGACAGTTGAAATCCGCTGCATTGTGTTGTGTTTTCGAGAGTAGCCATACGCTGTGTGCGCTTGACTTCCTGTTTGGAGGGACGGTGGGGGAACGGTGAACCTTCCAATGGAATTTAGCTGTTCATTCCGCACAACAACTTTATTTGTGGTGCGAACTGTGTCCCAGGACCATGATTGGGGAAAAAAAAAAAAAAAGGAGTCCAGCAGAAATGAAACGGTGGCGCTCTTTGTGCCCCCTAACAATCCCTCATGCAAATGTCACGGTGGCGGAGGCCATTTCTGAACCGAGCTGTTTAAAATGCATTGAATCAGCGAGGGAAGAATCAATCTGCCCACGGTGTAGTAAAAGACTGGATTACTGTCTGACCTTCTCCCGCTGCACACGGCCTTCCTAATAATGGGAACCGCAAATACATACAAGACGACGTATGTCCCACATCACGTCACAAAAAAAAAACAGAGGTGGAGGGGTTCATTTTTGCAGATACCTGTCAACCCACCAGCACTTACACCCCCCCTCCCCTCTACCGCCTCCCCATTAAAATACAACAGGGAGGAGCCCGTGTTTATGCGGTGCCAGCGTGGAATAAAAGGGGCTTACGAGTGGCAGAGAAACCACCCCAATCCCCTCACACCCGTCAACAGCCCCCGGATTAGTTGCTTCCTTCAGATATTCCGCCCTGCGACTCTTCTGACAGGGAGACGTGATAACACACTTGGTCAGCCAACGGCCATCAAGCTCAAAGCCGGGCCTTCTCCGCAGCTGCGAGCTGCCCAGCCGCCCAGACTGGAGAGAGCTGGAGGAGGAAGCTGTTCCAGGTCAGCTGCACAGCTTGGCTGCCGGCTGGCTGGCTGGCTGGCTGGCTGGCTGGCTGGCTGGCTGGCTGGAGGGCACACCAACCCATGCATGAATTGGGGGAAACGTGCGGTAGCATCCGAATGCCCGGCCTGGCTGATATATGGAGCTGCGCTTCAAAGACTCAGAATCAATCCCTCTACTTCCCCTCACCAGCTCCTCCTTTTCCTTCCTGAGTAATATCACGCTAATTAAAAAAAGAGAAAATGCGTGCCGCAGATAACTCCGGAGATTTTTAAACCAAACCGAGCCATTTAAGGACCCCTCACACCACGCCTGGTTAAACAATAGTCATAAATTAGGTCCGGTGAATGATAATGCGATACGGAGGCTTTGAACGGGGATTACGCTACCACGGTGAGGAGGAGTTCTCCGTTTCATTGGAAAGCATCACCGGGCTTTGTTTGGAGAAAAATGAATTTTTCTGCTCTGGGCTTCCAGGGATGTTCCCGCTTATTGCAATTCATGACGTTGTTTTAGCCGTTCATGTGATGACTCGTAAAGAGTGAGCCATCGGCTCTAATAATTCAGATGAATGAAAGGGGCACGACGGTGCAAGATATTGGCAATTCAAGAGATGTTACTGCTTCATTTCCAAGCTGTACAGTTGGGATGTGTTGTACTGTACACAGAGGATTCGCTCTTGCCGATCAGATTAGGGAGGTTTTGACCCGTTTCTGTCTGCTGATGTGTGTCGAGTGAAGCTCTTTCTTTATCCTTTTATTAGACAGGTGTGAAATTTGCGTTCATTGTCTCTGCTGTTTAAGGTTTGACCTGCTGGCCAACGGCGGCGCCTCCATCACGCTGAGCTACGAGCGCGCTCCCTTCCCCACGCTGCACCGCACCGTGTGGCTGCCCTGGAATGTCTTCCACGTGATGGACACGGTGGTGATGAAACGGGAGGAGAACGACATCCCCAGCTGCTACCTGACCGGCCTGGTCCGGCCCAACCCCCTCATCCTGGCCACGCCCCTCTCCACCCTGTACAAGACGTCGCCCGAGGACAGCCCCATTATCCCCGAAACCCAGGTGAGGACGAGGACGCCCGAGTTTTTAAGGTGACTGTGAGAAAAAGCAGCGTTGTGTTCTTCAACAATTTTAACGATCGGTTCGGTGACTTTCGACGCATCATTGTCGAAAATTTCCAACCATGGTGGCAGGGAAAAGGCTCGCGTTTTTCTTTTTTTCTCAACCGGGTCTTCTCTTTGTCCGCTCTTTCTTGCCCTTCGCTTTGCCTTTGAGCCGTGATTGGATTGATATGGCTCCCTCAAGATACCCAACCGCACACAAATGGCCTTTGCGGTAATCATGATAAATTCCGAGGCCACATAACGCGGAGGTCACGTCGCTCTGAGTTCGGTTTGTTATCCTTTCCAAGGCTGAAATGAGAGTAAGAATCCGTGCACGTGAAAAGAAGCGGAAAGACGGTGGCCTTCCAGAGATCCCGGGCTAAAAGGAATGCCGTTGCGAGAGTTTTCATCACCCGACGCATGTCAGTGCTCGATGATTTGGATTTTGCTGTCTCTGCAGTATGTTCTTCAGCGTGTTCTGGGGCGTTGATATTTCTGGAGTTTTACCGCCACAGGCATAATGCTAACATAGCCTTCGGTGAAGATATAATGATATAAATATGTCTCTTACCTTACCTCCGCACTCAACACCAACCAACTCCTGACACTCCTGCTCCTCCCTGCCAGTTCTGGCGCCCGTCTGACTGCTAATTAACCTCGCAGGTGCTCCACGAGCAAGTGGCCATACCAGGCAGCGACCTCAACCTGGTCTACCTGAGCTCCAGGGCAGCTGGCTACAAGCCCATCCTCAAGGTGCTCCTGACCCAGGACCGTCTGCCCTTCGGCCTGATGAAGGTGCACCTGATGGTGGCCGTCATGGGCCGTCAGTTCCAGAAGTCTTTCCCGGCCTTCCCCGACCTCTCCTACACCTTCATCTGGGATAAAACAGACGCCTACCATCAGAAGGTCTTTGGCCTCGCTGAGGCCGTGGGTGAGTTCCTGCCGCGAGGCCGCCGACTCCAAGCGTTGCATAAGCCTCACGTCCCGCCTTCAGAGACTCGCGCTTGTCTACCCCGCGGCACTGAACCTTGGTTGAACTTCGCAAAATGTATTTTAGTTTAAATTGGACATGATTTATCCGGGGACTGCTTTTTTTTCTTCTCTCCGTGAGCAGAACTGATTTAGCAGGTGGCGTGGAGGGAAAAAAAAAACAGGAACCAGAAACCTCCCGGTGGTGCAGAGTCGACGCCCTTCTGCTGACTTCCTTGTTTGCTGTGCACGATGCTTCAGCAGCTGTGCAGTGACTGAAATACTGCCTGCAATGCATTTTTTTTTTCTTCAAAGAGGGTAAACAAATAAATGAAAAATGGCTCGCATTATCATAATTTCAACATATCCCCCAAATACTAATGTGAAATCTTGAGCATTAAGGCTCATTGATGGTTTCACATTCGCTGTCGCTCCCATTTGATGTTCTTGCAAGGGGGAAAAAAAATCATTTAAATCTTACATAGGAAAGAGTGAAAGTGAATATTTAACACAGGGATGCTGCCTTATCGCTTTCACAACCTTTTTTAAATTAAAAAAAAAAAAAAATTCCTTTCCCAGTCATCTGCAACGACGCCGCTGTCTTCGCGACCTAATTGTTTCCCTCTGCTGTGTGTGTGTGTTTTTCCACCGCATAAAACCTTTGTGGACAAGGGGAAAACACATTTCCCCTGATGGCTCCGACCGGCAACACCTTCCCACTGACGTGATAGTCAACAGCCAGCGCTCGCTCACGGCTCACAGCTATACCCACATAACGGCATTTATGACATTTACTGTAATATGCTCCATCTGAGCTCCCATCGCCGCTGTAATTCACGCCATTACACACGCTGTTTCCTGTCACGGTTTGTTTCCATTTACACAAGATAAAACAGACAACGAGGAGTGAGGGCGTAAAAGTGCCAACTGCACGCAGGTACGATGCAAGAGCAGCCCTCCCCCGGCCCTTCCCACCACCCACACACCCACCCACACACACACGCATAAGCATAAACACGTTCGCACAAAATGGGGCCCGGCTGGAGGGAATCGCGAAGCAGAAGCGCGATCAGCAAACGCAAGGGAACGGCCGAATGGTGCGGCGGGGTCGAGTCGATGTCGTCGAAGCTTCTCTTCACAGCAAACGTCTCTTCACTGCCCCCCCTCCACCCCTGTTTTTTCAGTGTCTGTGGGGTACGAGTACGAGTCGTGCCTGGACGTGGTGCTGTGGGAGAAGAGGACGGCGGCGCTGCAGGGCTACGAGCTGGACGCCTCCAACATGGGAGGCTGGACGCTGGACAAGCACCACATCCTGGACATCCAGAACGGTGAGCGCGTCATGGATCGATGGATACCGGACTGCAAATATGGCAGCGCAGTGATTTTTTTTTTCTCCAGTGGCCACTCAAGGTACTGCAGCCAAAAAATATCCCGATTTCCACATTGACACGTAAAACAGCTGACAGGACGACCTTTGACCTGAAACGCAGTTGATAATAAATCTTTCTATCGTAGATTTTTAAAGTCCTGGACTTTTAATCTTTCGATAAAAACGTTATTAAGGCCAGAAAATCCCAGTGCGACATCACCTCACCTCATGTTCTGATCGACAAATGCGTCCTGTTGCGTCATGGGAGTTACAGAGCCATGATGGGAAGTGACACTACATGGCTCTATGGGCCCGCTTAATGCAGAAGTACCCAGGAGGGGGCACAGACACTGGAGGAGTGTCGGCTGAGGAGGAGGGCGAGAGTGGGGGCAGGGGGAGCAGGCCTGGTCGGCTCATCAGCGGCCTGAGTCGTCGCGATAAACGACTGAATCGGGATGAGAGATGGCCGACGTCCCACCTGCAGAAGTTTTGAAGGGCCGATCGTTCACAGTAATGACGGAATAAATCAGCGGCGCCGCCACCAGGGTGCGGCGCTGCCGCGGCCACTGTTTTTTTGGGGCAGACGTCGACGTTTTGCTTGCATTTTGGATGAACAGGCGCCGTTATTAATTAGCGCATTAATCCAATCAGGCGGATTATTTTTTTTCCTTCTTTTTTTTTTCCGCGGCCGCCCGTCATCAATCAGACTCACTTTAATTGCCGAGCGCAATAAACGGACACGAGTTTGTCTCTGTCGTCATACATGCACGCGAGACGAATTGAGAGGTGCGTAATGGACGTGTCAAAAAGGCGCACGCCAAACGGACGCACGCGCGCGTGAGCGTGCAGGCCCGAGCCGGGCGCTGGCAAGCCGTGGCTGCAGAAGATGTTCGGAGGCGGCAGTGTGACTGCAGCGATCAGGCGGCGGGCGGCCTCGGGGCCACTTACACATTGTCACTTTGCCAGGTTGCTGTTTTTGACACTAAGACCCGGGCCGCTGTTCCAGTTGTCCAACGCAATTTGTGGCCCTTTCATCTCGGGAAATTGTGGAGGTTACAGCTGCGGCCTTTCGGCAGAGTCCTCGGCGCCGCACGCCAGATGGCAGCTCGGCAGTGGATGTCTAGGTTTCGGTCAGGGGGGGGATTTAGCAGTTTAGCTATTTAAACTCTTTATTCTTAAAATTCATTGTGTAAATTCTCGCTGATTAACTTTTTTGTCGCTTCCACCATTTATGCATGGGCAAAAAGAAATTTGACACGAGTATATTACAGTGAATTATATTGGATATATTATAGATACCGAATGCTTTTACATATTTTTTGCTGAAGAGGAGGCTGAAAAACACTGAAGTTTAGACAAAGACTTCTGTGTGCTTCTGCATGGCCAGTGAACTTTGCTGGGTTTCACCCAGCCTTGCTAAGGTTGGCATTGTCTTGCAAACATTTTAAAACTCCTCCTCCGCCTTTGAATCTCTGGTCAGCAAAAAGAGAAAAATATATCCTGAGGGCTGCAGTTGGAACTATGGATGACACTTGAACACTTTTGTGTGTCCTCCGCCAGGATCTGAACAGCATCTCACACATGCTCAACCTAGTGTTGTACTGGCTGTGCATGTGTGTGTGTGTGTGTGTGTGTGTGTGCATGTGCATGTAACGTCATTCATCCTAGCGTCTTTCTAGGTTAACATGCAGCTGCTCATTTTGCAACAAATATCAGTGGCGCTTTTCTAACCCTTCCATCAAGCGGCCGTGCAAGAGGAAGAGGCTCTAACTCCAGGGAAGGACGTGCGGTTACGTTCTTTAGTTGGGTGGCGTTGGCACCTCAGAGATGATTTCCATTATTATCCAACCTGCGGGGGTCGTTTTTTTATTTATTTTATTTTTTTGAAGAGGCTTTTGTAACCGGAGCTCCAGGCTGCCTACGTCTCAGCCATACGTGCACACCCTCCTACAACCGGCTGGGTCAGCGCTGCCCGTGCCGTCCGTCCGTCCTGTCCGCTCTCATCTCAGCCAACACGCAAAACTCGCCTTTGTCAGAGGCAGCCGCGGAAAAACATGTCACATAAACGGCTTCTGAAACCAAACCGCCTCCTCCTCCTTCTTCTTCTCCTCTCCTTCTTCTTCTTTGTTTCAACCTGCTCCTTTGGAGAACATTAAAGAAGCAGATGCCGGCGCCCGGCGCCGTACCCAATCTGTCAAGCCATCCCGAGTGTGAAGTTTGTTGTGTGTGCAGGAGAAAACTGAGATGTGCCTCCAGCTTCGTCTGCATTTTGCGTTTCATCCCTCCCTGTCTCGGAGTCTGGCACCGCCGTCTCCAAAGCTTTCTCTTTTTTTGTGTCTTTCTTCTTAACCGCGGTGGCATCACAGCTGCAGTTGTAGCTGTTGTGAGATGTGATCAACAGATAGGTTGCAAGCGTACATTATTTCATTATTTTTTTTATGCTAATGTCGCGTCTCCGTCTTTTATTAGCCGTGCACGCGTTTGGATTTATTTGGGTGGTGGAGGGGGGGTATCAGGTGTTTCTGTCATGAAAGCCTTAACGTGCACGAGTCGTTCCTGGAAACATTGGCGATGACGACGGGAATTTAATGATAAGCAGATGGTGTGGAACTGTCTTCATGCACACTGCTGCCCTCCCTGAAGCTTCCTTGCACTTTTCTTCAACACTAGGACTATGGAGGAATTTTGTTAAAAGTAAAAAAAAAAAAAAAAAAAAAACTCTGAACAGACGCAAGAACAGAGTAAGATTAACGGGGCTTGTAAATTTAAAGCGGTTCATGCTCAGAGAGCTTTCCAAGAATGTGAAAAGGTTTTGACAACTCTGCATATATTCAAAATACATCAAGTTATCATGACCCCATCAATAATCCCATCTCTTTCCCCTCAGCCATATGTTTGTCTTTTTACCGCTGAGGTTGCAAATCCACCCCTTTTTTCGACCCCCTACATTTTTCATTTTAATCTAAATTATTCAGTCTAGTGTTTTGCTACTTTTTTGGACATTTGAGATTTATAGCCCCCGGGGCAGTTCGATATTCTTGGTCGACATGAGGATGAATTCAAATATTGCTGTTTGCTGTCATTGCTGCTCCAGTATTGATTGTTTAACGCTTTAAACCTCGACTTTCTTCACCCAGCACGCTGAGCAAACCGGCTTCCGAGGTCTGCTTCTCTTATCGTTTGTGGCCAAGGACCCTCGCCACGGCGGCATCTCTGAGCATCTGCTCGCACTCCGGGGCCCGCTGAGTTCCATCCAGCAAACTGCTGGTGCCTGAGCTTGGGTCGCGTCCTCCAGCCTTTCTTTTCCTCACTGCGAGTGTGAGGCTTGTTGCCGTCTGGAGAAACAGGGCAATTCTATTTGTTCGGACTGTTGACTGCATATCAAGATAGACAGATGACATCAGCCATTGGTTGGCACGTACCCGCTTAGAAACCGGATGTGTGCTGGGTAATGATTGGGCGTAAACTTTTCGCAGAGCTGTTTTTATTGGGTCGCCGCTTTGTGAGCAGTTTCCCTTCCCTGGGATTTATTTTGCAGGACACACAATTCAATTCAATAAATTCAATAATTTATTGACTAGGCATGATAGAAAGTGGGCTAGCGTTTTTAGTTTTTGTGGAATAAACTTGGGTCGTGACTTCATGATGAGGAAAAAATGTGGGTCCTATGACTCCACCAGCTGAGAACCACTGCACTAAACTTTAGCCACGGCCACAACTCTCTGCTCATTGTTTGGTAAAATTAGACCAAAAATGGACATTTAGACTTGTTTCATGAATTGTTTAACTGGTGATTTAGACCATCTAAAAATATTTTAATTACTGTAAAGGCATTTTTTTTTTCAGCCAGTCTTTTTTCAACCAGTTTTTGTCCCTGCTAACCAAACAATAAAAGGCAGGTTTTTTAGCAAATTCGTATTCGCCTCATTTTTGAAACCTTTTAGCAAACTTATTTTTAATTACCCTGAGTGTGGCCTTCAAGTTTTGGACCGTTTAAAAGGAATATTGAAAATGATTCACAGGCTGTGAGCATAAAGCAGGCCAGCGGCCCTGTCTCCTTAACTACATACCTTGTTTCCATCTCAAGGTGAAAAAAACAAACATCTTTCAAGAGTTTCCAAATAACAAGACAAGATCTGCAGGAATTCTGTCCAGTCTTTCATTCAACCAGGGTCAGCTATGGCTATTTCAATTAGCCGCTGTTGGCTATGTTTGAGAATAAACAAGTGGAGGAAAATCCCAAATGTCTTAGTTGAGAAAAGAGAGATGCAGAAAGAATTCAGTTGAATAAACTTCTGTGAAACCTGTGACGACTTGTGTCTGACGGTGGTTGCTTTGCTTTTTCCTTGGAAATGTTGATCGATGGAGTACTCGAAAGTTAGTTGAAGAGTCCTGCATTATTTGCTAAAGGGAGTTTATGTCATGATAGCACAGGACCATGTGCCCACATATATGTTTAAATCCATGCCAATGCATGTCCAATATTGGCAACGCAGAAACAGTTATTTTGCAAAATATGTTAAGAGATTTTCTCACAGTCACAACCACCGGCCCTTTAGTGAGCTTAACAGCATCGCAATCTAATGTGAACATAAACACAGAGATGGAAACAAGGCTAGCGCGCTTCATTTGCTCTCAGAAGCCTCGTGGCCCACGGTGGGTTTGCAGCCCGCCGTACAGTCTCGTAGGAGGCAGCGGCGCTCCACCAGTCTTGGAGTCACAGAGCAACAGATGCTGCCGGAGGTAAAAAGGATGTTTCTATCCTTCACCGCCGCACCTTCACACATTTGTTTACTAATCAAAACGCAGGCATATCCCTCGCGGTCGCTCCATCCAGCTGCCATAATTACACTTCAGCTCAAAATCTTCTCTTCTCTTCAGGGGACGTGCGTTGTTTTGGTGTGTGCGGAAAAAAGCCAAGAGTGTAATTTAAACTTCCCTTGCACGCTATGACGGTACCGCTTACAGTTATTTTTTTTTATTTTTTTTCCCCTTCAAATTCATAACATGGTGGAATGAAAGCAGTTTTAAAAAAAAAAATAAAATCTCTTCGCAAAGTCATTTTAGTGCACACGCTGCAAGAGTGTTGCTGTCGGGGGCCCGGGGCAGCGGCGCCAGTCAGGAGCCAAAAATTCCCATCAGTGCAGGTCTCCAGCTGAGACGTCACAAGCTTGATCCTCGCAACAATCATCAGCAGTAATGTGTTATGACCAAGTGTCCTTGAGGGAAGAGAAGTGAACCAGCTCCTTGCTCGGCCCGCCGGCCCGCTCACACACTCGCTCACTCACTCGTTTGCTCGCTCGCCCGCTCTGATGCTGGAGCGCCACGGAAGTGTGGGTGAAAAATAAAAGTGAAAGATTGCAGCGTCCGTATAATTTGTGGCGCGATTGTGTGGGTAGGGCATAATTATTGTGTTTAATCCCCTCCATTATGGTGTCTAATAGCCTGTGCTGTTTACAGTAAACTGTGATGGAAGTGTAAACAGAGAGGGGCCACGGCAACGCGCCAAAACGACCTCGCCGTCAAATTTAGGTTTTTTCTTCTTTCATTTCTTTCTCCCCTCCCCCTTTTTTCCTTTTTTCTTTTTTACAATAATGAACGTCAGCCAAACTGCTGCGGCTGATCCATGTCCTACACACTGCATTAGGCTCCCGGCTATTACAAACGTCTTTGTCATTTCCCCCGGAATGTTAAGGAGCTATTATGCAAACAGACATTAAAATTCTGGTCAGACTGCATCACTCGCTTGTTTTGCGGGGTTTTTTCGGTCTGTGGGCAATGCGTCAACCTTTCGCTTTCACTGAGAGTTTTCATCTGTTCCATGTGTTTCCGTGCGTGGATCACAGTTCAGTTCGAGTCCCAAGGTCGTCCGCTTGATGGCCTCATGCGGGGGGAGGGGGAGAAAAAAAAAAACAGGTTCCCCTCCACCCCCAGATACCTATTTGTCTTTGTTACGACGCTCTCAGATACAAAAGCCGGATTGGTCAGATCATCCTGCCGGGAGTCTCGGCGGCCCGGCGCGTCTCAGCTTGCACCTTCATTTGAATTTGCCCTTCATTCGATTAAATCAATGAAAGGAACTAATCAGAGACGGGACGAGCCGGCTGACATACATCGGGGAGGTTAGGATGGCTTGCGGGACACGGCTGTGGGAGAGCAACATGACGTGGCCGTTGAGCGAGACCCACAGATCCACTAATTAGGACGAAGGCAGCGTGAATTCCAACATGTTGTCTGATGTGAATAATTAAGAGCTTCCAGCATGAAACTTCTTCCTTTTGATGTGTTTTTCCCCCTCCCGGTCCTCTTTGAAGAGAATCCTGTACATCTCTTCTTTCAACACCCTCCCCGCTAATCGAAGAAAAAAAAGAAAACACGCCTATATCTGCTCCTAGTTCAATTATTAATTTGTAGTGACTCACCAAGTTTCGGCGAGCCTTCGGTCAGGAGGCAGGAACTGGTTTAAGGGAAGAGAAACTGCACTGTTGTGTTGTTCTGGATACTCCCTGGTTGTGAGCACGAATGACAGACGAGGAAGATACATTTTTTGTTAAACGTACTATTTGGTTGCCATGTAGGCTTACATGTATTTGTTTGTATGGTTCAAAATATTGAGTTTTTATACACACATGTAGTACTCCAAACTTGAAATGATATCACATTAGTTAGATGATCTCTTGACAAATTAGTTGCATTTTTCTCAAAACATTGAGTTTGAATTTTGAGTTATAGAATATATATATATATATATATATATATATATATATATATATATATATATATATATATATATATATATATATATAAAGTAATACGACAAAAAAATGTGCCCTTTAACAATAATTTCTTTGTTTGTTTTTTTCTTTTAAGAATGATTTGAATGTTTTTGCTTTTTTGCACTCAGTTCAGAGAACAAACTTTTGCCTTTACAAGCCGGGACAGGGAACTAGTGTGTGCGTGCGCATGCGCGTGCGCATGTGCGTGCATGCGCATGTGCTTTTGATCATCTAAATAAGCTGCTAATTTGTTGGTCTTCTTTTTTTCCAGGCATCCTCTACAAAGGCAACGGGGAGAACCAGTTCATCTCCCTCCAGCCCCCTGTGATCTCCACTGTCATGGGTAACGGGCGGCGCAGGAGTATCTCGTGCCCCAGCTGTAACGGCCAAGCCCAAGGTAACAAGCTGTTGGCACCGGTGGCGCTGGCGTGGGGCATCGACGGGAGCCTGTACGTTGGCGATTTTAACTACATCAGACGCATCTACCCATCTGGCAATGTCACAAGTATCATGGAGCTCAGGTAAGAGAAAGCGCATGCCTCTTAAAAAAATGATTTAAAAAAAATCAGTGAAGAAGTTGTTGGCTTTTTCTCTTCGTAAAGTTTGGAAATTCCAAGGTTTGCATGTCAGCCTTGAATTGGGTTCAAGCAAGATGAAATGTTATTAGATAATATTTTCTTTTGTGCTTGTGTTTCCAATGTTTTGACTGAAAGCGGACAATGACAAAGCCAGCCAATGTAAAAACCTTGAGTTGTTCAGTCAGATGTTTCTTTTGTTATCCACTTTACATTAGCAAACAAAGAATGAAATTCCACAACCTTTCAAAAAAAGTCCCAGTGGAAGGTTGCCCTAGAATTAGTTAATCAAACTTTTTATGCCCTGATGGATGGAGTTGTCCGGGTTGGTAATGAACAATAATATGTCATCGGCGTAGAGTGAGATTCTCCAAACGCCAGAGAGCCCTTGTTGTGTTCTAATCGCCTCAGCAAGTGCCAATCACAAGGGTGAGAGCAGGAAGCCTTGACATGTAACTCCACTACAAGGGAAAATTTCAGACACTGAACCATTTATCAGGACCCTTGTCGTTAGACGCCGACGACCCACTTTGACCCACCCATCAAAACTGCGACTCAAACCAAATTTGTTCCAAGAATTAGACCTACTCCTGCTGAGTCAATGGTCTTTCAGCATCCAGTTACAGCTAGACGCTTCTCACATGTATTTTGTGAAAAAGTCTGGTTCCGACTCAGCAGTATTGGCAACGTGTCTTCCAGCTTCTTCGCTAAAACTTTTGGCTTGGATAATCTTTACCAATTCAGATAGCAGTTCTGGGATGGTTAACTGCATGCACTTACGTTGTACTGAGAAGGTTATTTCATCCTCTCTATTGCACAGCACCAATGGTTCATTGGGGACTATTGTGGTTCCCAATGTGAACAGCGGTTGGCACTTATCAAAGCTGATGCTTCTGTTTGTCGGGGCTCGGCACTTTGTTAAAGGCTATCTGCTTCTGTAAATTGCAGAATAGAAAATTATAATGTTTAAAGAGTGGCTTTTCTCCGGTGCTCTCACTGCTGCCATCACCATCACGCCTAATATTTTCACTTTTGTTCTGTCGCGTACAGACAAGAGGGACACAAATGAAATTGGTAATTTTTCCCTAAATTTGAAATATTTTTTTTTCCCTTTCCCAAACCGTCTCTGTAATTAGGAAAGACATCCTGTCTCCGCCGTTTAATTGAGATGATTTACATCCTCGTGCCAAGTTGGCTTTGCGCGCTAATGACTCTCATTTGGCCAGTTGGCTGTTTTCGAAGCAGCAGATGTTGATTAGATGTAAGCTGGGCCGTCATCCTTCACAAGAGGTACATGACAAGCGCACGCTAAAGGACAGAGGAGGCCACACGGAGCGCAGAACAGTTGATGGGAGTTGAAGACTGGGACTGTTGCCTTTGACCAAAACAAGTGACTGAAAGCATTCCCATTTACTGCACTAACCTGTCGGTGCACCCCTGACCCAGTCACTTACTACAGGCCAACGCTTTCCCTGCCAAAGCGTGTAACGCTATAAATTGAAAGCGAGGCGCTGCTGTAAAAGGGAGCCTGCATGTACAGCCGCCCCCAGCTTGTAGAAATGCTGGTTTTTGAAATGTTTCAAGTCCCCGGGCGCCAATTTTACAGTGTTTACAAGAAGGGGGGCAATCATGAAAATTCATGCTGGTAAAATTCAAATGGGGCAGATTTACTTTGGCACGTCTGCAAAAAAGTGAATAGTAATTTGACATTCATTTCTCCTAGAATTGTAAAACCTTCAGCTGCCTCTGCTTTGTCTTTTTGATCTATATGTAAAGTCTGACGCCTGTTTGTTGTATGTGAGGATCCAAATACTTCACGTGAGAATTCCCTCAAACCTTTTTGTCACCGTGAGAGTAACATCCCTGTGTCATCCACGGCCTTGCTGGGCAATATAACAAGCGCCAGAATCAATATTTCAATATGAGCGCTCAAATTGAGAAAAATAACGTTAGTGCTGCACGGCACTGCATATTTTTTCTCTCTGGGATATTGCACTCTGTGCCGCTCCTCCTCCCCCTGCCAAACAGATTGTCATTGCATTTGACTTTCTCTTGTGCCTTGTGTTGATCATTTAAGCGGCCGGATACTTTGACTTTCTGAATTTCAGTTATGTGTTTTTAAGAAGGTACCTTTTTTTTTATTTCCTTGAAAAACGTCGACATTTTCTCTGTCCTTGATGACATTTACTGTACACCTAATTTACCACTTATGGTTTCAACAAAAAGGCTAAGAGGCTGAGAGATAATTAAAGACCTGTCAGTAATCAAGGAAGTCAGAAGTCACAGCATATCTGTGTAAGGTTTGTAAAAGCAATTCTTTCCATTCTTTGCCCTTCTTTCCTGCTCCTTCCGTCCCCCTTCATAGAAACAAGGACTTCAGACACAGGTAGGTGTTTCTGTCTGAGTGCATGTGCCTTCAGCATTGCCTGTGCGTCACCGTCTGTACCATCCTACTCTCACGTTCACGCCTAACGCTTTCTTTTACAGTCACCGCTGGCACCGCAGACAACTAAGCACAATTTGGCAAATTTCAATTAGGCTCGGCTACAGCTGCAGCTCCCATGATACACTTGGCCAAATGTTATAATTTGCACAAGGACTATTTTGCATTGCAGCATATGCTGGTATGTAGCCACGTCCAGTCTTGCTGCACTGAGCAGGGATATTTCTTGTAGCCTTGCAAATGGGTTAAATGGCTTTTACAGGTGTTTGGTATTAGCGATTGAGACATCAGCATCGAGGAAAGTGAGTGTGTGCCGCCGATTAGACAGCCACCAGGCTGCACAGATAGAAGTGGAGTCGCTTTGTCAGCATGACAGCCGCTTGATTTGGATTAATGTTTTGCTGTGCGCCGCCTGGAAGCCACAGCAGCAGCAGCAGCAGCAGCAGCAGCAGCAGCAGCAGCAGCAGCAGAAACACTTCCCCTCCTTTCACTGTTGATGCTGTCAGGTGTACTTGCTGCCCCGCGTGTGATTTTTGGCTGCTCGAATCACACGCAGAGGAGTTTTACATGCCCACATTCACGTATTTCATTTCGTAAGTCCCCTCTTAAGCACCGGGGATCATAAATTAAGCTGCCTTGTAAAGTGCAGTTTTGTCAGTCACCCCAATAAAACTTGTAATGGGTAATAAAGACGATTTTCATGTAGCTTCAGAGGTCTGCGTAGCTCCGGTGAGCAGTCTTTGACGATTGTTTTTGGGGACGATGATGATGAGGAGGAGGATGTTGATGATGATGATGATAATGTGCATCATGTCAGAATGCACTGTTAAGTGGAAGAGATGACGTCTGGAGCTGCTAGCTGCTGACTGGAATAAAAACGAGTCCACTGGCGATATGCTTCCTTCCAGCTCAACACTGGATCTTTCCCCAGTTCACAGTTACACTTCACACATCTCTTTTTCTACATGTCACTGCTTTTTTACACGCTTTATGGTCCTTCTTAGGTTGTAAATAGTCTTTGGCAGAATATTTTATGAAAGGGATTTTAAGGTAGAGCACAAAATATAACACGCGGTTTGACACAAAATAGCCCAAAAACTTCCCTCCAAAAATGCCTCCGAATGCATCATTTATTGCAGCACTTTTAAGCTGGACGTCTTGATGTCACACAGGTGTTTCATTTACTGTTTCCACCCCCCTCCAGCCTCAGCGACTGTAAAAGAACGAGTTACTTATATGCGTCTTGCTGAATTCTTTATAGGCACTCCGCCGTCGCCAACCTATTTTTGGGCTTTTACTTTGACTCATAATTGCTGTCAACTTTTTATGACTCCATCTTCATCATTTTACAAAGATGTTTCATTGCCACATTTATTTTGCCGTCACTTTTATTCCACCTCCGAAGCCGACTTGAGGTATTGACTTGAGGCTCCATTATGGCGGGCCGAGACCAGAGAAGTGCTGTTTATGGCTGCACTTTGAGGCCTGGCTATTTCTCATGATAACTGCCGCTGTTTTTAGCATTTTAATGACACTTAAGCACCTGCTATGTGTGAAATCTGGCCTGAGGCAAAAATGCTACCATGATACTTTAATATACATGTGTATATATTTATTTTTATTCAGAAAATGTTAACATTCAATAATCTTTGGTTAATTATGTTTTGCATCATCATCATCATCATCATCATCATCATATTATTATTATTATTATTATTATTATTATTATTATTATTGTATTTATTTATTATCATTATTATTATTATTGTATTTATTATTATTATTATTATTATTATTATTATTATTATTTTATGACTAGTTATTTTATCAAAGATATTATATAACTTTTTAGAAATATTCCATCAATTTCGATTAAAGGCAACAACTTAAAATATCTGTCTTTTGAATTAAATCCCTTCCTTTTTTCAATCAAATTTAATGGGTTGAATATACCAAAATTTTACATCATTATATTTTCATTTTCATTTTCATTTTTTAGATTCATCACTCTTTACCACCCCTGTCTCTCCTGTGACATAATTGGTGTCCTTGTGATTTTTTTTCCATCAAATTATGATTCTATTTGAAGCTGAAATGAAAAAAAACTGTAATAACCTTTTACGGTGTCCCTCAGAAAAACCTAAATGCCTACAATATATTGATAATGGCACACTTAAATTAACTTTCTGTCCTGCTTTATTGCCTCATTTTCTTTGAAAAAAATCATCTGGCTGCTCCTTATACTTTTAACATACAAGGAGCTTGTTAAATCTTGGCGTTTTCTGATCTTGAATATCTGCACAGCTAGAAAAAAAATCTAATGCATACCAATAACAGTGCCACCTCTGGAGCTGTGTAATGCAATAAACTCCAAATGTTTTATTCAGAGGGGAGGAAAAACAAAATCAGTGTAAATTCCATAAAGGCCAGTAGTTTTTTCACACCCTGAGTATTTTAGAGAGATTACATGTAATATTGCTTCGGATGGGAATCGGCACCGTTTGAGGACTTTTTTCTCAATGCAGGAAGTGTAATTTAAAGAAAAGTCCTCTGGGGGTGTAAAGCGGAAGCGGCGGGTAATATGTAATATTTAACCGAAGCGCATGTCTTGAATGCAGTAACAACCCGGCGCACCGCTACTACCTGGCAACCGATCCGGTGACTGGTCAGCTGTTCGTGTCGGACACAAACTCCCGCAAGATCTACCGGCCCAAGAGCCTGGCCGGCACCAAGGACCTGCAGTCCAACACTGACGTGGTGGCGGGGACTGGCGAGCACTGTCTGCCCTTTGACGAAAACCACTGTGGCGACGGGGGCAAGGCTCCCGAGGCGTCACTCACCGGCCCCAAAGGTAGGGATGCAAAACTCATGAAGATGTTAGGCCATGAGAGGGAAGGGCGGGGTGTCCCAATCAGGAAGTGGTTCAATTAGAACGGGGTGGATAAACTTTTTGACTCGTTGGGCCACCATGGGTTCTAAAATTTGACCGGAACAGGAGCAGAGAGATGGAGTGTTTTGGTGACCCACCTCATAGGAGCAAAAAAATATATCATGTGATATGTAGAAAACATGTGCATTTATGTCTTTTCAAAATGAACATAAGCGATCCAACAAAGTCTCTGTCTCTGAAGCCCTTTAGAACTTTATTATTATCATTATTATTATTATTATTACTATTATTATTATTATTATTTGAAACTAATATTTCAGGGGTACAAATTCTGATTTTGTGTGCACGTTATATCCATATTGTGGCCACAATTTATTTCTTTTTTTTATTCATTTTGCCTTTTCATGTCTGGGGCTCCATAAATTCTGGAGTCTCTTGGAAAAAAAAAAAAAAAAAAGCCTTTTCAAACAGCATGTCTGAACACTCTAGTGAAAGTTTGCAGCAGCTCGGCCGCCACGTGTCGGCGACGGCGATGAACTTCTTTGAGTCTTTGACAGTCAAACAGCGAATGGTTATCTGCACCTTGCAACCCCCCAGCCCCACACACGCACACGCACACGCACACACTCACACAGAAATTCTTCCAGATGAAAAGGTCGCGAGATGAATTGTCTCGCTCTCGTTGTCCGTTTTGAATGCCAGCCGCAGCAGTAGCACAGCTTTAGCCGGGTGATAAAGGCTCTGAGCGGAAGGCGATCGGAGGGAGCGGCTCTAATGACAGAGTGGGTGGAAACTGAGACCGAGGGAAGGAGCAGCAGATGGCTGCTTCTCTCTGTGTTTTTTTTTTTTTTTTTTTTTTTGGGGGAGGTATTTTTTTCTTTCTCTTTTTCTCCCTCTATCCCTCTCTATCTTTTCGCTCCCTCCCCCTCAGACATTTGCTGAACTCTGCTCGAACGTGACACTTTTCATCTGTCTGCGAATCCTCAAACTGTCAGAAGGCCCGTTCCCGTTCCCGAGGATCCACCGCCGGCTCCCTCGGCTCGTCAATGTTTTAGCAGAAAGCAATCTCGAACAGACGCAGCCACAGGTCAAACCAAACCACTCACCTTCCATAGAAGCTTTTAAAGACTTCATTGAAAAAGGAAATTATACTCTAGAGGTACGGGCGGAGTTTTATATATATATGTATATATATATATAAACCCTTAAAGAAATCTTTTTGCCGTACACTGGCGCTCCTGAGATCAGCGGGTCTCATCCTTTCAAATTAAAGTCCAGACCCCAAAGAGTCGCAAAGTCAGTGTGGAGGAAAAAAAGGGATGTGCGGGGGATGGTGGGGGCTTGTATGCGAGGTATGATTGAATCCCCATCGGTGCAGCTCTCTATTAAGCCGCATGGTGACACAGAAGCCAAGCCGGGGCTGCCGAGGTCCCGTAATGTATTTTCCCAGTTTGGGACAAAATGGTTATTGCAACTTCACACTGGCCCCTCCTGCAACTCACAACTCCTGGCTGACACTCAATCACAGAGACAATTTAGCCGACAGCCGTCACCATGGCAACTGCTCTCCAAAATGCCCCGACCCCCACCAGCCCCCACCCCCGACCCCCATCCAGCCCCCCCCACCTCCTTTCGTCTAAAATTGACCAAAGCTGTCATTTCCACTCCTTTGCACGGCCATTGCCAAGAGCGGTGAGCAGATTCCTGATTGTTGTCCCTCCCCAAAAAAACAACAAAGGAACGTTTTGAAGAAGAGAAAAATTGCCACCACACATTGACCCCCCCCCCTCCCCAACCACACCAATACCAGCACTTAAAAAAAAAAGTCCTGTTTTAGACGAGGGAGGGAGCGGCGGCTTACAAGAGGGGGGGCGAGTGCAGGTGTAGCGTATAAATACAGCCTTTCCCACTTCAGCCTGAGAAATTATTTAATAGCAGAAAAGCAGCCCATGAATTATTGACAGATGTGCTTTTTGCAGTGACCTGAATAATGGGGAGGCAAGCTCAACACATGTATCCATCGTGTTCCGTCCACTGAGTCATGCAAGCGGCCCGCACCGCAGACCCGCGACTGTTTCGCCCTCGTCACAAGTTCCCTCTCTCCCTCCCTCCCCTTCCACTCCCATCCTCCTCCCCCACCTCCCCCACTTTGCCGGGTGTCAACAGGCATCGCCGTGGACAAGAACGGCCTGATTTATTTCGTGGACGGCACCACCATCAGGAAGGTGGACCAGAACGGCATCATCTCCACTTTCCTGGGTTCCAATGATCTGACGTCGGCTCGCCCCCTGACGTGTGACAACAGCATGGACATCAATCAGGTGATTTATACTGCAGGAGGGGAGGGGAGGGAGGGAGGGTGGGGAGGGTGAGTGAGGGAAGGAGGCGCCGGTTAACGCTCGGCTGGCGTGCACTCACGGAGCGTATCGCAGCACCCCCGCCCTCTGCCCTCGCGGCCATTTAACTCCCAGTACCCACCTATGACTCATCACGTGTGTTATATAATGTCACAAATACTGTACACATGGATGTGTGTGTGTGTGTGTGTGTGTGTGTGTGTGTGCGTATAAATACGTTGTGCAGTGTAACGAATCTCCCTACATACAGGATAAGCTCCAAAAGCAGGGCTGGGGGGGCGGGGCGGGGGGTATTTATTTATTTGGTTTTAATTTTGCATTCCATTTTGTCTCAATTATTTCAGCCGGTTTTAGTCAAACGGCTTCTCCTCCATGCAGCTCTATCTCCTTGGAACCTTTAGCGTTTAAATTTAAAATGTGAAAGTTTGTTTCTTGTTTTGTTTTTTTTCCCACCCCAACAATTTAATTAAAGGGAGCTGAAACTCTCTGTCCCGGCTTCGGTCTGTGAGAAATTACAATCAGGACCGGTTAACATAGCAGTATGCAAAAAGTAGAATTATTAACAATAACAATAACAGAAAATATATTCTGTCAATTAAATGGTTAACACAGTTGTCAGTATTAAACTTAAAGATTATCCAGCCAGACCTACTGTCTGAACCAACAGTAAAAAAGAAGAATTGCCTTCAATGGAGATGTTATGAGCAGGCTGCAGGGGTTTGGGTGGGAAATTAAAGAATAAAAAAAAAAAAAAAAAAAAGCTCTCAGCTCTTCAACAAGGGAGAATTTTCTTTCTAGTACAGCAGGAAATATATGAGCGCCGGAGAAAGACGTGGGCCAGGCAGGAAGTGGAGACATGAAGTGTTTATTGAAAAAGAGTTTTTCTGGTCACGAAAGACGAAGCGGCGGGAAAAATAATTGCCAAGTTTTGGAGGCTTGTTTTCATGTCACTGCGACAGAATTAATGTTCAACGTTCCATTAGGACCAGTCAAGACTGCACAGGGTGGTGATGCACTGCTTGCTTCATTGCATGTGTGTGTGTGTGTGTGTGTGTGTGTGTGTGTAGATGGCGTGATGTCAAGGCAGCAGTGTACCTCTACGAGATGGATCGCGACAAGCAGAAATGCTGCTGTGCATAAATATTATCTTTCTTTTTTGAAAAAATTATGCTTGCTCAACCATATATAATTTCTTTTGAGAAAACTGAATGTTTTAAATGCATTTTCAGTAATTGCACCAGCTGTTGAGACAGAATCTGATTCTGCCATCTATGTGTGCACCGGATCTAAGTGTTCCTTGTTTGTTTTTGTGTTGTTGTTGTTGTTTTTTTTTTAAACCAACCAATTTACATTTTAATTAGATTTCTGATGTTGGAGTGCGGGTCGGAATACAAAACCAGAGGAAGAGCAAGTGGAAGACTAGAAACAAGACACTTAAAAACATTGAGGGGCAGGATGGCGCCAGTCAAAAACCAAATGACCTTCTGTTTGTTTGTTTTTTGTTGCTGTTTTGTGTCTCTCTCATTCAGAGGCTTTGATTAAAACACAACTTCGAAAAGAACAAAATCTGGAATCGTGCAAAACAAAGGTGGCGTTTGGAAGCTAATCAATATCATTAACAGAGAAAGAAGTGTGTGTGTATAATTGAGTCATGTGACTTGAGCCACTGAAGATTTTGCAGTGGGTGTGCGATTCTCGGCCATCCAGCCTTGGCTCAGCCCAGTTTTAACTTGCGGCAGTCTCAAAGGAGCGTTTTTTTACTATTCATTACCCCATGGAACAATTCAGCAACAATTTCCGTCTCAGTTTTAACGACGTACTAAGGCGTTTGAGGTTATTTGATTTCTTACAAGGAAGTTTTAGTGGGCCAGTCCTAAAAGAAGCGTTTTATTTTATCCTCTCCATCACCAGTGTGTCTTTATCTTCATTACATTAAGTAGGTGTTGGATGGGCCATTGTGCTGGGAGGCACCAAGTCCAGTGCCCTCAGGTTCATCTCGTGAAAAAGAAGTCTGACTCTGTCCCGGTTCCCAGGTGATCCTGGAGTGGCCCACCGACCTCGCCGTCAGCCCCATGGACAACTCTCTGTACGTGCTGGACAACAACATCGTGCTGCGCATCACCGAGAACGGCCAGGTGAGCATCGCCGCCGGCCGGCCGGCCCACTGCCCGCTGGCTGGCCTAGAGCGGGGTGTGGCCGGCGGCCAGCGGGCGCAGCTCACCCCGCTGGAGTCGGCCGTGGCCATTGCCGTCTCCTACCACGGCGCCGTCTACGTGGCCGAGACGGACGAGAGGAAGATGAGCCAGATCCGCAAGGTGTCGGTGGACGGTGAGATCACGCACCTGGCCGGCACACCATCCGAGTGCGACTGCAAGAACGACGCCAACTGCGACTGCTACCAGACAGGCGACGGCTACGCCAAGGACGCGCGGCTCAACGCCCCGTCCTCCCTGGTGGTGGCGCCGGATGGCACGCTCTACGTGGCTGACCTGGGCAACATCCGCATCCGTGCAATCTCCCGCAACGGGCCTACGCCGACCAACTCCGGCAGCAGTGCCGCCTACGAAGTGGCCTCGCCCGACGCCCAGGAGCTGTACGCCTTCGACGGCAACGGCACCCACCAGCACACGGCCAGCCTGCTGACCGGCGACCTCAAGTACACCTTCGGCTACAGCGCCGAGAACGACGTCACGGCCATCACAGACAGCAGCGGCAACACGCTGAGGGTCCGCCGGGACCCCAACCGCACGCCGGTGAGGGTCGTGGCCCCCGACAACCAGGTGATCTGGCTGAGCATGAGCACCAGCGGCGGCCTGAAGACGCTGACGGCGCAGGGCCGGGAGCTGGTGCTGCTCACCTACCACGGCAACAGCGGCCTGCTCGCCACCAAGACCTCCGAGATTGGCTGGACAACTTTCTTTGAGTAAGTGATGCCGAGTTGACACCGTAGAAATTTAACCAGCGGCAGCCTGATTTAGGGTTGCAGTCATCTGGAAATTGCCTGTGTTGTAAATTTTAAACACCTTCTGGTCCTTTTTTTTAATTATTTTGCATACTAATACCTACCTTGTAAGCAAATGCACTTAGCAATTTGGCAGATGACACCGTGTTAAGGAATTAAAAAAGCCTGTCCTGCTTCCTTTTTTTATGGTCGTTATAAACCTTGCAGTTGAAGTGCCTCTCTTTGGACCCTTGACTGAAGTTTAAGCAATCAGGTTCAAAGGCGGACTTTTTTTTCTTTGCAACGAGTGAAAACTAGCATGTGTGTCACTCCAAGTGTCCCACAGCCCAGTACAAGTTTACTCTATAAATGGCAACAGTGCTTACCTGCGGCGGCACTTTTAATTGAAACCTAATTATAAAAGAAAAATTGCCTTAAATCTGTGAAATAGCCCAGTTAAGACTGCAGTGACTCTGTGCCAGTGGAACATGATGATTTATCACCTTGCCGCTACCTGACTGGACTGTACCGGATTTGCCGCCACATCGTTCAGTAGGTAGGATTTGGCTTTGACAAGCATATGCACTCAAAGAAGTAAAGTTAGAGTGCAATTAGCAGCATATTTTTTGGAATATGGTGCCTTATTAAATATGTGTCACATTATGTCTGAACAGCCTCAAAGTGATTGAATTTCTCCTCCGCGCTATTTGCAGCCATGTCACATTGTGCACTGAACGTTACCCTGGCTTTAGTTCAAAGACTAAAGCTTTCAGCTGGGGATTGTAATGACGCGTCAATCACCCCCAACCCTTTCCCCACAAAAAAATGTTGTCATTTTCCCAAATCAAATATTTGGACTGTGCTTTAGATTGTCACAGACATCCCCTCACTTTATGAGAGATGAAGTGACGTTTTATTCACAATTAAAGTGTTGATGTTCCAGCTCCAAAAGTTTTTTTTTTCTTTTTTTTTAAGAGATAGCATGAGAGATAAAATGGTAACTGAATGGATTTTGATCGTCGCTTCTGGTCTCTATTGCATTCCCTGCCACCCGGCAGCTACGACAGCGAAGGACGTCTCATGAATGTGACGTTCCCCACCGGAATGGTGAACAACCTGTATGCCGACATAAACAGCGCCCTGACGGTGGACATCGAGAGCTCCATGACGGAAGAGGAGATCAGCATCACCACCAACACCTCCACCATCCGTGCCTTCTACACGCTGGCTCAGGGTAAGGCCGGCGACGACACCCGTCTCGAGTGGCGGTGCCATTTGCGAAAGCCACTATTTGTCATTGTTTCAGAGGGGTCGCGGGGCCGCTGTTGAGTAAGCTCCAGTCGTGTATCATTACGGCTCAGAGGGGCCGACTACAGCGTAAATCATTACTTTCTCAGCGTGCAGGGTTGGGTGTGTTCGGTGAGAGGCGGGGGGGGAGTGATGGGAGGAGCAAAGCAGTGGGGGCTGCTATCAGCCTCGTAGCCAAATGATTTCTCTTCTCTGCCAGGTCCAGGTGGTCCAGCGCTGTCTGCTCCTCGTTTATGTTCATTAGTTCTGTAGAAATGTGACTTTTTTTATATATATAATATTGAAGTGCCATCCATCCATCCTCTTTCACTCCTCCTGCACTCAGGCTGGCAGGGATGCTGGAGCCCACCTGTGCTGCGTGAGGGTACATCCTGGACAATGCTGGGCCAACATAGAAAGACAAACAATTATTAGCATTTAACAGATAATTCAGATGCGGCAATTAGCCGAGAAGAAGACAGAAGACAGCGCTAACCACTGCATCACTGTGTCGCCATTTCAGGCCCTGTTAACATTTTTTGAAACCAGACACTTTTGGGAACGCTTTTGGGAAAAAAGAAATGCGTTTCCACAAAGCAGTCTTCAAAAATATCTATATTGTGTTTATTTTCACTTTGCAAACAATCCACGGTCGATCCAAGAACACTTTGCTTTATTGTCCACTATTGTTTGCTGCTTATTGGGACAGAGGGTAAAGAGAAGACTTTGCAGCAGTAATACAAATCTGTCATCGTTTCCAAAAAATATAGTTTTCAGTGTTTACACAAAGCCAGTCGGCAGTATTTTAAAACTTCCCCACCCTGAGAAGCGTTTTTGAAAATGTGCGGCTTCGGTCAGTGCAGTTTCAGTGAAAATGTCGGCTTTGTGTAAACACAAGGCCAAAACTTTTGTGTTGTTTTTTTTTCGTTTTTCAGAGAAACCTGTCTTCATGTAAACGGGGGACACGGTGGTTAAGATAGTCGGCTCACAGAAGGAGAAGGTTCTGGGTTTGATTCTCACTCAGAGCCTTTCCGTGTGGTGTTTCCATGTTCTCCCTGTGTCTGCGTGGGCTCTTTTCAGGTTCTCTGCCTTCCACCCACAGTCCAAACAAAAAGGACACACGTTGCTGCAGGCTAATTGGCAGGTCTGAACAGTCTGTAGGTGTGAGTGTGGATAATGTGGAGGGAGAAACCCAACCGTCACCAAGGGACCGTTGGGAGAGGCTCCAGCACGCCCATGACCCTAAATCAGTGTTTCTCAAAGTGGGTGGCGCACCCCCCACCAGAGTCACGTCTGGGGGGGGCGCCAAACACCGGGCAGGAGGGAGACGGGGCGCCCGGGGGAACTAATGTTTTCACGTCGGAACTTTTTCCACGGTGGAACAATTAACAAAAAGTGTTCAGTAGGTCGTAGCTAAGAAAAACGAAAAAATTGAAGAAACTTTTCTTCCTCCAAGGTGGGGCCATGACAGAGAAAGTTTGAGAACCACTGCCCTAATGCCATGCAAGTCTATGGGGTCAAAAGTCAACTTTGTCCTAGAGACATGGGACCACTTGAAGGTTCATCGGGATCCTTCAAGACACAGCCACGTCAAATTTGGGGCTTCTAGCCCACGAGGAACCCCGAAACCCTAATTCCACCAGTAACCCTAACCCTAACCCTAATTCCAGCCTTATCACTAACCCTAATGCCATACAAGTCTACGGGGTCAAAAGTCAACTTTGTCCTAGAGACATGGGACCACTTGAAGGTTCATCGGGACCCCTCAAGACACAGCCACGTCAAATTTGGGGCTTCTAGCCCATGAGGAACCCCGAAACCCTAATTCCACCAGTAACCCTAACCCTAACCCTAATTCCAGCCTTATCACTAACCCTAATGCCATGCAAGTCTATGGGGTCAAAAGTCAACTTTGTCCTAGAGACATGGGACCACTTGCAGGTTCATTGGGATCCTTAAAGACACAGCCACATCAAATTTGGGGCTTCTAGCCCCAAATTTGGAGGACGGGGGTTGGCATGAAAAATTGACAGAGAAAGTTTGAGAACCACTGCCCTAATGCCATGCAAGTCTATGGGGTCAAAAGTCAACTTTGTCCTAGAGACATGGGACCACTTGAAGGTTCATCGGGATCCCTCAAGACACAGCCACGTCAAATTTGGGGCTTCTAGCCCATGAGGAACCCCGAAACCCTAATTCCACCAGCAACCCTAACCCTAACCCTAATTCCAGCCTTATCGCTAACCCTAATGCCATGCAAGTCTATGGGGTCAAAAGTCAACTTTGTCCTAGAGACATGGGACTACTTGAAGGTTCATCGGGATCCTCAAGACACAGCCACGTCAAATTTGGGGCTTCTAGCCCATGAGGAACCCCGAAACCCTAATTCCACCAGCAACCCTAACCCTAACCCTAATTCCAGCCTTATCGCTAACCCTAATGCCATGCAAGTCTATGGGGTCAAAAGTCAACTTTGTCCTAGAGACATGGGACCACTTGAAGGTTCATCGGGAGCCCTCAAGACACAGCCACGTCAAATTTGGGGCTTCTAGCCCACGAGGAACCCCGAAACCCTAATTCCACCAGTAACCCTAACCCTAATTCCAGCCTTATCAGTAACCCAAATGCCATGCAAGTCTATGGGGTCAAAAGTCAACTTTGTCCTAGAGACATGGGACCACTTGAAGGTTCATCGGGATCCCTCAAGACACAGCCACATCAAATGTGGGGCTTCTAGCCCATGAGGAACCCCGAAACCCTAATTCCACCAGTAACCCTAACCCTAACCCTAATTCCAGCCTTATCGCTAACCCTAATGCCATGCAAGTCTATGGGGTCAAAAGTCAACTTTGTCCTAGAGACATGGGGCCACTTGAAGGTTCATCGGGATCCCTCAAGACACAGCCACGTCAAATGTGGGGCTTCTAGCCCATGAGGAACCCCGAAACCCTAATTCCACCAGTAACCCTAACCCTAACCCTAATTCCAGCCTTATCGCTAACCCTAATGCCATGCAAGTCTATGGGGTCAAAAGTCAACTTTGTCCTAGAGACATGGGACCACTTGAAGGTTCATCGGGATCCCTCAAGACACAGCCACGTCAAATGTGGGGCTTCTAGCCCATGAGGAACCCCGAAACCCTAATTCCACCGGTAACCCTAACCCTAACCCTAATTCCAGCCTTATCGCTAACCCTAATGCCATGCAAGTCTATGGGGTCAAAAGTCAACTTTGTCCTAGAGACATGGGACCACTTGCAGGTTCATTGGGATCCCTAAAGACACAGCCACGTCAAATTTGGGGCTTCTAGCCCCAAATATGGAGGACGGGGGTTGGCATGAAAAATTGACAGAGAAAGTTTGAGAACCACTGCCCCAAATGCAGTGATTGGATGGATGGAAGGAGGTTTTCAGTTTCGCCACTCTTGTGCTTCAACCTCGCACCCCTTGCTCACTCCTGTCTGTGCTCTCAACAGACCAGTGTAGGAGCAGCTACCAGGTGGGCTTCGACAACTCACTGCGGATCACCTACGCCAACGGGATGGACACCCACTACCAGACAGAGCCCCACATCTTGGCAGGCGCAGCCAATCCCACGGTGGCCAGACGCAACATGAGCCTGCCAGGAGAGAGCGGGCAAAACTTGGTGGAGTGGCGCTTCCGCAAAGAGCAAGCCAGAGGGAAAGTGATCGTGTTTGGACGCAAACTTAGGGTAGGTTTTTATTTATTTATTGATTGATTTTATTTTTGTGTTCCATGTCAGGATCTTTGTTGTCTGAATGCAAAACTGGAATATTAATTAGAAATAGATTCATAGATACTATAATGCTTGTTACTTCAACAACTTTTTTTAAGTCAAAACATGAACATTATTGGAAATTTCTACAACGTTTTTGTAACATTAATTAAATATCCTGCCAATCTAAGCCTCAACATAGCTGACCCTGAAATGTGATGCATTAGCACAGAAATAAGGTGAAAAAAAAATCAAACATATCAAGTGTTTAAGGAAAAAGTAAAAAGAGGATGTCTTTTCTGGACCCACTACCATCTGATCCACAGACGCTTGCGACATTCACACAGCAGTTAATATTTCAAGCTGCGTAAAAGCCAACAAAATATTTAAGATGAAAACGTGGCCGGCGACTTCTGCACTTTGACTTCAGGGACGGTCCTGCCATTTCCATGTCAGGGACATTAGCATTCGCCTCTGTGACACAGCAGAGCTTTATCAATATTCTAGTGTTGCATCCAGCTCTACCTATTTTTATTCGCCTTGCAAAATTATTTATGATTTACGGCGGCACCATTAATTTGACTTGGGTAGTTACTCTGCCTCTGAGCAAATTCTGCCGCCACTAAATAGAGGAGGCTGTGATTTAAGTGTACCTGAACAATCTGACTAAGTGTCTCCACGTTTAATGAGCCTCGTGAAGGGGCTGTTAATCTCTGTGACAACTGTCGTAAAGATCATTTTGGAAAGGGATTAAGGGGCCATCCAGATATGGAGAACCGACGCAAAAAATCCAGATTTTTTCTTTTTTTATTTTGTCCTTAAAGCTGTATTCACGTTGTGTATATTTTCTCCTTTTTATTTTTCCCTCCAGGTAAACGGGCGGAACATCCTCTCCGTCGATTATGATCGTACCCTGAGGACGGAGAAGATATATGATGACCACCGAAAATTCCTGCTGAAGATTATATACGACACAGCGGGCCACCCGGTACTCTGGGTTCCCAGCAGCAAGCTGCTGCCAGTAAATGTGAGCCGCACCAGCAGCGGGCAAATCAGCGCTCTGCAGAGAGGCCCGACCACTGAGCGGCTGGAGTATGATAGCCTGGGCCGGCTCGTCTCCAGGGTGTTTGCTGATGGCAAGATATGGAGTTACACCTACTTGGAGCAGGTGAGTAAATGACATGAGCGGAGGAGGCGAACGCGCTGTCAGCGGGGTGGTCATTATGGCTGTGGGATGACTAAGCAGCCTGACATTGAGCGGAGGTCAAACCGAAGAGGCTCATTTTGCAATAATCACCAGCTCCATGTGCATAATTGTGCTCCAATGTACTTCGCCAGCACAAATCATTTGCACTAACTGCGGTGCTGCGAACACCTTTTCACACGACTTTTCTTGGTAAATCGCATGCGCAAGCTGCTGTTTTTCTCCCTAAACAGTAAATAACACTGCTTAACAAAGATGTTAGTCGGTACATAAATCCTATCTCGCTTCGCCAAAGTGCTTTTCTGCTGCATTTTAATGAAGGGGGGAAGAGAAAAAAAGCCCAAAGACCAGAAGCTTATTTTTTAAAGCATTTCTTGGCTTTCCTCATTGTTGAGCTGCCTCTGTCCCAACCTGACTGAAATATATTTCTTGTACACATATTCATATTATGGGCTCCAGCAGGAAAAAAACGGGCATAGAAAATGGATAGGTGTATATTCGTCAGTGAAGGGGTTTTTAGTTTCAATGCATACCCTCTCGAAGGCTGCACACTCTACGCTGCTGCAGCCTTTCTTAGTGGCATCGTTCTCCTTGTGTGACCATGAGTGGCCGCGTCAGAAATCTCTGACATCAGCACTGAGAGCCGAGGGAACGAGGGGAACGAGGGGAACGTTGGCGTAGCAACGGATGACTGGGCCTGACACGATAACAGACACAATGGTAACGAGACCACTGTCTAAACGCATATAAAATAATATAATATAATATAATGATATATATGAAATAGTAAAATATGTTTGCACGAGTGATTTAAGTGTCACAACACTTTGTGTTAGTTGGCAGTGAAATAACCGCTGAGCGCAGTTGAAAGAACAGTTGTCCCTTTGAACAGTATTGTCAGTCAAAAATGTATTGCCAGAAGCTCTCCCTGATGTTCATCAATATGTCATTTACAAAGCACATTAAATTATTATTTAAATCATCTCAATGCCCAAATGCACAGCTGTTGTTGACTACTGAAAAAGAGCTATTGAGAAAAAGAAAAACACCATCAGCCAAGGAAAAAGTTTCAGTGGTGTCAATTCCTCAAAAAAGGTGTGTAATAAAGAGAGCAAAAAAAGTCTTGTTCAAAGCTTAAGTTGGTGACATTGCAAAGAGAAACACAGCAGAAATAAAGAGTAAATATAATTAATAAATGTGCAAAAAGAAACATTTATTGTTATTTTCCCTCCAGTCCATGGTGCTGCTCCTCCACAGTCAGCGGCAGTACATTTTCGATTTCGACCCTTTGGATCGCCTCTCGGCTGTCACCATGCCGAGCGTGGCCCGCTACACCATGCAGACCATCCGCTCGGTGGGCTACTACAGGAACCTCTACCACCCTCCTGAGAGCAATGCTTCGGTGGCGGTGGACTACAGTGAGGATGGCCTGCTGCTGCGGGTTGCCCACCTTGGCACAGGCCGCAGGGTGCTGTACCGGTACCGCCGGCAAAACAAGGTGTCGGAGATCCTGTACGATAGCACCCGGGTCAGCTTCACCTACGACGAGACGGCCGGTGTACTGAAGACCGTCAACCTGCAGAACGAAGGCTTCATCTGCTCCATACGCTACCGGCAGGTGGGCCCGCTGGTCGACCGGCAGATATTCCGCTTCAGCGAGGATGGCATGGTCAACGCGCGCTTCGACTACACCTACGACAGCAGCCTGCGCGTCACCAGCGTGCAGGGCGTCATCAATGAGACGCCGCTGCCCATCGACCTCTACCAGTACGACGACATCTCTGGGAAAATCGAGCAGTTTGGGAAATTCGGCGTGATCTACTACGACATCAACCAGATCATATCCACCGCCGTTATGACCTACACCAAGCACTTTGACGCGCATGGGCGCATCAAGGAGATCCAGTATGAGATCTTCCGATCGCTGATGTACTGGATCACCTTCCAGTACGACGACGTGGGCCGAGTCACCCGGCGGGAGATCAAGATCGGGCCCTTTGCGAACACCACCAAGTACAGCTACGAGTACGACGTGGACGGGCAGCTCCAGACGGTGTATCTGAACGAGAAGGTCATGTGGCGCTACACGTACGACCTCAATGGGAACCTGCATCTGCTGAACGCGGGGAACAGTGCCAGGCTCCTCCCGCTGCGCTACGACTTACGGGACCGTATCACACGTCTGGGGGACATCCAGTACAGGATGGATGAAGATGGCTTCCTTCGCCAGAGAGGGGCGGAGATCTTTGAGTACAACTCCAAAGGGCTGCTGGTGCGTGTCTACAGCAAGAGTAGCAGCTGGACCATCCAGTACCGCTACGATGGACTCGGCCGCAGGGTCTCTACTAAGACCAGCCTGGGCCTGCACCTGCAGTACTTCTACGCGGACCTGAGCTACCCAGCGAGGATCACGCACGTGTACAACCACTCCAGTTCAGAAATCACCTCGCTCTACTACGACCTGCAGGGCCACCTGTTCGCCATGGAGATCAGCAGCGGGGAGGAGTTCTACATCGCCTGCGACAACACCGGCACGCCTCTGGCTGTTTTCACCAGCAACGGCCTCCTGGTCAAGCAGCTGCAGTACACAGCGTACGGCGAGATCTACTTTGACTCTAACCCAGACTTCAACCTGGTGTTGGGATTCCACGGAGGACTGTACGACCCCCTGACCAAGCTGCTGCACTTTGGCGAGCAGGATTACGACATCATGTCCGGACGGTGGACACTTCCGGACGTCTCCACGTGGCAAAAGGTCGGCAAAGAGCCGGCTCCTTTTAACCTGTACATGTTCAGGAATAACAACCCCATCAGCAAAGTCCACGAGGTCAGAGAATATGTTGCAGGTGAGCGCCGTCGTCTTGTGAAGCCAAGTTGCTCAAATTGAGGTTTTGAATGAATGAGTCCCTCATAATTGAGTTTGTGCATAACACAAAGCGATGAAAGTTTAATTTGCACTTTACTGTGACCTACACTTGTCTATCTAAGATCTTAAAAAATGTATGGCACAGACAAGTATCTTTTTTTCTTTTTCCTTCCCCGAAGATGTGAACACTTGGCTTGTGACCTTCGGCTTTCATCTCCACAACACCATTCCTGGCTATCCTGTGCCAAAGTTTGATTTAAGCATGCCATCCTATGAACTGAGGAAGAGCCAACGCTGGGACGATCTGCCGGTACGTTAAAAAAAAATCTCTCCAGTGCAATGAATACAGCAGAAATCAACCATTATTTGCTTCCAATTAGCAGAAAGCTTTTGAAGAAGAAAGGGACAACGACAGCAACAAAACAAGATTTGTTATTCTTCTTTTCCCTCAGTATTTTAAGGTGCAGTCCCATAATTGGAAAAGGGTATGTTGCGCTATCACTTTTAATTGGGAAGTATTTGCATAAAATACTGCACTTGGAGCAGTATATTGTTAGCAAGTTGTGCTGACCCTCTGTCCAGTACACACAAAGCCATTTTCTGCAGTTTCTAACTCATTGTGTGATGTTCTTTAGATTTCACAGTTGAAATCTGCTCAAGCTAATTATGATTCTTTGCTCTGAGGCCTCAACACAAAAAAGTGTTGTAAAATTGCCAAGGGGGGATTTATCTACTTCTGGTCCAAGAGCACATCTTAAAAACACCATTCTCTTTGAGGGTGATGAAAAAAAAACCTTGATAGCAGAGCGCAGCGTCTGGTTTATAGAGCCTGGAGAGTCGACTTCTGCCATGTTCAGGCGTTAACGTTTCACTGCACTCCTCCTACAGTCCATCTCTGGGGTCCAGCAAGAAGTAACCAGGCAAGCGCAATCTCTCCTGTCTTTCGAACGTCTGCCAGAGGTCCATCTCAGCCGAGGTCGCAGGGGCGAAAAGTCTTGGCTGTGGTTCTCAGCGGCCATCTCCCCCATCGGAAGAGCAGTGATGTTTGCCGTCTACAAGGGCAGCGTTCACACGCACACCCTCAACGTGGCGGGTGAGGACTGCGTCAAGGTCGCCACCATCCTCAACAACGCCTTCTACTTGGAAGACCTTCACTTCACCGTCGAGGGGCGTGACACACACTACTTTGTCAAGCCAGGCCTGCCCGACGCCGACCTGGCGGCACTGCACCTGACGAGCGGCCACAAGACCCTGGAGAACGGGGTCAACGTCACCGTCTCCCAGTCCACCACTGTCATGGACAGCCGGACTCGGCGTTTCGCAGACGTGGAGATCCGCGCCGGCGCCCTGGCACTGCACATCCGCTACGGCTCAACAGTGGATGAGGAAAAGGTCCGGGTGGCCGAGCTGGCACGCCAGCGAGCACTGGCCGGCGCCTGGGCCAGGGAGCAGCAGCGGGTGCGGGACGGCGAGGAGGGCGTCCGCCCCTGGACGGAAGGGGAGAAGAGGCAGCTCCTGAGCAGCGGGAAGGTCCTGGGGTACGACGGCTACTACGTGCTGTCCATCGAGCAGTACCCGGAGCTGGCCGACAGCTCCAACAACATCCACTTCCTCAGACAAAGTGAAATTGGGAGAAGGTAACAAAACGATGTGCACTTTCTGCCAAAGAGACCCAGTTTTTGGTTCGGGACGTCAGTGGACTAAATGAAGAAAAGCAGCTGTAAAACAACCTCGCTGTTGTTAATCCTGACTGTCAATGTGTTTTTTTGTTGTTTTTTTGTACAAAGAAAATAAAAAAATAAAATAAAAAAATTCCAAGTGGCCAAAAACAATGCTGTGCATTGCGGCCGGGAGGCTTCAGAGTAAATGTGTAACTACACAAAGCCTTAACATGGCAATTACAGGTCAGGTCCTCTGTTGCACAAGCCTTTTTTGGACTATGGACTCTAAAGCAGAGGATTAGTGGTGTGTTTGAAGCAGCAGTCGGCTAATTTAGGTGTTTTATGTTTGTACATTGTTTTTGGTTTTTCATCAAGAGGAGTCTGATTAGACGAGAGTGTTGCAAGAGCAAACGGAATGTTTACATTATGCATAATCTGCACTTCTCTCGATGTACGAGGCTCAAAGGTCCACTCTCCTGATGAAGAGGATGCCCTTGAGCAAATATTTGTTTTTGTTTTTTGTTTTTTTTAATAATCTGAGACTTCTGTTGTTAGAGATACGCTCACCAAAACAACCACTATGTATACCAGATTTAGCACTGTAAACATCGAAATGTCTTATCTATCTTTGAGATCTTTTAAAACAGAACAAAAAAAAAAGAATCGATTTCCATGTTTAAATACTCAATATTCATTGTGGGGAGGAGCGAGAATGAAAGGACGGACTGTGACGGCATCGGGGACTCTGTTCGGGCGGGGGGGCGCAGATGTGCCTTGGATAGCACAGGGACACCATGTTTTGTAAATTATGCAAGAGTTTTATCTTTTTTTAACTGAGTACCAGTAAATGTCTGTACTAGTCATATTAATAGTACTTTATGTTGTGTTTATACATGACAAATAAAAAAAAAAAAAATCAAATTACATTTTCACCACCCTCCCTTTTTCCAGCCACGCATTCTCTTTTGACGTGGGGTTCCTCCGTGTGCAGCTAACGTGGGTCATTTCTCCAGGACCTTCTGTTTTGAAGTCATCAGCGGGAGACCCATGCATGTAGTGACAAGTATTTGCAAGTGGTGATGTATCTATAACATGCAGTCAACTGTTCTTTCCACTAAATTTATTGTTTATCAAGCATAATGCCTTCTGACCCGGCTTCCTGTCCCGCTGAATATTTCATCTTCACAAATATTTCATGAGCCCATCTCACATAAACAAGGTTACAGTGGATCCAAATATAGTTCACTTCCATGTTCTCGGTAGGCATTTTTTGTTTAAAAAAAAATCATTCAGATTAAAATGATGGGGGTTCTATTTGGGTGTGTTGTGTTCTTTTAATGACTAGACCGGTTCTGGTTCAGTGTCATCTCAGCTTTTAAAGTGAATGTGAGGTGTTTTGTTGGAAGACGACTCATCGACTAATTTTGAATCCAAACTGAATTCTTAGTTTTATGCCAGAATTCATTTAAAACCGTTTCAGACTATGATATAGAGGGGATGCTCGTATTTTTCCTAATGTATTTTTTTTTTTTTTTTTAACTACAACAACGTTATTGGCCTATAACTACTTTGTCAACTGCAATCTGCTTATTAGTAAATAAGATGCCATTCACCCATAGCCGTGTTTAGCAAAACCATGTTGTTCAGGATATGTGAAGTATGGAAGTAGGAATTTAGAATTTTTTGTTTGTTGGTTTTTCAAAAAAAAATATCATATTTTTTCATGTCAATTATGGTTATATTCAAGGTTGTTTCATAAGTTTGTAAGATTAAATTTGTGGCCATTCACAGATAGTGCAGCCAACGACTGTTTTATTGCTCTTCGTGGCAGAAACGTGGCGGGGGGTTGATATTCTTTCTTTTTTTTTTAAATATCAAAACAAACTACTAGGGCAAACACCACGGTATCACCGTTTACCAGCATTAGAATCAATACTAGAACGGATCAGAACTGTCTGTGCATCACTGACTCACACAGCTGTCACCACGAAACAGCAATAGGCAAATAAAAAACAGGACGTCACCATGAAATAGGCAGCCTGTGCACCGAGCACACTTTCTGCAAAGTTTGAGTTGTGACTGAAATTTGGTTTCTTTAGAGTGGCACCGCAGCTGGCCGCAAGCAAATTGTCTCTTTCACTGAGCCAAAAGGAAATTTGTGCCAAACTCATAGAATTTCTATCAAGCTGTTCAAAAAATATCGCCTTCACCAGACTAGCACAGACGGAAAGACAGACAGACAGACAGACAGACAGACAGACAGACAGGCTACGTGATGAAAGTTCCTCAGACATTGCTGTCGCTGCCATGAATATCCAATATGAAATGCATTAATGATAAAATGAAAAAAAAAAAAAAGCCGGAGGAGTCGAACGGGGCATCAATTCTAAGACCCGCGTCTTGTAGCTGTTCTCAGCTGAAGTGTGCATAATTGCGTCTGAAAACATTTTCAAGTGTAAATTAACCTGTGGGATTCTGGCCGAGAAGCAAGTCTGGCTCAGTCACAGTCAACAGAAAAAAGAAAGAAAGATGAAGAAGCATTTCAGGCGATCAGCTTTCCTGCCCTCACAATAGGCAGCATTCATCAGACTGCAGGCCGAGCGTGACGACTAACTGCAGACAAACAAAAAGAAAAAAACAACTGCATTGGATGCTCTTAAAGGGCTTAACTTCAAACAGCATTCCAAACCAGCTGGGATCAGAATATATTCAATCAAAGGTTTCTTTGCAATGTTGCGTTTGCCGCCCAAGTATCTCGCAGCGCCTTCAGAAGACGGAGAAGCAGCAGCAGCAGCAGCAGCAGCAGCCATTTGATAAAGTGCTCAACAAAGCTGCGTCTCTTTGAAAGCCGCTCAACGTGAAATATTCCAACTTCTGATCAGTACTGGAGGCAACGTCGTCAGCAACTCCCCTTCCCTCCCTTCTGCCTCGTCAACCTATAATGAAGACTCCCATTAAAGTTCCCCAGTGACTCAGTCTATTGTTTCTACGTGTTCAAAATCCCTGTGAACTTAAAGCGACCCTCATTTGTTTTGATATCTTGCGTGCAGCGAGTGTCACGCCACCTTCAAAGACCCGGGCTTGGCTCTGCCTGGCGTACATACGTACGCTCTGATGCTCCCTAGTGGTACGAAGAGCACAGCTCAAGGGGTCGGCCAGGGGATTGTTCTCATGCGGGAGCGTGCTTCTCAAACAGAGGGTCTTACTTATTCAAAGCGAGGTCAAAAAAACTTAATTTTACATGTTATAACGTCAGAGGTGTGACTCCAGATGTTGGTGGGGAGGTTTGAGGGCGTGGACTCTCCTTGATTCTCCAGGGTCATTTCAGAAGAACATCAAACGCAGCATCAAGGGCCACGACATGAAATCCGCTCATCTGCAGTGTCACGCTGTGACCACGGGGGGCACTGTGGCGTATCACGATGCGTCTTAAACTGGAGCGACTTCAAAGGCTGCGAGAAAAGACATGGCACAACTTTTCAGGAACATCAAAGAGCAGGAAAAAAAAAACATCATGCAATAACCACATCAGAGGAACAGTGGAAATGAGGCGTGTTTCGTAATTCAGACGATCTTTTTTTTTTTTTTGCTCCAGAACACAAATTGTAGCCTGATGGATCAGAAAAAGGTTTTTTGCCCTGTAGTTTGAGTTTTTATTTTATTTCTATCTTTAAAAAGAATGGTACATAAAAGCAGCAGATTGGATATTTTTAAAAACTGATATTCAATCTAAGTCAAATGACAAAGATAATACAACAAAATCTGGGTTTGTTTGTTTGTTTGTTTGCTTTAACGGGGTCAAACAAGATTTTCTGTTGGATTGAAAACGTCAAATATTTTAGCCAAGCTGAGAGTGAGCACAACACTTGCAGCTGTAGAACTCTAACAAAATTAGACAAAACTAAACAGTGCTCATGTTAAATTTAAATCTTGACATCATATACAGAATGTGTTGCCAGATATTGTGATTTCAAATTTTGATGCGCACCTCAGCTGGAATTTTGATGCATTTTGCGAGAGCCATTTTTTTTCTTGCTGCCTGACTTGATTGATTTTGTCTGACTTGAATTTTTTGTTTTTTTGTTTTTTCAATTATTACAAATAGGTTTTTATCAGCTCCACTATTACACTAAGTGTTTGAAGCCAGTAAATTTAATATGCACAAAACATCATTTGACCAGACCACATGAACCAGTCATTTCAATATTATGTATTGTAACAATATGATATCGCAACAATCAATATTATAAAACTATATAAATAAATAACATATGACATAATGTCTAAATGAACATTTAAATAAACAAAGAGATCGCATTTCTTTCAACCCTGAGTGCGCATGAGGACATTTTGGGCGAGGAGTCTTCCATTGCCCTCTGTTGTGTGTGACTGCTCTGTTTCTTTTATCCCAGTTATTTCAGTGTGATTTCAGTCTGCAGAATCCGGGACATAGGGACAAAAGGAGAGTTACCTCTGTTGTTATCATATGTCATATTTATATATTAATTTCTAAATTAGAAAATTAAAAAAAAGTATACTGTAACTACATTAAAATACGGACGTCGTCTCAGTAATGATTTATCATCACAGTTCAAACATGCACTCAAATGCCTGTGATACAACTGACCAGCACAGCCTACCAACTCTTTTAATCCCTCACGAAGACCTTGGAGATAATGTAAAACGTGCGTTATGAGGCCGTCACAGGGTTGTCAGAGGTACAACAAGGTCGTGGGAATGTCTCGCCACACACACACGCGTGCACACGTGTATATGTGTGCACTCACGCACACGCACCACAGCCTGATCTGAATGGGAAAAGGAACTGAAGTGGGCTCCAGGCCTGCATCCCCTCAGCCTTACTTGCTGAGGATTGTTCCGTGGCCCAATTCAGAAATAGCTGCTTGTTATCATCCCTCTGATCTTCGGAGGACAGTTGCGCAGGCTGTCGGGATGATACTTGAGAAGTCTACAAAGACACCAGGGTAAGACGCAAGGCCGCTAATGATCTCGGGGAGATTTGGAAGGGAGTGGATTTGTGGATGGGCTCAGTGCTAAACTGCAGGAAAAAAAACTGGGTCAAACTAGGTCGTTCAAGATATTTTAAAAAAAAACAATGAGGGGAAAAGTCATTTTAGTGTATCAAACCTGTCCATGAGAGTTTGTTTTTTTTCTGGATCGTCATCATCAAAACAGCAACAAATATTGCAAAAGTGACATTATGTGCCCACTTGTCTGATTCCTCAAAACAAACATGAACCAGAGTTCAGTGACGGAAAACATAACACAACACTTAGACCCGACACAGCCAGTGGCCTTGGAGCTGCAAATCTCCAATGACGCGGAAATAACACATTAACCGATCTGCAAACAGAAGCCACAATAAATAAAACATTTTAATCGGTCACAAAACGACAGTGTCACTGTGTTTGACACTAACCTAATTTAACGAGCACATTTTTGTCCAGCCAAACAAAAATCGGTCCTCCAGGGAACCAAAATCAAAAGGTGTTTTCTTTTCACATTTTACATATTTTCTTTTTACACAAGTACAAGTCAGTCCTATTTCCCTCGTCAAAAGCATATTCAACCCAGCTTTTTTTTTGTTTAAAGAAACAACATATCTAATTGCATATAAAAGATTAAGGTTGAACTCAATCATAACAGGTTTGACAGGTTTTTTTGTGTGTGTTTTATTTTATTATTTGAAGAAGGTCTTGTGATGTATTGCTTTGATCAAACAAAGTCCAGAATTTTTTTTTTCTTTTTTTCTTTCAAGAAAACAGCCCCACGAGGCAAATAGAGGCGGGCCGGATGTGGCCATAGTCCTCATGGGGGATTGGATGAGGGTAATCTTTAAAAATCTCGATGACTTTGAAAACACTTTTATTAAACACTAAACGCTGGAGGAAGAAATACATCTCTGCCACCACTACTTTGGACAAGTCATGAGCGGATGCCCGTACTTTGAGAAGAGGCACTTGTACGTAGAATTTTTCTTTGTCTTTTTTTTTTTATTGTCTCTAAATGAGTTCTCTCAAGCTTTTCTTTTCTTGAAGTTATTTTTTTTTATTATTATTATTTTCTTATTATTTATACCACAGTTGAGTCGCACCAAATGACAAATGGTCTTTTTTTTTTTTTTTTTTTAACTTGTTCTTCCAGGTTGTTTAAAAACAAGCCACCAGCAAAGGAGGAGGATGACGATCCTACTCAGGCCGGGGTTAACAAGGCCAGTAAAGGTGGAATCATCTACGGGGACTACCTGCAGGTAGAACACGTATTACAAGATTTATTTTCAATAAACTTTTTCTTATTTATTGTTCCTTATATTTCTGTTTTCTGTATTCCTTTTTACCTTTCAGCTAGGGAAGATACTGTCATCTCAGGTCCTGCAGAGTGAAGTGAAGGGAAGAAAGATCCACGATGAGCACCTTTTTGTGGTTACCCATCAAGGTAAAACTGCTAACTTTCAAAACTTTCAATGAAAAAAAGCTTAGCAAGTAGAATAAAAAAAGAAACTGAAAAATTCAATGCCAACAAGAAAAATATATTAATTTCTTTTCTGTGTTTTGACATTTACAAGGCTAAATACAAAAGTGATTTTTCTTTTCTTCCCATAACATCTCCCTCTGAACTCGAGCTTGTCAAACTTGTGTATCATTGCAGCCTACGAACTTTGGTTCAAACAGATTTTGTTTGAGCTCGACTCAGTGCGCGAGATCTTCATCAGTGGACACGTAAGTTATGTTTCTCCCTGAGGTTCTCTGATGTTTTGCTCATTTTTGTCTCGTTGATTGACTTTCTGCGCTTTTAAATTATAAATTAAAGACTTGCGCAAAAAGGCAATATCAGATAAAAGAGCAGTTTAAATTAAAAAAAAATGGATGAACTGTGGTAGAAAACTATGATTTCACACTATTTGAAATTGTATTAAACAAGAAATATTTATTCAACTGATTCCATCTGCCCTTAGAATGCAGTCAGGGGGGAGGGAATTTTAAATTATTAAATGGTGCTTTATTCCCTTCTGGGGAAAAAAACCACATGTTAAATTCTAAAATATTGGTGCAAGAATTCTAATTATTGAGCAACTCAAGTGTTCCTCTGTGTGTAAGGCCAAAAAATCATAGTGGTCTTTCTGTGATGCCAAAGGTTACCGTCGAGGGAACACAAAGTTGTGGGACAGACGGCTGACATTTAATCATGATATTACCGATATATTTCCATCTACACTAGACATGGGATAAAATAGCCAGCTTGGATTCTTAGTTTGATAGCTTAATAGCAATAGTAGCCAGTTAGTTGGGGGGATAACTAGAAAAGCAGTGATTTTGTGTGGTTGTCAAGACAGATAGATAGATAGATAGAAAAATATTGAACTCATGTTGTTTCTCCAGGTCCGTGATGAGCGCAACATGCTCAAAGTCAACACTCGCATTAACAGGATCGTTATGATCTTCAAGCTGTTGGTTGACCAGTTTGCTGTTTTGGAAACAATGACAGCATTGGACTTTTTTGACTTCAGGTAAGCTTGTAAATACCCGTTAGCTACAACTACCTCAGTGGTCAACAATCTGTTCAAAACATACCTTTTTCATCATCATGCATGAATTGCATTGATTGGTTTTCTCCGTGTTATAGGGAGTATCTGACCCCCGCGTCTGGATTCCAGAGCCTTCAGTTTCGCATCCTGGAAAACAAAATTGGCGTTGCAGACAACCTGAGGGTCTCATACAACAGACGCCATTACAGGGACAATTTCAAGGGTCAGGAAAGTGAGATGCTGCTCGCTACCGAGAGGGAGCCAACACTCTTAAAACTAGTTGAGGTTTGTCTTTGTATTTTTTTAAATTTGCATACATTACCTTGTCGGTTATCTTACAGTATTGTGGTGGAGACAAAAAATCATGTTTTTTTCACATATGCAGGAATGGCTGGAGAGAACGCCTGGCTTGGAAGTGGATGGATTCAATTTCTGGGAAAAGCTAGAAATCAATATATTTGACGGGTTCAATCAGGAGAAGGAGAAAATCGAGGTAGCGCAACAAACTTCCGCTCCTTTCCCCGGAGTGCTCCGATGATTGACAGCGTTCATGCATCTTATTCTGTTTTCATCCTCAGAAAATGTCAGATTCGGAGGAGAAGGAGGAAATGATGGCGGAGCTGGTGAAACAGAAAGAGGTGTTCACATCTCTCTTTGAAGAAAAGCGCCACGACCATCTGGTCAGCAGAGGTCAGTGACCTTTCGACACCCGAACGGTCTCGTTGTGCTCCGCCGAGCTCCTGAATACGAACCAGCTCAAACCTGTTTTTCTTTTTTCATTTCCCCGGCAAGGTGATCGGCGGCTCTCCTACAAGGCTCTCCAGGGTGCCTTAATGATCTACTTCTACAGGTTTGTGGCTTGTTTATGTAACAGGCGTTTCCTCCCACGCCTTGCCTTAAAATAGACATGTGAGCAGACTAACGTGTCTGACACACCTGCTAAGGCATCAGAAACTCAGTCATCTATCCTCTCAGGGAGGAGCCCAGGTTCCAGGTGCCGTTTCAGCTGCTCACGTCCCTGATGGATATCGACACCCTCATGACAAAGTGGAGATGTGAGTATGGCACCGTGCACGTCTGCTGTGGCTCGTGAACAAGGTGCTCATTTGTATGAGACGTCTGAGGCCAGAACCCCAGAGGCTGATGATGCGCTGAACATTCACACCGACTGACTAATTAATTAAACATCCTGTTCACATGGACTCCTTGGAAACGACACGCAAAACAAACAAACAGTTACAAACATCCGCGTTTTTCAATGTCTTTTTCCTCCTTTAGACAACCACGTTTGCATGGTGCACCGCATGATTGGCAGCAAGGCTGGAACCGGCGGCTCCTCGGGCTACCATTACCTGAGATCCACCGTCAGGTATTAAATGGTTTCAAATTGACTCCAGCAATTACAGCCTTCACTGTGACGCCAACTCAGTTCATTTCAGACACTTTACAGCGGGCTTGTCGAAAGAAAAACTGCCACACAGTCTCTTTACTCTGTAATCTGCGAGCTAAATCCTTCAAGAACGTTAAGTTAAAGTTCTGCATCGAGTCTAGACTTGTCTTCAACTCGGACTTGTCATCCTCACAAGTGGCTGTCGGTGGTAGAGAGGACGCGCGCTCACCGGCTAATCGAAAGCTTTTTCCCTGCCCGCAGTGACCGCTACAAGGTGTTCGTGGATCTGTTCAACTTGGCTACGTTCCTCATACCTCGCCACTGGATGCCCAAGCTCAACCCCACCGTTCACACCTTCCTCTACACGGCCGAGTGCTGCGACAGCTCCTACTGCAGCAGTGAGGATTCGGACTAGGGGTGTAGTGCCGAGCTCGAAACAGTGCACGGACAAAAATGCTAGTCATCAAAATACGAATCAGGCGCGAAGGGACCGGGATGGACGGACGTTCTATTAATTACATTAAGGGGAGGATTAGATTTGCGACACGGCGGTGCAGCGATCGGCACCGTCACCTCGCAGCAAGAGGGGTGCGGGTTCCATTCTTAGTTGTCAGTTCCACAGGTTTGCGACAAACTCCTGCGCTTTGGCGACCCAAAGTGCAGAATAAGCACTGGTTGAGAATCGCAGAGAAGTAAAGATTTTAAACCTCCGGCAGCAGCACTGAGGTTCAGGAAAGTATAAATTAAAGGGCCGGGTTTGTTTTTCAATGAAGTTATGCAAATCTGTACAAAGTCATCTGGAAGGGAAAATGGATTTGCGGGATCAGTGGTCCCATTGGCAATGAGGAATTACATAAATTTTTCAAAAGTGTCTTGGTGAGACATGAGAGCCCTGTTCAGTGGCTCAAGTGCTAGGATCACTGTAAAACATGGACCCCCAAAAATGTATATAATGTTTATATGGTTGTTGTGTAATAGTTTCTGTAAAGTGCATTGTAAAGATACATGTATGTATTTATGCAATGATTTGATTTAATTCCTGTAAAGTTGAAATAATGAGGTGGAAACATGTATCTACTTTATGTATTTAATAAAATACTTCTTTTGTACAGTGAATCACTCCTGAAGTCGTGTTGTGTCGATTGTTCATGTGTGACTCAGCGGCTTTTTAAATAAAAGCACGATTTCTAGTGACAAATAAAGGCTCTAAACACTACATTATTTAAAAGCTGGCGAGGTGGAGTCACTCACACAAATATGCCGAGACAGAAACAAAAAAAGCGGACAGAATCTTTTCTCAAAGGAAACTGCCGCCACCGAATGTGCAATGCCTGGAAAGAGAAGGCTTATACACCATACAGGCAGAAAATAAAATAATAAATAGCATGACATACAGAAAGAAAATCTCAGGGGATAAAAGAAGATCATATTTTCCACAGACACTGCCACCGATTTTCTATATAAACATAACCTTTGTCCCCCCCGTGTTGTTCCCCACGAGTTCTGTGCAATCCCGTATGGAATATCTCCTGAAACAGACAACACGCTTTTCGAGATTTAATTATTTACAGGCTGGAGGAGCAGTAGATGTTGGAGTGCGTCTGCGCACTCATGTGTCTGCAAGCACGCAATGCAGCTGCAACAGCTCCACCACAGGGGTATGGGGGGGGTTACATAATCCTTGTGTAATACCGACAAAACTCAGGAGGCCGCGAGAGACTCGACGTGGACAAACATGAAATACCAACGCGGTCACCGGTGCTCGATGCGTACGTACGTGTGCAAAAAAAAAGAAAAAACCGTGTCCGCTGAGATCAAACATCGAGATTCCACGTTTCACACTCTTTAAATTCTGTTTTGTTTTGTTTTTGTTTTTTGTTTTAAATGAAAGGCCTCGGCGATCGGGACCTTCTGCAAAAGAGCCTCGTACAAGAGCGCGTGTGGCGTCGCGGCTGCCACAACGGGCACTAATTGATTTTCATGTAGCAGATCGGGACGGTCACCCAGGCTGTAACCTCCAATTTACAGAGGGCAACAACAACACTGTGTTCTTCCACTTCACTTCGTCTTTCCAAACAGTGCAGCCACTGGGAATCTGCTAGGTGATTATATATTACAACAGGTTACAAGATCATGTCGCCGGTGGCTCACTTTGTTCCATCGGCATTTAAGGCAAATTTACCATATTAACGACTCTTAACCTTTCTCCGTAATTGCGCTCAGCCACCTAGTTTGAATTGAACCATTTGTTTGTCTAGTTTCCTTACAGGAAACTCACAAGGTAACGCTTGGCCACATTCATTTTAAAGCTGCAGCACCAACATTTTATACAAGTCAGAGGTGATGATTCTGTTCTATCTGGGATAAGACAGCATTGCGAACTGGGCATTTGCAGTATATGTTTTGAGGTTATTCCAAAAATATGTTTGAAACCTTCACTTTTAGTTGTTGTTTTCAAGCTAAGGAGACATTTTCTCCCTAAGATTTTGTTTTTACTGAAACACAAAGGTTAAAAAAATATCAACCTCGACAGTTTGGTATTTGTTATTACTATTAGAGGTCATCGGACAACACCAAACATGCTATATTTTTCAATTGTGAAGACACAGTGGGAACTGCTTTCTATCTCCCATTTGATTCTCACGACCATGTGCTGACAGCGTGTACCCGCAGTGTTGAAGCCAACCACCGGGGCTCTGTGATTAGGCTTCCGGCTGGAGAAGCAGTGCTGGATGATGCCGCCGAGGTTATCCTGCCAGCTAACTGCATCCACAATCACCACCAAGGGACCGTTCCTCATCAGATGACCCATCACGGCCTGCTCCTGGTCACCGAAGAGGAATGACACCCAAACACGTTTGTATATTGATCTTTGTTTCATAATATGTAACCAGTTAAGAAATGGAAATATATGAGCAATGTACCTGCCTATGTATCTTTCTAAGTAGCTTACTAAGTCACCTGACTAAACGCTGGCTGTCAAGAGTAGCTAACAAATTAAATACGTATATTTAGTTTGTTTGGGCATCTCCCTAATGGGGCCCCTTCCGACCGGCTTTCTGTGGCGGCGGTACTTGCAGTTCTCGTCAAGTCAATGCGAAAATGAAGCGAACATATCCCCTAAGGGCACGCAAAAAGTAAAACAAGAAGAAAACAAAAAAAAAAGGAGAAAGTGATAAGTTTCAACATCTTACATTCACAAAGTGGTGATGCCAATTTGTCCCAGTCACACGAAGCACCTGAAAATTTGACTGCACATTCATAGCTGGAGTAGTGGAGCTAGACAACAGTACAACTGTTTCGGAGGCTAGATAATATATCTCAAATGGAATTTGTGAATTTGAGTTGTATGAATGAATAAACCCAGTTGGCAATGACTGTGTAAGTTAGTTCTGTGCAGCCATGTGCAGCATATGTTAAATTGCAGAATAATGCATTTTGTTGTTATGAAACTTTTAGGTCCTGATAACCAGCGTTTGAGAACTCTGGCCAAGAGAATGTTCCTCACTGAGTCTTGTTTCCACATTGCAAAATACTGAGAATGTGGTCTTTGGCCAGTGTCACCAGGTCCCTCTGGTGACCAAAACTGTTTTGTCTGTTTAAGTTAAAAGTTATAGTGCTAAGAAAATGGATGGGACTGCAAATACAGGTAACATTTGCTATGTATCCCATGTCTATAATGTGTTTTATGCATAGTTGAAAGACATTGTTGTCTGTTTAGCACCTAAAATTAATAAGCACTAATACATTTCCTAATGCTTTATAACAATCATGACACAAAACCTTTTAGAATTATTTATATGGGCAAGTATTGTAATAGTTACTTAACAATAGCTGGAGACTACAGACATATCTGTCAGTGCCGCTGCAGGTATAAAGCATTATAATACTCGACTTTAACAAAAGGCTTCATGATTGCATTATGTGTGCTAATAACTGTCTGTCTAATGACTGTCATAGTCAGAATACAGTTCCTTTACACTTAACATTACAAATCATTCATACAATGCTCTGTAAATTGTTAGGATTTCTTTATTTAAGCATTATGAATATTACTGAGTGCTAATTATAGTGTTATGAATAGATTCATTATGCATTATAAGTATGGTTATAATGTATATATTCTTATAACTAAATTATAATTATTATATTATAAATTATAAGCTTGGAATGTAAAAAATGTTAATAGAAATGAATATGTTGGGTGTGGTGTAACCCTGACTTTGCCAACCAACCATACATTTGTCCCACATGGCACAAAGTTGGCAGCCCTCACTATAGCTAGGTAGTTTTTCCTTGCTATAGTGATTCATCTATCTAGCTTGCTGTTCCCCCCACTGTGTATGGCTTGGCTGAAAACATGTCATAATGTAATATTTTCTGTTGTTTAGGTTTAGCGTTAGGGTAAGTCGTTGCTATTAATGGTAGCCTTTGGAAACTTAAACTCTGCTTAGACTTCTACGGCAATGTACAACCAGTATCTAAATGGATATCTACACATTCAAATGTTTCTGTTACTGGCGTATTTGAATATTACCTTTTAAATTGTGATTAAACCAAGTATTTTATTTATTCGTCGGTTGGGGGTCCCTTCCTCCCCCCAGATGAATGACTGTTCAAAGACAAGTACATTCTGAATGAAAACTATTTTTCCAGGGTACCGTAGGGACAAAGATCCTGTGTAAACATAGCCTTTATAAATTCTATACAGAAGGTGAGGACCTGTTTGGTAAAAACTTTATGATGCTGTTTGTCTTTTGCTCTGCAGTGGTAAAGATATGGTTTATAAGCCCCTCAACGGAAGGTCAAGACATCCCCACGAGCACTGTGGCTGGATGTTTGAGATAAGGTGATCCTGTAGTTGCAGTAAAATGCGGACATTCCTGAGTGTAAGAATCAGTGAATTTGCACTTTGCTTCCAAGGTTTTGTCTAAAATGAATAATTAAAAAAGGGTAGTAATTGGTCATTTGATACCATTTAAAATGCAGAACCAATGCATCGTGGAAAGGTCAACTGCAAGGGGGAAAAAAAGACAGTAGCTGCAAAAGCACGTTAGCAGTGTTACGACAATATTGTCAGTTCCAAGTATCAAAAGTTGATTCTGGTGAACCCAATGTGGGAGTCACTTGAACTCTGTACCACTCTTCTGTCAGACTCAGTGTTGACTCAGTAAACACTGCTGCCAGTCTTTGTGCACAACCCTCCCTCCTCTAGCGGTGGTATTTAAAATAAATAATTACATAAAATGCAATACTTTACAATGGAACACAGCCCAAATAGGAGACAACTTGTGAAATATTTGTTGTACCTGAAGTCAAGCACAATATAGTTCCTTCATGTGAAGGGGAGAAAAGAAATAGCAAAAGCGTGTTTTGGCCTTGTAGAGATAATCTGACCAGGCGCCAATTTCATTGCGGTCTAACAAAAAAACCTGAATTGTTCATATTAATCAAATAGTCACCCGACTTAGTAAATGAGTAAATAGGTAAATAAGTAGGACACATTAATGTTTGACTTTGATAAACAGACGGCTTGTACTTGTTTTTATTTTTTTAAATAAATAAAAAGAAAACAGGATCATTTGACCTGATTTTCAGACATTTCCATCTCGATTTCTTTAGGCAGACTGGAGCGTTTTAGAGTAAACAGCTTTTAATCCGCCTGGGAAGGGACCTTCCTAATGTGAGGCTTACGAACAGCGCTAAACTGACGCTGCAGTGTGGCCTCAGAGGACAGGATCCATGCTTACACTGCGTCTTGCCATGAGCCATGCTCTTTTTCTTCATTTTCTTGAAGGCGAGAGCTGCAGTGCAGCTCGATAGAAATAAGATTGCATCTTTGTGTCTATTCGGCTTGTGCTCTTTCAGAAAGTTGTCAATTCACAAGTTATGAAAACAACACACCTGCTTCAACTGCCCCCGGCCCCCGCCCCCGCCAGAGCTACAACTGCGGGTCCCCCCCGCTGCAGCCTGCGCTCCCAGTCGAGCCGTCCACAACCTGCTGCTCATTGTCAGCCTGGAGCCACCGAGCTCGTGGACTGAACTGAACCTGAAGGCCCAACACCTCCCGCACTGCACAGTGAAATCACAGTCAAAGACTTATAGAAATGTTGACACTAAACTCTGAATTCAAGGATGGAAATGCCTTTTTAAAGATGTTTATTCCTGCTGCCATGCATCACCCAGTGTTGAACAGCAACTAGATGAAGTTCAAACTGAGTTCTAGTATTTTAGATTAAATCTGATCATGAACCTACATCCAGTGAGGATTGTGTACATGCTAATGTGGTGCAAAGATGAGTCAGTCATCGAGAACTGAGACTAATTGTTTACTGCTGCCACCTACTGACAGAACCAGCTCAGACGTGCAAGGATTTTTCGTTTCCGTTTTTTTTTTTTTTTTTTTCAGATGAAAATACAAAACAAACCCGGTTGTTTTGAATTGCCAGATCAAGTTTCTGTAGCAAACACTACAGACACAAGACAAAGTACATTAAAAAGGCAAAGACACGCAAAACACTTTCTGCTTCTGATACTGCGATTCACTCGGAAGGCTTTGAATTTGGAGTGTATTGAATAACTGACGGCAAATCTGGTTCAAATACTTCTTCTCTTTTTTTGACTGTTTCTCTGTGTTTTCTTCTACCATCAACCAACGACAACAAATCCCCTCTTTTGTCTTGATGTCACCCTCCTGGCTGGCGCTTCCAACCTCAGCATCCTTCTAGCAATACAGAAAAACACGTTGTACTGACAGACAGTGTCCTAATTCCCTCTTTGATTCATACGCAGGTTCAGAATCCATTCGTTCACTCCTGTGCTGCGTTGTTCATTCTCTTCTATGCAGTGGCAGTTTACTAACCCTATTCTTCACAGAGTGTGCGCTCATCAGCACAAATTTGTATAAATGCGACGGACGAACTGAGTGCTCCGTGTAAGATGCAGCTTCAAATCGATACGGCGACAGAATGAAACTGTGTTAGAGAAGGAAACATTAGTCGTGTCTGGCCTTTCTTTTAGAGAGATGACAGACGTCTGTGCCGTTAAGATAGTATCAGTGGTGGGCGGGGGCTGGGCTACTGGATGGGGGAGAATTTATGAGATGTGATGCCTGAGGTGCGATGCCTTCCGGCTGCAGTTCATTGCCAGTCGTGGAGACTCGGCCCGGGCCAGAGATAAAGCACAGTGGGGAGAAAAACTGCTGTCAGGTGGAGTGACGGGTGAACGTGGTCGCACACAGACGTCTTGGAGTGGTGAGCCTTTTATCAACTTCTGAGGGCCAAGTACAAGGTTGTCTTGTGGGATTTTGGCAGAGAAGACTCAGTATCTCTCTGCCCAGCAACGGCTCGCAGGCAGAATTTCATCCTGAAATGTCCGGAGTGTCGAGAGGAGCAAAGAGTAAAGCTTGGACTCCTCCACCTCAACAACCTGCCTGCCTGGCCTGACCGCCGTCCCCTGGATCACTCTGCCAGCCTCGCACAAGACCCTCACGGTGACCTCGCTCACCATCTTCCATCTGCTTTTGCCAAAAGCAAGTTTTAAATTTTCCCTTTGCTGTTTTTGCCAACTTGCACCTCGCATTTACTTCTGCAGCTCTTTAGAGCTCAGTTCTTCCGAAAGGCTGTTTTCAAATCAGCCCTGATCTCTGAGGGATCACAGACATTTCTAAAAACAACGTGACAATGCACAATGTGACAACTGACACTGTCACAACTGATGTGACAAGTCTTTATCATTCTGTTCTTGACTTGACTTTTTAAAAGGAGGTCATTTGGGTTTTGTTTTTGCTTCTAAACATTCCAAGCACAAAGTTTTGCAGAGTGAGAGCGTCTCAAAAAAAGTTTAGAAGTGCATTCATCTTTACAAAGGAGGTTGAAAGACCCCATACAGAGCAAGAAAAACATTAAAAGTTTATCTGTGAGAATATGTAAGTATTTCTCTGAATGTCTTTCTACAGTCTCTGTGACATCAAGTAAAGTCTTTATTTGTTGATGCCACAGTGATATAAAAAGTGCACATAAGAATATTAAAAAAAAAAATCCAACTGGTAACAATACCATACTTCCGCATGACTGAAGCAACATGCACCTAACCCCAACCATAACTAACCCTAACATTAACCCCCTAAACCTCTGAATCCCGAACTCCCCTCGCCCACTAATCCTAATCCCAGGCCAGACCCAGGGCCCAAACCAAAACCCAGCCCCGAACACCCAAAATCAAATATTCATTAAGTGATTCTACTTGGGCAGCAGAAGTGCAATTTAAAAAAAAAAAAAAAACAACATAAGTCACTAATTTTGAAAATATAAATATACAATCAGTCAAAAGACAATCTTTTGAGTTTTTAAAAAGAAATTTTCCATATTGAATAAGCATTTTATTTTTTTGTTTTTTTCCACTTTTTTTCCCAGTTTTTTAAGTATCTCCAGTTTGATTCAGAGAGGAAAAAGGACCAATTAGTCATGTTCAAACTGAAAAAAACATAATGATTTTTTCTTTAAAGAAGGCATTACAAAATATAAAATTGCAAGTTCAACACGTGTGAGTGAAACAGCTTTCTCATAGAAGCAATTTACATAACTGGTGAACACACACACACACACACACACACACACGCACGCGCGCACAGGCACACACGCCCCCTCACAAACATTATGACAACATGGCATTAGTTGCTCAGAAGCACGGTGGCAGCTGCAGACCACCTTTTTTCCCTGGCAGTGCTTTGTCAGGACCAGCCGACTGCTCGGTGCCCTTTAGAGAACAGTAGGCTACTCTGGTGCTCGTCTGAGTGGCATCTGATCTCGCCTTCATCCTAAACCAAAGCCCTCTCTGCAAAGGATTGAGCGGAAATGTCAGAGTCGAGAGGGGAGCTCACCAACAAGCCCTTTGCGGCTCAGTTGTCCAATGTTTACTTCAGCATCTTGGCTCTTTTCTGCTTTAAGCTCTTCGTAAAGATCTCCCTCAACTTGCTCGCATACTTCTACATTGTGCGCGGGAACCGCAAAGAAGCTGCCAGGATATCAGCAGAGTTCTATGATTACGGTCAGCAACACAGTAAGTACTCTGATGGCGGTGGTGACATACAGGACAGAAGTCTGACAGAGGTGGTGTCTCTTGGTTTTCTTCTCCCCTTTTACATCATGTCCAGTCAAGACTCAGAAAATGTTAGTAGTTAATGTATTAATCATTTTAAGACATGTTTTCTCTTGTGTTTATCAGATGACACAGTGGGTATTTGAGCCATTGCTGGCTGTAATGTGAACACGTGTAGATAAAGATATTGGTTTTTACTTTCCTCACCGCCACTTTTGATTCCCGGCCTGTTCTTTTTAATATTAGATGAACACAGTGTAGCCTGGCCGTTGGTTTTTGCTCCAATGTATTAATAGAACACAGTCATGATACCCTCCCTCCCCCCAACCAACTCCCTCGCCTACCCCCCCAACATGCCCTAGTTTCCATTCCCAGCTATGCGCTGCACCCCGCTCACACTCAGACAGCGAGCAAAACAACACGGCGCTCGGCGAGACAAACGGCGGCCCTCTTTCCACCGGCGGTAGACAGGCACGACATAATCCGTATCCGTCTTTCAATGAGAGGTTTAATGTAAAGCGGGGCCACTATGTAGAGTAGCTACTTGCTCTGCTTGCAGTATTAGTCACAGCCCGGCTTTACATCACTCTCAGGAAAGTGTTAATGTTTTAATCTGTGCCTTTTTTTATTTTTCTTATAAGAAAAACAATCAATGTAATGTCAGTTATATAAAATGAATAAAAGAGCGTGCACACCCAATTGGCTAATCATAGATAACACTGTGACTGAAATGGACAAAGACAAGCACGAAGACATTGAGGAAAATGTGTGGAATGCATCAGGTGTCATTCTGGACATTGATTCAGGTGCGGTGATACCAATGTGTTCCTTCTCTTCTCAGTGTTAATTTGTCATTTTCGGCGTGATGCATTTACTGCGTAAAAGATTTTCCCCTGCACTAATCAGTCAAACACGGAGGAGGTAGAACAGGATTTCTCTAAGGATACCAACTGACGCACTGTGGTTTGTGTTGGGGAATTCATTAGCGAGTAGCGAGAGACATAGCGACTGCAGTCATTTACGATTGTGAGAACTCAATGTGGAATGGCTGCATTGCAGAGCTGCATATTTCTGCACGTGTCTATGCCAAATATATTGTCTGTGCGATCCTCAGCGGAGACTCTGACCGTTTGCTCTTCCACGCTATAACTTGACCTGTCGGGGGGGTTTTACTCACAGTCGTTTGAAATTGGTTTGGACCGGAGCCTCTGCCCCATGTAATAATCATGAATGTGAAATGGAAGTGAGCTCACTGAGTTCTTATCTGGCTGCAGGGTCCTGGGCGGACCGCTCACCCCTCCATGACGCTGCGAGTCAGGGCCGCCTCCTGGCACTGAGGACCCTCATTTTACAGGTGACGGAACACAATCCTCGGAGAGAGCAGCGTGCACACGAGGGGTTTTATTCCATCGCTCCCTAGAGCAATTTATTTTGTCACTCTCTAGACCAATGGATTAGATTATATATGTATAAGAAAGCCTCGGCTAAAAGTAAGGAGCCAGCCAATCAGATTATCTAGGATTACATCCATTTATCACACATGTACACCTGCACCTCTATTAGTCCTTTGACACGGCAGCAATATTTGCACGTGGATATAACGCTGTACGATCAGATTTATTCGGCACACTCTGACCAAACCGCTAAAGATTCTTAATAGAGGCGTGACATTGAGTTTGAAGGCATTGCTTTATCGTGATCTACACTGGTTGCTTGCAGACGCACAGGTTGCAGACCATAAGAGGCTTGGCTAAGTGCCTAAAACGTTGCGCTGCTCGACATCGAGCCATTAGTAATAAATCTTGGGTTGTAGAGGATATGAGGTGAAATGCGAAAACAAGATAGTGAGGTTAAATGATTTCACCTTAAGTGATAGACTCTAGAAAGGGATGAGTAGGTCAGTGGGATGTATAAAGCACAAAATTACCGTACAAAATCTTGTAGAAATGGGGAAAATTACTCATATTAGCGGTAAAAATACTAACATAAAAATTTCTTCCCCTGCCTCCAAGATGGGGAAACAATATCTTTTTGCATCTTTTGTTTGTGAACCTTCCGCGAGGTCTTAAAATGGACGGAAACTGATAACTGAACATAGATGTAATATGGAACCCTTAATGTTCTGTGCAACACCATCTGTGGCTGTTTCAAGGGTCACAGCGTGAACGTCCTGACCATAGACCATGTGACACCACTTCACGAAGCTTGTGTCGGAGACCACGTCGCTTGTGCCCGAGCTCTCATAGACGCTGGGGCAAATGTAAGTCACACAACAGCCTTTATTAGCATCAAGTTTTTTATTTTTTTATTTTATTTTTTTAAATGTTTCTAAGTTTTTTTAGTGATCAAGATCTTCAAAAGTGTTTTGAATGGTGTTTTTCACTGAGCAAAAGGTTAAAAAGGAAAAAGGATGTGTGTCATATAAAGCTGGTTTGAGTACTTGGCTATCTGTTTGGCAGAAGCCTTGTTTCTTACACCTTGTCGACCTTGTACAGATGTTTTGCTAAGAGACCTCATTGATTGGTCATAGAAAAGACCGAGTGCATAGTCTTCTCCACTTTTCTTTAGACTGTTACCTTGAGTTTGCCCACATTCATTTTAGATGACAAAGAACCAAAATATGAATGGGCTCATTGTGAGGTATAACTGAACCCACGAAAACACCCAGGAAGGATGTGTGACACACTCAACGACCAATGGAAAAAAAAAAAATTGCCTTTTAATGGTAAAATGAGAATGCATAATTGCAATAAAATGCTGCCGTGCAACAAAGGTCAGTGGCAAGTGAAGACTGGGGTTGGCATAACGAATGAACAGTGCTTTGCTGTTCTTCCAAAAGTCATTTTAGAGCAGTTGCCCTTCAGTTATTGCCATGGGCTGCTCTATTCATCAAGCTGCACGGTTAAGCATGGTCTAAAAATACGGGATTAAAGAAAGAAAAAAATGTGTTTACAGGTCAACGCATCAACGATTGATGGAGTGACCCCTTTGTTCAACGCCTGTGCGGCGGGCAGTGTGGCTTGCACTGAGATTCTGTTGGAAAATGGGGCACAGCCGCAGAGCCAAGTGTACCATCCCTCACCCCTCCACGAAGCCACCAGCAAAGGTTGGCAATTTTAACAGCACATTGTTATAATTACATCGTGTACAACATGTTTGTGATCAAACAAAACCCCCAACTTGTATATTTCTGTACATTTGAGCGTTTTCACTAAACTTCAGAGCACGTACCAGGAGCGGTACGGTGGAAAAATCACCTTAAAAATAAATCTCAACGTGACCCGAGGAGACAGCCTTGGGGAATTATTCTGGCTTGGGACTAACTGATTGCCGTCTTCACGCTCCATTACCTTGCAGGTCATTACGGCTGCGTGGAGGCTCTGGTGACGTGGGGGGCAGATGTGGATATGGACATCCCTCACATGGGCACGGCGCTCTACACGGCCTGCGTCTGCCAAGAGCTGGAGTGTGCCAGGACACTCCTGAGGGAAGGTCAGCCGGCAGCAGTGTGTTGATCTGTACATCCATGCACACACACGCCTTATGGGAGCATCTGCACGCATAGACACACACAGATGGGAAAATGTTAGTGATGCACCAAATACGGTTCTTTCTTTGCCACATTGACAAGAACACTGTAATTTGGAACAAACTGCCCATTTATTGGCAGGCATTTCCAGGACACAAGTATCACGTAGAAATGTATCTCTAAGAATCTGTGAAACAACATCGATAGATTATGGTTTGTCTCGCTCACACAAGCAGTGTGTAATTTAAGCACAGTGCAGCAAAAATATCCCACTGCACACTGATGTCATGTCCAATGGCCATACTTGATCGAAAGTGTCAAGTCCATGTCAATCAGTCTGGGCTTTGAGAAAGAGTCACTGAGACACTCCTGATTTGTGCATCAATGTTTGACTTTGGATGTGTTGCCATCCTGCTTGCAGGTGCAAGCGTGCAGAAAGGCAAATTCTTGGATTCGCCCTTACACGCAGCAGCAGAAAAAGACTGCACGGCCGTGGTGAAGCTGCTGCTGGACTTCGGCGCAGACATTAATGCCAGAAACACAGAGTGTCAGAGGCCAGTGGAAGTGGCACCGCCCAGCAGTCTAACGGAAGGTTTCCTACTGCTGTACGAAGGTACAGGAGCACTTTACGCAGTGCCGTTCATCTCGGTGTTAAATGTACCAGAACCCAGCTAATGTATTGTTTCGGTCGCCTTTCGCAGCGATGCCACGGCTGCTGAGCCAGCTGTGTCGTCAGCGCATCAGGGACTGCGTCGGCCGTGATAGACTTCATCTCCTTAACCATCTCCCCCTGCCCACCAGACTCCGGAGATTCCTGCTGTACCAATGACAGACGGAACCGCTTGTATGCCTAACTGGGACAGGAAAAGCAAATCAAATTTTGTGAACCCAGACTAGTTTTAACAAAGGAAATTGCTGCTCAGTTGAGTTGAGCAAACGTAAATTGGTAAACAAAGTAAATATGCAGGGACTTTCTTTTCATTTTTTTGGTGTTTTTTTTTGTTGCAAAGTTCACCTTTGAAATACTGGATTAGCGACATGATAAATAAGACATATTTTGCAGTTCAGGTTTGATTTGTGTTGAAGATGATGTCAGAGCAAGCTGTTGTGATGCACTTCAACATGTGTAAATGGAAATATTCATGTTTATGTAAAGTCAGTAATATAAAGGAAAAAAAAGTCATTGGCGCAGTTTTGTTGTTGCATGTTTTGTGTGTGAAAGTTTAAATTTGTTTTATACAATCTTGAACAAGATGTTTTTAATGTCAGTCAATACACTCAACAGGAACACCACAGAGTGGAATTTTGAATTTTAAATAGCCTGACACTAATGGTCCAAATAAAATTGAAGTCTGGAAACAGCAACATCATGATTCACAGGTTTGTTTGAGGGGGTTTTAGATGTACTTTCCACTGAGCACTGACAACTGCAGGATGTTGAAAGACGAGGAAACCCCTAAATGGAAAATATGTGTGCACAGGTGAATCGTCAGATGTGTTTGTTTCCATGTCTGACATAATACCAATCACCATACATAATGTTCCTGTTGCATGAACACATTTCTCATACAATTCACTGTAGGCGATCTATTGAATCTGAGGTAATTCGATCTTTTATGCTTTCGTCTTCATATTTGTTGTCTATTTTAAAGTGTTCAGCGTCATTGCCAAAAACCTTTATTTATTTAAAAAAGAAAAAGAAAAGAAAATGCATGTGCTGATCCATCCTCTAGGGGGCAGCAACCTACCACCCGTGTGTTGTGTTGTGTTGTCGCTATGGAGAAGAAAACAAACACTCGGACTCGTCAGTCAATGGCACGCTGTTAATCTGCCAACACACCGGATCGCATGCGGAAAGTGATGCGACGACGAGAAGCAACAACCGGCAGATGAGCAGATAAAAGTCGAAAAGACCGCGACGACTTTTATCTCAGGACGCGACTTATGGACTTTGTTGTTGTCACGTTCCGCACACTGCAGAGCGGCATGTCTTACGCACCCTCCCCCAAAAAGACAGGACTGCCGAGGGAAGTCTGGAAGTGGCTGCAAGGCACCGGCCTGTCGTTTTACCCAAAGAATGTCCGCAGGTAGACGACCGACACGACGCAAGAGAACACAGAATGGAGGCGAACAGCTGGATTGATAAAAAAAAAGGAAATGTGTTGTTCATAACTATTTAGGTATTTCATTCGGTACATGAACGTCACACAAATACATGACCGGCATAGCAATTTTGACGTCAGCTATCTCACTAGGTGGGATAACATAATCTAATGGAAATAATTAGTCAATTCATTAAAATGTGTTTCAGTATTTTTTATGGATTTTTTTTTCCCTTATCGAAATTGTGCCATCCAGTTTTATTTTTCAGACTGAAAGCGTAAATGGTGAAAACATCTGTTAATTTGTTCTTGGTCCTTATATCAGACCTTGGCATTAAAGAAGCAAGCATCTTTGCCTGCACAATAAATACTCTAAAGTGCTGAATCCTTTTTCAATCCTACATATCCAACTTCCGTTGGCAAACTAAATAATATTTACGGCTTGTCAGGAAGAACAAATGCACTCAGTCTTTTTTTACGCACTGTTTCATTTTACAGAGATTTTTCCAACGGTTACCTTCTAGCAGAGATACTCTCTCGATATTACCCTCAGTCCTTCCCAATGCATTCATATGACAGGGGAACGTCACTGTCGGCCAAACAGAGTAACTGGGGCCTGATACTGAAGGTAAGACGAGATAAATGCCACAAGAAAAGATAATCAAGTCAAGCAGGCAGAGCAGAGATGCCAGCTCAGTGCAGCTTTTTGCTTCACTTTGACACTTTCTCTTTCTTTGTTGTCGTTTTTGTTGCTGCCTCGAACACTGCCAGGCTCTACAGAAGCAAAACCTGTCCCTGGTGAAGAGTGTCATCGAGGGAACCATCCATTGTAAACCTGGTGCAGCTGAGCTGTTGGTGCAGGAGGTCTACTCCATCCTGACCAACAAGAGGTACAGTTGGCTGGGTACTAGTGCCGCCACCTGCCACCAGAAACCAATCAGGTTGCTTAAACCAGGGTCAATCCGCTTGAACTCACGCCACCAGTCAGCATCCCAAGTAAAGTTGGTAACTCAGGAAGACTTGATGATCTCTGTGGTCATGGAGGCAAACTGCCGAGTGAAAACAGTCTATTGTCTTGGATGCCATGAAACACTGCCGAAAAGAATTTTAGTTTGACCAAGCATGTTGAGGCAGTCACCTGAAAATCTGGCAAGTATGCAAGAGAAAAAAAAAATACAAAATTCTTACTGACTGCCAAATAATTTCAAATGTGTGCATATGGAAGGTGACATACTGCATTGCAAATAATTCTTGAGGTCATCTTGAGGTCCAAGGCTCCTGAGAAAGGGAAACCACTGTCTTTGCTCTTTTGATTTTCCAAAACGCTCTTGAGATGCCTCCAGATCTGATTTAGCACTCTACAAATATATCATTGCTACACGCGCCATACTCACGACAGGTAAAATCAATGTTAAAGGAAATCATTTTTAACTGTAATGGGATGCTAATTCCGAAAATCGACAAATTGTGATACATATAGATACATTCCTAACAGTTTTTGCCTCCAAAGGCAGATACTCACAAATTGCCTCCAGAATTTAATGCAGTGAAAGGATTAAAGTAAAACAGGACACACAAACTGCATCGTAACTGAGTACAAGATGTGATGCTGTTGTAATTTCCTGGCACATTGCGTAGCTAATAAATTACACAGTCTTGGTCGCCACGACCCAAACCTTGTTAAAGTCTCCTCTCTCCCAGCATCAAAAGTGTTCCAGGCCCAGAGTTGGACTTCACTGACCGAGAGTACCAGGAGATTCTGCCCCCGGTGGCCCGTTCCACAGCCTCCAGAGCCATTAAAAGCAACCTGACTGCGACCGAGATCATAGCTGAGCCCGACATCAGTACAAACCAGAGGAGGACAAATGTCATCTTGCAGCGTCACGCTGTGCACAAGTCCGCAGAGAAGGCTCTGTACCCAGGTGAGTTAGCTGGGGCTGACACTAGCAGTGTTTTTATTACCCTTGAAACAGCTCCAATGAAAACTGAACTGAAAATTAGGCCAAATGGGAACAAGTTACTTTTGGGAAAATAAAAAAATAAAAAACTTTGTTACATAGAAGTTTTAAAGCTTGCAAAGGTGGAATTTCAACAGATTGGGAAAAAGGAAATTATAATGGAAAACCTTATTCCACATCACGTTTCTCCTTTCTTTCGTTGGTAGGACGGTTTAGAATGAAGCCCCGCAGGAGTCCGCTGGTGGGAAAAGCCCTGGTTTCCTCCAGCTACTGTGATGAATGTGACATCAACCCTTCGTCTGAAGACGTCACAGCTAGTACGCTTCATGCATTTTCATTCAGGAACCGTTAACATGTATGTTTTTGTGGTCACTAATATTATACTCTCTGATGTTACAGAGTTATGCTCCACGTCAGTGTGTTGCAAAGCTGCTGCTTCCTACAAGGAGTTAAAAGTCCTCCAGCCTGTCCGACGATCTCAGGATAAAGAAGTTTAGTAAATGTGCACAGACAACGTATGTAAATGTCACTCATGTTCACCTCTGTTCAAGGTTGTGTTTGTTTGTTTGTTTTTAATCAATACACTGGTTGTGAAAGACAGTTTGTAATGTTACATGTGTCTATCATTTTTGTCTAACATGGGTCGGCTATCTACAGCCCTCAGCCATTCTGCACGCTCACTTGTGTGTTTTCTTAATGTTTAGCATGCAGCCACAAAACAGCGTGTGAAGTACAGGTGAGAGATGATCACATCAGCTGAGTGTCCGCTCTGTTGGAGTCTGGAATATTTGATGAATTTGCTGGGGGGGGGGGGTCTACCTTTTCTGCAACTTAAAGGAGTTTCTTTTGTTTGTTTGTTTTTTTGTTTTTCCCCCTGACTTTTTCTCATGTAATGCTCTTCAATATATGCATTATAAGACTTTATTGAAACTCGTTGTTTGCAATTTGCTTTCTGGCCACTAAACGGCAGCAAAACTCAATTCCAGGATCTCAAAGAGCGCTTTCATCAGGACAAATAACTCCGTGGGCTAAAATGATTTTAGGAACAGATTTTCTTGTTATATAAACAATTAGTAAGGTGGCTTGCGGTAAAATACACACACACACACACACACACACACACACACACACACACACACACACACACATAGATTTATTTGTTAATAAAGTTCAATACAGTGATCTTGTATGCCAGAGGAAAAAATTAAGAATAGAAAGAAAGAAAAGCCTAAGCACAGGCAGAATTGGTCACATCAAACAGTTTTGGTATTTGGGACTTGATGGTTGGATTGATGTAACATTTCTACCATTGAGTGGCAGCATTGAGTAAAGAACGGAGACCCAATTCACGGTTTGAGTCAACGCTTCAGTGTCCAAGGTTTGACGCGAACATTAAAAAACTAAATAAGGTGTTAGTGTTTACTGAAGTACTTGTCAGGGCTCCGGATAGAATAAACATAAATGTTCCCTCTGTGGTCATTGGTGTGGTGGCAAAACCTTGATATGCCTTTGCTGAAAAATTTGATAAAAAGTTTTAGAAAAAGCTAGAAAAAAAAGAGAAAGACTTCTTCAAACTGTCCCATAAAAAACTGTGAATAAAAAATAATTACACAAACATGCAGATTGTATAAGCAGCCAAACAACGAATGTCTACATCTAGGCAATACACAAGCACAAGACAGAATCATTCTGCCTTATGACTCACTGCCTTTGACATCTAAAGGTGCACATTGGCAAAAATATATAATCTGTTATTGAAAGAGGAAAAATAAGCTTCAGACACATCCAAATGTTTAATTCAGAGTCCATTACCAACATTTATCGACTGTTCGTCAGCTTTCAGTGTGCAAGGTTCACGTAGGTTTTACCCCTCAGGGCTGCTTCATCCAGTCGGGTCCTGCCTCGTGCTTTGGTTTGTTAGACGCATATATTGAATTACTGGGCAACTGGACGACTCCTATCAGATATGAGATCTTAATGCCTTATCGCTGTCACCAGCTTCTGCAGTTCTTGGGATGTGGGGGGGATGTGGAGTTTCTTGAGTCTTTCGGGTGTGATGCACGAATGATCCATGTTAAGAGCACTGCATTGTCACCTATTTTTTTTTGTTTGTTTTAGGATTTCACAGTCAGACTGCAGACTGTTGTGCGTCACGCTGCTTTAGCTCTTCTGCTTGACTGAGCCGTGAGCCTCCTGAAAAACAGATGATGGGATGGGATGGGATGAGTGTTCCTGGGACAACCGGCCGACTCGGCTTCCTCTCGGCTGAGGTACGGCCTGCACAGGCTCCTAGGCCGCAGACGGCCGCAGCTGTTACGATGCAGTAAAATTTGATTGTTAGGAGAGCAGCGTTTGGGTCAAGTGCAAAATCAAATTACAGCAGCAAAGATGCTATGGAGTATTTCATTGAAGGCGAGTGGTGGGAGGGTGGGTCTGATGCCTGTCTGCTGGTGTCTGACAGCAGCCTCTTCTTTTTTAAGCAAGCAAGGCAACCTCCTCTCCCTCTCCCTCTCCTCTCTCCCCTCCCACAGTGGGCTTGTAAAAACATCCTTAATCTTTCAGCGCCTTTTTGATTTGCCTCAGCTTGACTGGCCATGAACACACATCTGCACTTAAGGTGAACAGTGAAAGTTTATGTGTCTTTTCCAGAGACTGGGTCTGCTCGAGGTTTCTTCCCACAGCCGACTGACTGACTGACTGACTGACCAGCTGATTTTGGCAGGAAACAGTTGCATCAGTTTAAAGGGGAAATTTTCAACTAGAACCAATTTCAGGATCACATAAGAAGTACAACATTAAGTGATTATGTCTGTCAGGGCAATGAATGCAACCCTGAGTCCTTAATCTGTCATGTTTGCTGCTCGTGTGCTAACGGCGTTAATAACCACCAACAAAGTGGTTATGAGAACTTGCCGTGGCCGCGGGCTGCTGTTTATATTTATTCCATACCCGCACGCCTCTCATTCTGAACAATATCCAGGGCCGGCGTTGCCACGGCAACTAGCAAGCTCCCATAACTGGGGAGCAACCGGGAGACGTTAATAAGCTTAGAGTGAGCTTCTTTGCCTCCTTCTGTTTGTCATAAGCGCAGGAAGTGGGGAGTGACAGATCAGACGTGCACACACTGAGTGCACGCGAACATGCTGTGCACGTTCAGGATGATATGCAAAAAAAAAATCAAGCAACAAGACTGTGATGAAACTGAGGGATATGAGACAAACTGCTGATGCCGCCAGAAACTGTTTCACCATCTGCTCATATTTTCTATTGGCATCTGTGGCAGCCAATGAGGAGGAGGCATCACAGACATAAAATTAGTGATAGCTTTAAGCTTAGCAGACTGAAATTGCAAGCATGAAATTTTCTTTGAAAAATAATAATTTTTAAAAAATAAAATTATAATATTATTCACATCTTTAAAATGTCCCCCACTTTCAAGATGTGTGTTCTTTGCTGTGTGTTCTTCGCTGACGGTCGACCAAGGTCGCAGTTTGATGGCAGCTCCAGTCACACCTGGGCTCACGCGACTTTTCTCCTGACTTGAAGGCCTCTTGGCTGACAGATGTGGCTGCCGAAAAGAGCTTCTCAACTCCAATGACGAATTTGAGATAATAATCTGCATGCTAACATATCTTTTTGAGTGAAAGGGGGGGGGGCTTATTTCCCTGCCTTTAATACGTCGAGGTTACAACTTACAAATCTTGGCTTTGCAAGTTACCTGCGTGAGTAAATGTTCAGCAAGTGTAAGTCCCTCAGTGACCATATAATTGAATCAGTGTGACAAATAAGATTAGGGGAATCCTATTTTTTGAGAATCAGATGACCCCCACACCCAATTCCCACTCCCACTGCCCTCCCTCACCCATTCTTGCTCACCCTTATTTAAGGAGAAGGCTGAGTTGATGCAGCAGCGTCGCTGTTGCAGTGGGGGCAATGGGTTGTACCATTGTTATCCGTGAGCAGGGGGTGGGGGTGATCAGAGGTGTCTGGTCTACTGACAACCATCTGCACCTGTCTGAGCAAGACAGTCTGCGTCTTCGTGTGTTCCATAAAGGCACATACAGCATTTAAAAAAAAAAAGCTTTACTTCCACGCAGATGCCAGTTTCTCCGCGCACTCACCCATCCTTGGTCTGCACGTGGGCTCTCCCTGCTAAACATGAAGAATACCCCCCCGCCGCCCCTCCTTCCCTAGCTGGGGGGAGGGGGGAGACCAAGGAGGCTTTCAGCACTTCCCACGGCAGCTCACAATGGACAGCACCACAAAGGCTCAGTGATCCCATCACATCAGCCTGACGACGCTTGACAGGAATCACAGCTGACAGGCAAATCTCACTTGTCGGCGGTGTGGCGGACATCTAGGTACAGTCGGGTGGGAAAAGTGAGACAAAAAAGGGCACACACACAGGAGATCTCCTTTCGGACTACCACCTGCAGAAAATAAACACAAGAGCAGCTTCGTGTTTCTTCAGAAGCAGACAAACACACTTGGCACGATGGAAGAAGACCTGGATGAGGGGCAGACCCAGAAAGGTAGGAAAGGATTTCTGTGCAAGCTTCTGCAGAGATTTGCTTGTTTTTATCATTTATTTAGTAGAACTCAATCTGACGTGGCTACATGACAGTTTGGCCGAGACCACTGTCCAAATGCTACCTTTCCCTCCCCTGTTCCCTGGAGAGAGAAAAAGGGGGCTGCAGCTGTTTGGAGTTTCAATGCTTTTGTCCAGCGTGCACGTCTGTCAGTGGCGTTCTGGCCGTCAGAGGGGCGTGAGCTAATCCAGCGAGGGGCCGAGCGTCTTTGTTTGCCGGCGGTTAAAGCTTTCATGTTTGTCATGACGACTGTAAGGGAAACACTCAGCGAAAGGGGAGCCGGGCTGCATCGCTACACACTTATCCAATCCATCAACCATCGGACGAGCGTCCGCAGAGCTCCGACACTCAGATTTGTCTTCCAGCACTCAGTGTGAAAAAATACATGTTCAGAGATGGTTTTCTTTTTCTATCATTCCTGTCAGAGGGACAGTTGCGGGCCAGCTATTTATATTTCCACAAGCGGGAGACTTCAAGGGAATTATGTGTTGTTGTTTTTCACCCGCCGGCTGCAGCGCAATTCGAAGCAAAGGCGCTCCATCACTTCTTGCACCTTCCCTTCTGTTGCTGTCACACCGTGACAGGCGCGGATCTATGATTTCTGTTTCTGCCCTACCTCTGTCCCCCAGAGCCACACACACAAGCTAAACAGTTGCCATGGCACCGGTTCAAGTGCAGCCTTTCTTTCCTCCTCGCACCCTCCTGTTGGTGACATTTCAGCCGCTGATAACACACAAAGGCAGAGGAGGCATGGAGAGAAAGGTTGGCAGGCCGCACAAACTAAGTAAACAAGGGCATCAGCGGCTATCTCACTGGGACACGTACAGGTTCTCTTTTCCTTCCTGTAGGACCATTATGAGACGGCTGCAGCCGGGGCTGATGGTAATGTTTGACAAGCGTCACTGTAAACCTTAAGGAATCTGACCCAATACCTAGCGGCCGCCATGATGAGGTGTTCGCTCAGTCACTCCAGTTCAGATAGCAAAATCTGCAGCCTTTGGTCATCAGGACTGACGCTACTCAAAGACATGCTTGTGTTCCAGAGATGGTCAATTCATTGATTTAAAAAAAATATCCGATCTAAATCAACTGGCTGCGGCCTGTTACAATGTCTGATTTTCCATTCCGGCACTGCTGCTTGTCAGCATCTCCGGCCAAAAACGTTCCTTCCTGTTAGCAATCCAGCGCTAAGAGCCGGATAGCTGCGTCGTTAAATATGCTAACCGTCTAACATTTGCTACCGTTTGCACTTTCTATGAAATCAGGCAGACAAACAGGAAACTCTGTTAGTCTGGAAGAGGAGATTCATTGAGGACATCAGACGAAGTTGCTGCAAAATCTCCTATTTGATATTGACTTGGTTTTACCACCTTTGAGAGTGGAGTCAACAAGTGGCAGATAACTTAAAAAGAAGCACTGTATGATTATAGGTTGTTGGCTTCAAGTTAAATTCTTATCAGTATCACATGCAGTATCATAGATGTGGATCTGGGTGTTGCCAGTTGACATTTGTTTTTCAACTGGCGCTAAATAATTATTATAGTTAAAATCAATTAGAATTTGAGAATTCTGACACAAAACCAACCCATTCTCATCTTTCTTACTTTCCCACAATCCTTCAGTCTAGACAGTTCATTACCTGCTTATCTGTGTAACTGTTGGTAGTGGACAAGGGGGTAGGCTGATATTAGGAAAACAAAAAAAACAAACACTTGAAACCACTTAGCCAGAATATTTCCAGAACTTGTCAATAATGTATCTAAATGACAAATCTATCTGGAATTGTTGATTATTATGATTGGATGCTGATGAATTTTTTTTTTTTTTTTTAAACATCCAAGTGAAGTGCTAGTCCAATTACACAAAGTCTACACTGTCTTACTTTGAAATATTTTTTGCTTGATTTTGGTTTGATAATTGATCAAATACAAAAAATGATTAAATGGGTAATTTAGTAAATATCCAAATAAAAAGCCTCCTACTGTATGTCTCTAATGACGCATGTTGGTCACAACCAAAACATCCTGTCGGGTTTCCTCCATGGAAACCTCCGTCATTGAAAATCTGTAATGATTTGATAGAATTACCGGCCACTTTCACACAAAAAATGAAACTACTTAGATACAAAAGAACCCTTGTGTCCTTATAAATGATAATCACGAGTAAATTTCAAAAGCACAGTCCTTAAAAAAATCATGTGAGGATTCAGAAAAACACTGCAAAGATTCTACTTCACAGCAGCTCAGTAAGTTCACTTTACTGCTGCTATGCTGCATTTAAAGGTATGTGAAGGCCACAAAACGCTGTTTATGCTTGACAGGTTCACTGCGTGTTGGGACCTGCGACACCCTTTTTTGTACGTCACCTGTTTTTATTGCCAGCTGGGAACTTTATTCAATAGTGAATTAATAAAACTTAATTCACTGAGGATCTTTTTTCTGTCCTGGAGCAAAACAAACTGCCAAAATACACCTGAAATATCACCGGGGAAGAGTCGCAGGTGTCGGCAAGTGTTTTCTAAAGCGCAGTTCTTGTCATTCTATTTCCTCTGGTGGGACTTTCAAATCTCAGATTATGAGTCAGATGCAGCAGGTGGGCATTGGGGCCTCAGCTCTGAGCCAAACAGGGCCACTGCACCACTAGGGACACAAGGGGCCAACCGACGCCCCACAGGTGGAAATGGCTCATTTTAGTTCATGGAAAAGGGTTTACATGGGAAATTCTTGCGAGAGAAATCAAAGTTGTGGGAAGCAAACTATTGTGAATAAGGACATTAATATTTACAGACAATATATTTATAGCCTTCAAAGTGGCTGGTGGTCCACAGACTAACAAAGAAAAGAAGAAACACTGCCTGTGAGGAGCACCGCCTGTCCTTCTGTTTGATCAGGTGGATCAGACCACCGGCACCAAGACTGAGGTTGTTTGACTCTTACGTCAGATGGACTTGTAGTCAGGCAAAAGAACGGGGAAGCAGAAAAACTGCTTCTGGTGCTGCACTCTGCCTGACGGACCTCCAGTCACAATGACAAGCTGTTATTCTTTTTGAATAAAATATGCACATTGCAGCTAAATCACCATCAAACATTGATAGAGATGCGTATTAAATATTAAAACAAATCATCGGCTTGTGCAATATTCATGAATACATATATTGCCTTTAATAGCCGCCAACGCGGACAGAATGATGTCGGTCTGCGACTCATTTAAGAGTGTGTGTGCCCACCATTGGCCTCAGCGTAGTTCTCTCGGCTATAGGAACCACCAATGACTGCTCAGCACGAGTAGTGGTCATGCCACAGTCCAGTAGTTCCTCTGATTTCTCGCCCTGCTCTCAGCCTCTCTCAGTCATTGTTGGGAGTCCTGAGCCGCCCCAGCCCAGGAGAGGTCAGGGGAGTTCCACCAATTGTCCCTGTCATCTTTGTTGGGTTTATTTGTAGGGAACTTTGGAGCTGAGTTGTACCATTGTTGTATGGTTTTGTTTTTTGTTTTTTCTCCAGAGGCAACAGTTGCCTGGAATAGATATTTTAGATAACGATAACAGGTGTTTTGATCATAACAGTGCAACTTTTCCTCACAGAGCTTCAGTGGCTCCTTGAGCCTTTACAGTCTTATAGTGCAAAAGAGTCAAGATTTTCAGAGATGGCCAAGTGAAAGTCAAAGTGATTCAAACTGTTGGGGTGTATAATAACATTTTGACTACAGTATCTTTATTTTGCTCTAGTTACATCTTCATTACACTTCATATTTTTATGTAATTAAAATACATTAAATATGTTAAGCATTGGGCGACACAGTGGTGCAGTGGTTAGCACTGTCACAGTAAGAAGGTCGTGTGTTCGATTCCGGGTTTGGGACCTTTCTGTGTGGAGTTTGCACGTTCTCACTGTGTCTGCGTGGGTTCTCTCTGGGTTCTCCGGCTTCCTCCCACAGTGCAAACACATGCATGAGAGGCAAAAATTGGAAACTCTAAATTGACCGTTGGTGTGTGTGTGAGAGCGAATGGTTGTTTTATCTCTCTGTGCGGCCCTGCGATGAACTGGCAACTTGTCCAGGGTGTCACCCTGCCTTTGCCCTATGACAGCTGGGATAGGCTCCAGCAGACCCCCGCAACCCTGAGTGCAGGACAAAGCGGGTATTGAAAACGGATGAATAGACGTTAAGCATTATTGCCTTTGTTCTTGTAAACAGTATTACTGTTGATAATTCATAATAAAATATGTAAGATTGTTCTATTGTTGAGACATAATCCTCCATCTGTCCGAAAAGGCATCCAGCTATTAAACTGAGTAGTAATACATAACAACACATTGATGTTTTTTTGGACAGCGCAGCAGGTTTAATGAAGTTGCGACAAAAACAGAAATTACACGTAAATAAAGTCACGTCCACACAGCTCGGCAGTCACACAGCAGTGCCCAGGCTCTCCCATCTCAGGGCAGAGGGGGGGATGGTGGGGGCAGAAAAGAAAGAGCGGCAAGGAGAAGAAAGTGAGGAAATCACAGGCTGAGCTCTCGGACCTGGCCTGCAACATCCTCCTCTGGCCCGGGGGGTTATCTGCGTAATGTGAATCGCTCACTGTTGTCCCACTGAATTTGTTGACATACAGTTAAGTGGGTCATGGCTCTGAAGTACGCCGCTCTATTCTCAGATTTTGCACTGCGGTCGTCATGGCAACCATCCTGGTTGATTAAACATGCACGGAGCGGGGAGATGGGTGAGGGTTGGGGGGTGGGGGGGTTGGTGAAGGAGCTGGGAAAGAGGGAGAGAGAGGGAGAAAAAAAAAACCTACCCGCTCCAGGGAAGAGTTGGGGTGGGTGGGATGTGCATTAAATATAAGGAAGCAGCGAGACCAGTCTCCGCCCATTACCCTCAGACAGACGTCCCCCTCCCCCCACTGAGGCTCAGCGCCACCCCGCCCCCACGCAAAACTCCTCCAGTAACAAGGAACTAATGAGTGCTCGCTGAACGAACACACACACACACACACACACACACACAAAAACCCCACAGAGTCTGATTCTATGTCTTGGGGTGCGAGTATAGTTGACGTTCACCAGACGCAGAAATTAGATTATCCGTCTCGTCGCCGCCAACCCTTTCATTTATTTTTTTTCTCCCGACTTCCTCCACCAACATCGTAGAATCCTATTAATTTTCTCCGGGGGATGAGGACTGCACATTTGCATGTGACCTCAAAATGGAAAGAGCCCTTTTAATTAGAGAATGCGCCGACAATACAGACACAGCGCAGTCATTACAAACCCCACGTGATTGTTTATCTTGCTGAGAGTCAATCCCCTATTTTATGATTGACTATAAATAAGCACTTTGACAAAAAAAATCTTGAAGCCGAATGAAAGAGCCGAAAAAAATAAAACTAGGACAAAATGTAGTCAGCCATTATCTGACGTTAACGGATGCTGCTTCCACTGGCGGATAGATAAACAACTACCACTGCCGCTCAAACACTGTGACCAAGATGACTGTGGACAAGGTTCCATTAGTGACGCTCAGTTAAACGCAGGCAAGTCCATGTCGCAGAACTGGGACAGTTACAACGTTCAGACTCCGAGTGTCTGTGAAACAGCAGCTATGTCCAATTTCTCCTTTTTCCTTTTTACTCCCACACTGCCCAACCAAATGATGCAATGCTTTAATCTCAACCCTCAACGTCAGGCCTTGTCAATCATCCGTTAATTTAACTCTGAACTGTCACATATTGTCTAGGAAGGACATCATTTAGCCCCTGAGTCTTATTTGAGGATAATGTGAGTGTGTGATCTTTTGCCTGTCGAGTGACAGATGGACGGCAAGTAGGAGGTGTGTGTGTGTGTGAGTGTGTGTGTGTGTGTTGGGAGGGGGGTTATTTCTCTTCGTATTAGAGGGGGGTCTGCCTTCTGTTGATTGGACTCAAGTAAAGGGGTCACAGAGGGTTTTGGCATTTGTTTGGTCAATTCTCAGTGGGAGGAAAAAAATCCCTATTAGTCACACTGAAGTCAATGTGTTCATATATAAACCAAGATGAAAAAAAAACATGTTTTGCAAGCAATGTGTCAATCTTTTTAAACTATACATCCTTTGGAATCACTCCTTTCGCCAAACACTTTCTCGTTCACCGCACTGCACCGCCCATATTCCTCCACCTGGCAAGTCAATGAGGTTAAATCCCCAACATAACCTTTCTGCCCAGCTCTACTTGAAAACAGAGACACCACATCTGTAAGATAAAACTGACAGCAGCTCATCTATCACACACACCCCTCCAATCACAGGTAATGCCGGCCTAAGCAGAGGACGTTAATAATGAATGTGAGAGGCCGGCGCTCTGTCGAACGACACTGAATTATGGATCGGGCATCCAGAAACTTATAGTCACTCTTTTTTCACCCGCAGTGACTTTATATTGATGAAGACCTACGGAAAGAAAATGAGAGGATGTGCTTTTATGACAGGAGGTTCTTCGTTTTATGGGCGAGCTCGGGGGAACAAATCACAGCGGAGCCAGTGTTCCGTCAAAACACTGGTGCGGAGAAGTCACAGCAGCATTGCTCCTCTCTGTTTTAGAGTCATCTCTGACGTTTTGAAAGTAGAACAGAGATACTGTTCTCACCTAAAAAACTGGTATTTAGACTTATTCACTGTAAAAGCAGTTTTTTATTGTTAGTGACAACAACGGCTGCACACTCATTCAGCTCAGATTGGACTGTTTTATCACGAAAATATATTTAATGTAAAACCAATTTTTTTCCCCATTTTGCTGGGAGTTTTCCCATTTTCTTGTATTGGCTCAATCAGAGAAACAAGAATGTCTATCATAAGTCTGACATTCTAACAGCCACCCAGTCTCGTTAGAAAGGAGGATCAAAGATGGTGTGCCGGGTTGTTTTAACTTGATTCTTTTGCCTCCAAACAACTTATAATTGGCTTCATCTTTGCACACTCAGGAGGCCCAGCGGAGGATTTCCGTTTCTCCGAGACTGAAGCCAGTTTCTGCTTTGAGGATGATTCTGACTGCAGCATTTGCCCACTAAAGAATTTCCCATCTGCTTCCATATTAGCAATTTAAGGTCAACTTCATCATGCATCAACATTCGAAGCCCTCTCACTTCTGCGACCGTGCACCTGTTTATGTCTGAGCTACCTATTGACAAAATTAATAAACAATGAGCTGTGGCCCCAACACTTTTTCTTCCCCGAGCACTCGCTCTCTTCGTTAATGGCCTCATTAAGGCAAAAGTCCCTAATGAGGCACAGCTATTATTCTGACGGTCCACACACTGCTGTGCAGCAAAACAAGGCAATGTTATTGTTGAAACATAAATCACGTGTTGTGGGGAGAATGCACTGATGACCCTGCAGCTTTGGACTAGAAACACGCTGGGGGGACGGTGGTCTTTTACAGCATCACCGAAGGAACTTTGAACTGCTGCTAGGTTGTGATTTTTTATGAGTAAACAATTGGAAATGTTTATAGAGCCAGCAGCCAGTGTCGTTGGCCTTGTTTAACCGAGTTAGCAACATTGTCCACTTGCAAGAATCACAGCTGTTTAAGGTCGCACCAATGGGGACTCAGTCTTTGCAATGTTAAGCTATAATACAGCCAAGACTGAAAAATAATGTTGATTAAAATCAACTCAAGAGGACCTTAAAAATGTAAAACACGGCTCACCAATGATCCCATTTTGTTTCCTCAGGACACAACATGAAAAACATCATGCAGGAAGTGTTTATTTATGTGACACAGTAAATATTACAACGCAAACCAGTGGCTAGGTCCGTCACTTGGGACAGCGATAAGCCACTCTGGCACCGCTCCATTGAAAAAAATGAATGCTGTAGCGGTACATCAGGGAGTCGGAAATGCATTAAAAAGGGGAGGTGGGAGGAGGAGTGGAAAAAAAATCACCTGCATTCGAGTCGCAGCTGCTTTAATCTGTGTGCAGAAACGTAAATAATGCAGCGGCAATAAACTTTGATGAGGAAAGTGTCATGCATGATTCATATGACTGCGCATCTCCCTTCATGTTAATCACAAGCTCTGTTGCCTCAAAGCAAGAGGGCCGCAGGTTTGATTCTCACTCATGAGTTTCTGCCTGGCTTCTCTCAGGTACTGTGGCTTCCTCCAACGGTCCAAAGACATTGCACACCAGGCTAACTGGCAACTGTAAACTCTAAACTGGTTTACGGTTTTTACGTGTTGGTCTGTGGGCAACCGAAATGAGGGTACTATTAAGTAAACAAGAGAGAAGAAGTCACCCACAATCCAGAACTTGAAGACTCTGGGACTTGAATGACTGAGAACCTACATAGACATACGTGTGGATGGTTGTTTGACCATTCAATGAATAGGCAACTTGTCCAGGGCATCAACCTGCCTTTGTCTTAAAAGACAGCCGGAGAGGCTACCGACACCCCTACAGTCCCTGTGTGCAGGGATTTGGTGACAGAAAAAAGATGGAGGGAAAGTTCACCACTTGTCCAACAGGCATCAAATAGACTTTAACTGACAGATAAAAAGGCCCATTTAAAAGCAACTTCACCTCACCCACTTGCAGGAGGTTTGAAACGGTACTACTACTGGAATTGATGGCAGGCGGCACCGGGTTGTTTTCAAGGATTTGTTTCGCCCCTATACACTGGCAGGGAGGGTCGGAGAGTTGGGAAATACCAAGGCTGTGATGGTGCAAGAAAATGCCGGAGAGGTAAAAGTCGGCAACCGTGTTACTATCACCAGCACAACCACCCCAAGCCCCACGCTACTTCTACCCGCCGACTGAACTTTTCCCCCTGAGCAATGCGCAACCACATCCAGAAAGTGCTGATAACCTTACTTTGTCTAGTTTTGCAGTATATATATCTTGAAGACATGGCTCAACTCAACTGTACAGGTTTCTAGGAAATACCTTTCATTCTCCGCAAATCCATCGTGGTCAAAGGAGATAAGAAAAATGGTAAATCAGAAGACAAGTCATGACGTAGCGCCGGATTACACTGCGGCTGCCGATGCAGATTTATTTTTCAGGCGAACTGCGGTCAGAGTCAGAGCCACACAAAGCATCTGAGCAGACCAGCAGACAGACCGGCTACTTGGTATTCCACTCAGGTTTGGACTAGAGTCTGAGGCAGGGGGTTGAGGAGGAGGAGGGGGAGTGTTTGCCGTGGCTTCTGTGTTGTAGTGCAGGTGAAGGCTGTGAGGGAATCAACAGACAGAAATGTCCTTTCTGAAAAACCTTTATTGCCGCTGAAATTGGAGAGAAAAACTGACTGTAGTGTTAAGGAAAATGACAACGACCATGTAAAGTAAATGTTATGAACGGCAAATCATACATTTCTTAACTGATTTGATTAAAAAAAAAAAAAAAAAAAAAAACGTTAGATTAGTTCCAGGCTTCCAAGGTAATTGATTTTCACATTAATTGCTATGGTAAATAATGACCGACTTAATACCTCAACACACATACACTTACACATGCACACATACACACACACTTTGTAAGCCTAACCGTGGGGGTCATAAATCTCGGCATGTGCGAGTGCTTGGAGATGCAGCTTCTGCAATAGAAATCTGGTGCGATTGGTGGACATTAAAGCTGGTGATTAGTCACCTTGAGGGGCACTAGCGTCAGGAAGCCATGCAGAGAAAAATGAGGTCAAAGGTCAGGATGGCTCCATGAAACTGCCCCCGCTTCCCTTAAATCACATTGAAATATCAGTAATTTCCCCCGGTAAACTGTGGATAAAACAGCTGATTCTGTGTTCTTTGTGTCCTCAGGTTGCCTTGAGTGCTGCATCAAATGCCTGGGAGGGATCCCATACCCGTCACTCGTTGCCACCATCCTGCTCTACGCTGGAGTGGCTCTATTCTGCGGCTGCGGACACGAGGCCCTGTCCGGCACCGTCGCCATCCTGCAGAACTACTTTGAGGTGGTGCGGAGCCCTATCGACGCGCTGGACGTCTTTACCATGTGAGTTGAAACAGAAGGGTTGCTCACATTGGAAGCAGATACAACTGCAAAAAATTATCAAAGCAGAAGTCAGGGAAATGTGATTTCACTCTTTTTCGGCTCATTGTGTCCACCAAAAACCGACCGCCCATCCTCCCGCGTCTGAGTCTGTTGTTGTGGATTTTGTCAGTGACGTCCTGCCCATCTTGCCCCACAGGATTGACATCATCAAGTACGTGATCTACGGCATCGCCTCTGCCTTCTTTGTGTACGGTATCCTGCTGATGGTGGAGGGATTCTTCACCAGTGGCGCCATCAAAGACCTGTACGGCGACTTCAAGATCACCACCTGCGGACGCTGTGTCAGCGCTTGGGTAGGTCTAGCACCTCATCATGTCACAAGTTTTTTGGCCCCTAATTATTCCCATGATCTTATTTATAAATGGCACCCCAAGTTGAGCCAAATTCATCAAATAAATGATTGTTGCTGCGTGAGGCAAGTGCAAGTTTTCTCCTGCCATGAAACATGTATGACTCTCAGCGAGCATGTATGACAAATCTGCCTGGAAATAAAAACGATGTGCGATGTCTGTGCACTCAATGATTTGCCAATTTGGATTAGTGTGGATTATCTTCAGAAAGGGATAAATGCTCATGTATTACATTAAGAGCTCTGAAATCACTCTGAACATGTCAATCATAATAATTCTATTATATATTCTTTAAAAAAGAGAAACCAATTACATTATTTGCTGTGTGGAGCAAAGCTGGAAACTCAAACCCTAACAAGATTATGTCTGTGCTGCTACTGCTGCGAGAATTCAAAGGCCAATAGGGAGACCAAGAATATCAGCCGCACTGTGGTATTTGTGGTCTCTGGGGTCATTGTGTTATCGCCGGGAGAAAATGTCAAAAACCAAAATGTGCATGCAGGTTTCAGGGAGGATGTTTTTACCGAAAAGGTCATATGTTATCGGTCAGACTGGCCAGTTTGCATCCCCCATGACTTCCTTCCAAAATGCCTTGCAGACAAAAAAAACCCCAAAGGAGACAGCCAAGGCCTGCGCGGCACTCAGTGTTAATTAGACCAGTAACCTCCACAATGACCCGTGTTCCTTGGTTTGCCCCCGCAGTTTATCATGCTGACATACATCTTCATGCTGGCTTGGCTCGGAGTGACTGCCTTCACCTCCATCCCAGTCTTCATATACTTCAACATCTGGAACATCTGCCAAAACGCCACAGTGCTGGAGGGAACCTCACTCTGCCTGGACCCACGCCAGTACGGTAAGGATGTTACCTTGCCTTGACTCCAAGAAAGCTGGGAGAGGCTCGAGATAAAAAAAGAAAAAGAAAAAGAAAAATGCTTGGATGGACAATTGGCATTGGTCTCATTGTTTCTCCTCATGTTAGTTTCTGGCCAGCTTAATGGTCCAGGATAATGGTTTGTGGAGTCAAGATAATGGTCCATCATATAACGCACTGGTGGATTATACGACTCGCCAATCGCTATTAATTAGCACGCCACAGTCCCACTGTCATCAGCAATCACTGCTCAAGCCAACGTGTCAACAGCTATTTGTGCTATTCCACGCAGAGGCCCGTGTGATATCTAATACGTCTTTATTATGCGTTACATAAACTTTGATTTCTTTTTTTGTCTTCTCCTGCAGGTATTGTGGCAATTTCAGAAGCAAAAACAGTGTGTGCGGGATCTGAGAAGTTCTACAAAATGTGTGAATCCAATGAGGTGAGCTCCCAAGTCAAAGCTGCTATCCAGCATTCGATACAAAGTGATATTAATGGCCCATCAATTAAAAGGTAATAAATATTGCAAGGAGGAAACATTTTGGCGATTGATTAAATGTGTTTGAGCGGTGGACAACAGACACAAAAGCACTTGGCAGGCCTAGCATACGTCTTTGTGCTTGAACACTGTGGACACGCTGACATGACACTGTGAGGGGTAATGATGTTTACTTTGATCTTTTTTCCTTTTTTTCTCTCCGCCACAGCTCGACATGACTTTCCACCTGTTCGTCTGTGCCCTCGCTGGAGCGGGAGCTGCCGTTGTCGCAATGGTGAGACAAGACATAAAAAAAATCTCCAAACCCCAGAAGCACCAAAATACCAAACAGTGTTGCAAGCTTTTAAATCAGACACTAGCACGGAATTTCCCCCCTGTTTAAAAATAAGAAAAAATTTGCTGAGTCGCAAGTGAAACTGCGGCGTTACGGGGTAAACAAACTGTGGTCGGGACACAGCTATTGTCATAACTGCAGTATGTGCGCCGGAGCCAGAAACAAAAAGAAAACACGGATGGGAGAGAAGGCATTTTGGCGCAGTGGGAAAGACTGTGATAGCCTCCCTCCCTCTGTCGGAGGCGCCAGGCATGTCATGGTCGTTGTCATGGAAACAGCGAAGAAGAAAGGCACTGTGATTGCTGGAAACATCACTCAGTAATTCCTGCACAGCCATTGTCTTAAAAAAAAAAAAATGGAGGGAAAATCCACATTGGTCGTTGAAAGTGTTTGACATCATGAAAGATTTCTTTTGCCAAGCAGATTGTGTTATTTTTGCAGTTATAACAGTTGATTTAAAGAAAAAGCTGTCCTTATGATATAATCAAGGCCACAACTTTGCAAAAATAAAATATAAGTAGCAAAAAAAGGAAAGAAAAAAGATGTGTTATACAGTGTAAATAATGTTGGTATTTATTGTTATAAACGTATTTACATTGTGACTAAATGAGCCGTGGTTCCGCTATTTGCATAAAAACAACCCGCGTTTCAATTTAGTTCATTAATATGCACTCCTTTAATCTAGGATACCATGGCAACACAAGTACATTTTTTTCAAGCCCTTTGCTGCCACCTGCTGGACTTGGAAAATCAGCCCACCCAAAGGCAAAGGGCAAACTGAAAAATTCCATTCTGTGCCTTTAACCTAATGGTAATTTGTTAAAAAAAAAAAAATAATAATAAATAAAAAAAAAAAAAAACTTTTAGTTGCCAGCAGGGGACAAATTCCCTTTACCATTTTTTCTTATTAATAAAACTGTGTGTGCTGATGTTCCATCAGCAAACCCATCAGGCCACAAATGCCCCATCCATCTTTTTCTCTATGTGCCTAAATGCTTAAATGTGTAGTCTAGAAATCAGATCCTTATGAACTCATAACGATCTCAGCTTAAAGACAACACCCCCAAAGCAGGTCCTGGCTCTACCTAGCAATAAGCCCATTTCACAAAAGCCCTTAAACAGAGGGATAATGCAGTTTCCTGGAAATCTATATATAGTATAATCATTTTTGATCCACTGGCTAGAATTCTAGAATTACTTTTCATTCTCGGACTTCAAAAAGAAAAATGAGGATAGGAAAATAGCCAGAATGAAGCCACTTTAAAGAAGCATTTTTTTTAATACAAAAAACTAAATTCAACTGATATCTTCCGCGCAGATCCACTATCTGATGGTGCTGTCTGCCAACTGGGCCTACGTGAAGGATGCCTGCCGAATGCAAAAGTACGAGGACATCAAGTCGAAGGAGGAGCAGGAGCTGCACGACATCCACTCCACTCGCTCCAAGGAGCGTCTGAACGCCTATACATAAATACCAGCAGGAGGCGCCACCCCACCACTCGGGCCTCTCGCCCTCCTTTTGTCTATCCTCCCGAATCCCCACTTCCCTCTCTCTCTCCCTTCTCTCTCTACGGGGCCCTGGTGGCGCTGAGGGGCCTCGTTTGTGCTGATGTCACTGGTGCGTCATATGACAATGTTTTCTGATGGGGAAGAGACACACAAGCCTCTTCAGTCACGAGCATTTTCAGATGAAAAAAAGCCCCTTTACCTCTCTCATGGATGGTGTTACACTAATTATTATGGCAGTTCTATTATTCTCAATGCAATGTCTTTTAGTGCTGTTAGTAGTTTTAGCGTAGTTTGTAGATTTAGGCGTAGCAGCAGTAATTCAGCTATCTCTTTGGTTTGAACTTTCAGTAATTTGCATATGATGAGTTATTTTTTATTACGTTTCTTGATTTTATGTTGATTCCTTGTGACATTTTTGCAGTCATTCATAATTTATTATTACTATAACGTTTTTTCCGCTGATTTCTGAGGGGGTCAGCAGGGGCTTAAAGGTTTTTCAAGCACATTCCTCCTCATGCCGTGTGTCTGGAGACGTTCAAGTCCTTCGTATGCGAATGAATGGCTTCGTTATTTTTTAACAATATTTTTAAATCACAAACAAGGATGCCATGAAGCATTGAACGTCTCAGTTAATAATGGTATTCCCATTTATTTTTAGACTATTAAGTAACTCAGCCCGTTATTCTGGGCTGACACTGCAAAAGTCAGAAGAAAACATGACAAGACAAACCAAATCATTTAGGCAAAAACAAGTATTTGCTAGACGTGCCAAGCCTGTCAAACAGGAAACCATGACTTTGATAAATATCAAAGAGGTGTTAGATAGATGGATAGATGAAAAATAAAACGGGGTGGGTATTTTATAATAATCTTGCCAATAAAACGTATGTTAGAACTGTGAATGATTCAATCGCCTTTGGATCATAAGCCACAAAAGCACACGTAAAACATGCTTTATAAACACTAGACTTGTCTCATTCTTTCTTTTTGTTTTGTTTGTTTTTTTTTAAAGTAGCTTTTATTTAGTTTGCAGAACTCTACACTGTATATACTGAGATATCACTGTCATAATGTTGAGCACTGACATCGAGACCATTCATGTCATAAGTAATACAATACAAAATGGCAGTTGACCTCTTTCATCAGAAAAAAAAAACATAAAAGTTCCACTTTTCGGTGTGACCTCGGATGGAAATATCAGACGTGAGACAAGTGTGTGCGTATGTGTGTCACCGTGTTTTGTCCACGACACTAACCATTTTGCTCCACATCCCGGCACCGTGCAACGGCGAAGCTGCTCCGCCAGCTTCTCACCACGGACGTTTTGTATCGGCTACATCTACGGAAGATACTTTCATCATGCACTTATTTGACCATGTTTGTGCTCTCTCTCGATCTCTCTCTCTCTCTCTCTCTCTAGATGTAAGCTCATCGGTGTTCAACTCAAAGTTGGGAAACTGTACTGTTAGTAAAGACTGTGAAATTTAGATGTTTTTCGTGGCATGGAGATGCATCAATATAGTCTTATTGACTCAAAAGTTACTTTATCTCATCTATTTTTGTTTCCGACACTTCGGACCGTCTTGCTGGATCGACCTTCTGTTAATGTGTGCAGTACCAAACCTCCCTCGCTCTCACCATTATGCTACTGATAGTAGAAAAGACTGTAGTCTTTGAGTTGTGTCGATTTAGTTTGTGAGCTCTCAACCATGTCTTAAAACTAATACCTACTGTACCGACATTGCATACCATGTAATGACCTGGAGGGAAAAAAAAAACAAAACAAGAAAAAAAAAGCTTTCTCCTCGTATTAGTCTTTTGTATTTTCACTAAGAATGCTTAGCAGCGAGCTTTAAATTGAATATGTTTTGTACCTTTATGTGCCAACAGCTTGAAGTGGCTTATTTGACCTGTATGATCAAATTTGCTTGCGTTAATAAAACTCACTTGTGTACTTGTTAAGAAAGGCGTGTCGTCTCCTCTGTCAAAGTGGTTTCAAACGGGCAAAAATTAATTTGTATTATCTGAATCATTAAGGTGAGAATCAGACTGAAATGTTGCGTAATGCAACAAGTAATTTTATATGGGACACCTTATAGGTGCATTTTTGCATTAAAGCCCTGTGTTCTGCTTTAAAGTGGATCCATAAACTACATATACCACAATGCATGTGGACTTTGTGATCCCACAAAGTGACTAAAGGAAGAAAGTTTGAGTTAAAGTTGATGTCAAAACTTGTGTGAGATGATTGTTGGCTTTGTTATTGAGGTTTAATATTTGATGTGGTGATGTAGGAGCCTTCACCACATTAACACATGCAAATGCACAGAGAGTGTTGGTAACTTGAAAAAATAAAAATCAAACACAGATAAAGTTTCCTTCTTGAGTTAAGGATCCATTGAGTTTATATAGACTTAGAGTTACAACTGACAACCGTAAAGCTGACGAGTTGTAAGTGTGTCTGACTCCCCTGGTCAATAAGCAAATACAGTCAGTAACAGGTTAAAACCACTAGGTGTCTCTCCAAAGTCTTTACAATGAAAAGTTTGCATAGAACAACTACAGCGCTGCTCCGTCAAGGATGTTGATAGAAAAAAAGGAATAAATTGCACCTACTACAAATCTGTTCTAATCAGAGAACAGAAGTGTGGCAGAAAAAAATTCAAGAAAATTGTTTCTCATAAATACATATATATATATATATATATATATATATATATATATATATATATATATATATATATATATATATATATATATATATATATATATATATATATATATATATATATATACATAAATACATATATGTATATAAATACATACGGGTGGTTAAGAAACTTTTTTAACACCTGGTTTTTGAACAGAATATAAGAGACCTACAGTAAATTCAACCTCTGACTGACGAGCAGGTCGGCAGCCTCCCCAGCCCCTCCTGTCCTGAGCGGGCAGTCCACTCAGTCAGATGATAAATCATATTCAAATTACATCTTGCACCAAAGTGCCAGACAGAGCTCGCTCACACATCTTACACACGTTCTCCCGCTCAATGATTCATTTGTGCTTTGGCCACTCTGAGAATTAGAGTGTAAAGAAGAAGCACAAAAAGAAGTACTACAATAAAAGTGAGGCAAACCGGAGAAAGAAGGATTTTGTTTGATTGTTTTACATTAAAAATCATAAAACCAGTCTTAATATCAATATGATTGCCACGGGGCCAAGAACATTCATCCATTTTCAATCTGGCAGGGGGATGGAGCCGATCCCAGCTGTCTCAGAGTGAAGGCGGGGTTACACCTCTATTGTCTCAGGGACACAAACAAACCAAACACATAACCATGACCACTCACACCAACGGACAATTCAGAGTTGCCAAATCGGCCTACGGCGCAAATCTTTGGACAGTGGCAAGAAGCCGCAGTAGCTAGAGAAAACCCAGCCGACACAGGGGATAACATGCTAACCCCATGCCATAAGGGACCCACAACCTTCTTGCCGTGAAGCCACTGTGCCTGAGTTGCGAGCTATCGCCACCACGCTGTCAATCGCTTAAAAAAAAAAAAGAAAAAAAAAGGAAGCACACAAAAATTGGTTTAATGGTAAAATGGATTAGGGAAGGTCTTGCTGGATAACATGAGGGGAAACCTCACTAGAATTAGCTGCTTAGCTTGTCCAAACCACCGTGGTCCTGCCCCGTAGCTGGGCTTGCGTGACCCTGTCATCCCTAGAAATCCTCCGCTAATCCAACTCTGTTCCCCCCAGCGAGTCAATCTAGCAGGTGACCTGTACTGTAATTAGATCTTCAGACTGTGCGCCGTTGTCTCCTATGGATTTGAAAGTTCTTTTTATTTTTCTCCGTGTTGTTATTTTCTTTAACGGGAGATGAAATAATTTTCAGAGCCGTGGATCCGGATGTGGTTTGTCCTGCTCTTTTCTCAATGTAAGAGCTGTGGGTGCGTTCGCTGAAACCATGCGTCGACTTCTGTATGTACACGTCCTCCTGTGCTGCTTGTGTACAGCTCATTCCTTCTGCCCGTCCCAGTGCACCTGTGTCTTCCATGGTGGTACCGATGGAACTGGAACCAGGTAAAGTTTGCTAGAACTATGCTTTCATTGGCACAAACATAAATGTGGTCCCAAAATTTTTAATTTTCTTTGTGCATCAGAGTTTCCAGCAGCAGACAAAAATAATTGACATTGATGTAGATTGAAAGTAAATTTGTGATATTTTAGAGCAGAACAGCAGGACCGATTTTACATTTGCACAAGAAGACAACCCGGTGTGGTGTACGAATCAAATTCATGAATACAAAATGAATTGTTTCATTAAACAAGCACTTTAGCTTGACGTTGAAGTTTTGATAGTGGACGCCATTTGCTAAAAATCATATCCACTGTATAGCTTAGTAACACTGCATGTGGCAACACAGCACTGACCTGTATTCATATAATGTACATTCCCTGGCTCACTTCCAATCTATTTATCCCTTAGTGAGAGCTAATGGTCTAATTAGTACTCAACCCGTGGCTGTCTCTATGCTTTACACACAGAGTGCATTGCTTTGATGTAAAAATAAAGACATGATGATTCACGACATCAACACATAATTACCACCAATGGCTTGAATTTTAATTCTCTGTTGAGAATTACATGCAGAATATTTTTGTAAATCTGCTAAACTGATAAATATCTTCAGGCAGAGCTGACTTTTTTTTCTAGATGCTGTACTGCTCGGCGATCCACACAATTTCTTCCTATGAATGATGGAAGTGATTATAGTAATTCTAGCTAATCCGTGGACCACACTACTGTTCTGACAGGGTCAAAGGGGAAAAAAATCATTGGAGCTCACTCCAAGTGGATGGATGTATCAGAATGTGTATCACTCACTGAGCCTATGTGTCTCATTCACCCTCAGATCTGTGTTGTGCAATGACCCCGACATGTCCGACATCCCAGTCAACGTTCCCGTGGACACCGTCAAGCTCCGTGTGGAGAAAACAGCAGTGCGACGCATCCCAACGGAAGCATTTTACTACCTGGCGGAGCTGCGATACCTGTGGATCACTTACAATTCTGTCACCTCTGTGGATACTGGGAGTTTCTACAACCTCAAGGTTCTGCATGAGCTGAGGATGGACGGGAACATGATATCGCTGTTCCCCTGGGAGTCTCTGAGAGAGATGCCCAGACTGAAGACACTGGATTTACACAACAACAGAATCACCAACGTTCCTGTCGAGGCGATACCCTACCTTCTCAACATCACCTACTTGGATCTGTCCAGCAACAAACTGGCCACACTGCCTGCTGAACTCATGGATATCTGGCCTCCTTTCAACGGTGTTCCTGTCTCTGCTAATGCCTCCCAAAAAGTTGTGTTAGGTAAGGTTTAAAAGGCTGCCTGAGGTGGATGTAGAGGATATTAAGGCCACAGCAGGACACTTTGGGGTTTATTTGCGATTACCTGAGATAATTCATTCCATCACACGTCAAGCTAACCTGACTTGTTCTGACCGATTGAAACCTGTTCTTGAAGGACAGGCAGGGACAGATTAAGTCAGGAGTCAAAGACATGATGTCCAATATGTATTTTATCAATTAATTATCCCAGTTAACTGTTGAATGCATTATAAACTGCTTCAAGTGGAGCACTGTTTGATTGACATTGACTAAGATAATGTAGCAAACATTCAATGGAGCAACGCAATAGAAGGCAAAGGTTGATACATGCTGTCCTAAGACAATCATAAGAGTGTTATTGCTGCCTCATTTATAATTTGAAGATTCCGGGTGAAAGATGCAAACATGCAAAAAGCAATTTGAGTGGCATTATTATTTTAGGTCTGAGCCCTTTGAATAGGAAATTGAAATCTTCTGCAAAGTTGGAAAAAAGTTTATAAGCCTGGTTGATTAATGTCTTGTCATGGCTACCCCATAGCTGCACATCAGCAAAATCACCAGGAATAAGCAGATAATAAAAATAATGTCTGACCCTAGCCTTTCTTATTAAAAAAAAAAAAAAAAAGAAGAAGTGTCAATTCCCGTTAAAATAGATATGTTGGTAACTGCGTTGCACAACAAAGGATGGGGTTTAATCATATCTTTATTTGGTTTTCCAAATAAAGGTAAGCTAAGTGTGTGCTGATGGAATGTGTGCTGAGAAAAACAGAGCAAAAAACAGATGCCAGGATTTAAGGGAATGTAAACAGATGTAAAGCTTAGGACGGATGGAGTGCATGCAAAGGTGATGTTTGTTCACAGTATTTCCTAGTTTAAGAGCAATTGTTAAAAGTAGATGATCTCATGAACCTGAAGGAGAAATTATATAAACATAGACAAAAGCTTTGGCTCTTTTGATGGGCATCAGAAGAGAAATGTGTTTGAAATTTTCCATCTCAGACCACCTAATTTTAATTTCAGCTCCTGGGGATTTGGTTAAACAGCAAGTTCCTAGATATCTGGTCTTTACAGACAGTGTGCGAATGGATTGGGTTTTGCCGCGAATGCAAGTGGGACCTGTGCCAGCTTAGGCTATTGGCCTCGGTTAAGACAGCCTAATCCTTTTAAAGGGCTTTAATACCTACCAGTACACGTGCTTAACCATTGTGAGCAGCAGGTGACTGAAACAATTTTGAACAATAGTGTACTAACATTTGAGTAAAGATTTCCATGCAAAACATCCACATATAATTGTGAATTTGACATATCTTTTATCTCCAGGCCTACAAGATAACCCTTGGTTCTGTGACTGCAAAATCTCCAAGCTGATCGAGATCTCCAAAATGACCGACACGCCAGTGGTTCTTATGGACCTTTTCCTGACCTGCAGTGGGCCAGAAAACCTGGCAGGTGTCCTCTTTCAGCGCGCAGAACTGGACAACTGTGTCAAACCATCAGTCATGACTTCGGCAACCAAGATCACATCTCCTCTGGGCAGCAATGTTCTCCTGCGGTGCGACGCTACTGGCTTTCCAACGCCTGCTCTTTACTGGGCTAAGACAGATGGCTCACCAGTTAACAACACTGGTAGGTAGTGATTTTAAGGAGAAAAATCAAAGATAAACTTTCTTACTTCATGGAGAAAAACCTTAAAGTCACCATTAGAGCTCCAGCGAATTATCTATTGATTATTTTCTTTTACTCAAATTAACGATTACTTAAATAGGCTGAAGAAAATGTAAATATGTGTAGACATGTCTGAAAATGATAAACAACTTGTCCTTTATTCTAAAAGAGGCTGAAACCACAGCCACAAAATGTATAAAAGGAAAAGGACAAATGATCTATTTAGAAATGACAATGATGGAAGAAATTAAAGCTTTGTAAAGGGAACAAAGCTTCTACTCTGGAAAAAATATCAAAGGGAATAGCTCATGTAATCAATTCTAATATATTAATCATTTTAGCTGTTGTCACCATCACCATCTGTCATGTTTCTCTATTTTTTCCAATCTGTGTTTTGCTAAATGCAAGAGGAAAATTTATTTTTAAGATGTGGTCTATGTTGATCTTTCTCTTGTTATTCACTCTTCAGTCCAAGAGTCACCTGCAGACGGCGTCCGGTGGTCCATTATGAGTTTGCATGGGATAGTATTCAAAGACGCTGGGAACTACAGCTGCAAAGCAAAGAATGTTGCCGGCAGCATAGAAGCCACAATTTCCCTCTCGGTTGCCGGCACCATCAGTACCACCATGCCTCCGCTGAGCTCCAGCTCAGTCGGGACCGGCCCACCCAGCCAAAACACGACAGTCACTCCTCCGGTGATCGTTCCAAACTCCACTCTTCTCACATCAACTGTTCCGCTCAGAACATTAACAACGCCAACCCCACCTCCCAAAAAAGCAAGACCCACTCAAAGCAACATCATGCAGAAAACCACCCCAAAACAAAGAAAAAAACCAATAAAAACTATCGAAGAAGCTGCAGAAAAAGATCCTGTCATTGACCCCTACACCTTGGGTAATGTGGAGGACAGTGGGCAAAACCAGCTCTTCATGATCATGAGCGGCATCGCCTGCGCTTTGGTTTTACCTCTCATCGCGTTGCTCATCTACAAAATTCTGGCTCTTTACTGCAAAGGGCAAAATGTCGACGCTGATGAAGAGGAGCTGGAGAAGGAGAGCTACGTCAAATTTGAGACTATTTCGATGAAACAGAGGGCTATGAACTCACATCCAGCAGAACTATGGGCGAGGCGGCAGACTCAGGAATCAGAGCGAATGCTCCTCTGCTCCAGGTCAAGCATCGATTCTCAAATGACCTATAAGAGTGACAGTTCCCGCTCCGAGTATCTCTGTTGACAACAGTCAATGGACACTGTATCTTGAACAAAAACAAGTTTTTATGCCTTTCAGACTTTAATGGCCGACAGATGATGGAATTATTTAACAAAAGTACTTGGAAGATTTATCACTATTTTTGATGTTGTTGATGTTGTTGTGGAAGGGATGACTGAAAAATGGTTTGCCATTTTTTTTAAAGAGTACTTTTTTATTTTAAGTTTTAATTACATAAATCAAAGTACACATTTTTAAAGATTCACATAGAAATTAGTGGAACTGAGTTTAATACAAAAGGTGCCCAGAAATTATTGGGTCATCCACGCCCTTATTAATCTTTAAGGCCTTATATTTGAGTACCAAGTCTGAATGGCTGCCACATCAGATGTTAACTAAAAAGTCCAACTCTGATTCCAAGAGTATTTCTGGACTATTCTATCAGTGAGTGGACGCAGGAAGCTTGCACGCTGCTTCTGTAACACTTCCAGTCTGTTTGAATGTCTAGATGGTTTTGGAATCACTGCTGTACTGAACAAATAGCCAGACCAGTAGCCGTGTGTGGTGTGTAAACCTAAACCTAATGCCAAAGTGTCACGGGTAAAAAAGAAATATACTCCATGGTGTCAAAATAAGATCAAATATCGACATCCAATCACTTTACAACATATTCCCTGCTTCAAGGATCAAGCAGATGATTGCCTTAATTGACAAAAAAGGACGAATGTTATGAGCAGTACTGTGTAAGACAATGCAGTACTGATAAAATTTGCCTGTCTCTATGACATAGTCTTTATATTTTACAACTGTTTTTAATAAACTTTTTTCAGTTCTGCATTCATTGCTCCTATTTCTTTCTGTACAAGAAAATAATTAGATGCTGAATACATTTTCCAAATTGGAAAACAGTGGCAATGTGAGGGATGTGGCAACATGTACATTGCGATATTTGCCAGTATAAATTGTGTGATTCAACTTGACCGCTCGTGTGAATTACAATTTTCTTTGCCATGTCCCAGGGTTTATATCCTGGGAAAAAGGGTCACCTCAGACTGCTAACATTAGTCTGGAGACAAGGGAGCTGCCTCAGCTGTGTAAATCTCCTGCAGCCGTTCTACAAGGTTACCAATGACGTTGTGGCTGACAATATGCTAGTCATAGAGGGTATGAATAGAGGTCTTGCTCCGTGGAGCCTGTTAGTTGTTCTCCTGGGTAAAAGGAGGACAAACAATTTAAGGGTCAATCTGCTCCACTTCAGCCCTCCCTTCTCTTAAAATTACTCATTCCAATGATTCTCCCGGAAGCCAGATGTTCTACAAACTTACTGACTTTTCATTTAAACACAAAACAAAAGTGGCCAGTGAGTGAGACTGTACGTGGATGCCTTTGCTAAATGGCTTAGAGGGGGGGGAAATTGACTATGAGAGGACAATTTTACTCCAAGGAGAAAAGATAAACTCATGCTTGTGCATCTGGCAGACACAAAATCTCCATCCATCCTGTCAGGAGGACGTGGGTCAGGGTCAGTGGGTGGAGTAAGATGTTATTACGGGACCTCTCTTTGGCGCAGCCTCATTTGTTGCATATTCTACATTCTGCAGGAGAGACTGAAGGCAGTTTAGAGGAGTGCTTGCCCCAGTGTTAGACTCGCATGTGCAATATTTACCACGGAGGTGTCAGGAATTTCAATCTTTGCTTCCAAAACAGACCAGCAGCCACAGTGGGGAGTTAGGTGTAGGAGAGGTGTTCTTTCTTTTTTTTTTTTTTTGTTTGACACTGTATCTTCTCCTCTACCACCACCTCAGTGGGGTGTGTGTGCCTGGTAGTTGTGTGTCCAGCATGTAACAGTGGATTGCGGAAATAAGGATGCCACCAGCCCGTACGCAAGAGTTACTTTCTAGGATTTCACGCGTGAAAGTGCTGCGAATGGAGACGTCCACCTAACAAAAACACCCAAAAGGTGAAGACAGAGCACAAGGATTATGCTGACGGCAACAATCACGGCAGTGCTTCTCTATCTGTCTGTGCAAAGCTCAGGAGCCTCAGCCCTCGGGGCAGCATGTTGTTGGGCTGTCGTGAGCGGAAGAAAGCGGCTGCTGCGTGAGGTAAGTTTGGGAACCGAAAAAAGCAGCTGACATACATAGCGGCTGTGTGTGTGTATATATGCATATTATATACTGACAAAATGTGTATGTATATATATATATATATCCATAAAGTGACATATATATATATATATATGTATATATATATATGTGTATATATATATATATATATATACATATATATATACAATATACACATTTATATTTACATTATATATATATATATATATATGTATATTACTTATATACATACATATACATACATGCATTCATGCAAGTGTGTATATAAATATGTATACATACGTTAAGTTTCAGTTTGTTAGGCTACTTGCATTTTCACTCATATATGTGTAAAAAAATAAATTCAAATAAGAGAATTCATGGGAACCTTTTTTTTTTTTTAATGTGAGTAGGACAAGTAGTAAGGGTAGGCCAAGGTCAAATAATTTAGAATGGGAGAACTGCCCTAAAAGTTTGAACTCTCCTGAGAGTGTCAAATCCAACAACCCGACAGGGTTAATGTCACATTGACCACGATGTGAACCTGTCAATAATGATTCATCTTCATGTCTCCTAGCAACTCAGCACCATATATTTCATTATGTTGTTTGTCTGGTGCTTCCTCATTGTTTAATTCATTCCAAGGAGTAAAGAGCTGTTTCCATGGTTGCACATGTAAATGTTATGGCCATGACGGGGTGGAGAATTCTGGTGATAGTTTAAAATGTCACAGGCATGACCTAGTGGAATGGACATAGGTGTTATCCTTTACTTTTTTTTTCCTAGTTCACTGATTATGGATTCTAAAGTTATTTAAGCTCCTCCTCGCAACAACAGACTTCTTTGACTATCATGTATTTTAACACATTTACTCCAAAGCACCTTCAGAGTTAGAACCTGGTGCAAGCAAGCAGTCAAAGTCGTGATAGTCAATCATGACTGAGCAAGACCTAAGGAGAGTACAGAGTGATGAACGCATTGAGATGATCACACATTAGAAATGAAAAAAAAATATATATATATATATATATATATATATATATATATATATATATATATATATATATATATATATATATATATACATATATATATATATATATATATATATATATATGTGTGTGTGTGTGTATTTAAAAAGTATTTTTGATGCAATTCTGTGAAGCTGCACAGCCCTTCCTGATCTTTGGCCACGGTAAAGCCATTCATCGGATGGACCTTGATGGGAAAAACCAGAGGAGGCTCGTTACCCGGGTGGGAGGCACTATTCTGCTCGACTTTCATTTCAGAGAAGAGACGGTTTACTGGGCCGACAGAAACACCGGGGTCATCCACAAAGTAGCTGTGAGGGGAGCACGCAGACAGGTGATTACATAACCTGACTCCACTCGGGGGCGGAGCCATGTTTTTGACTGAGAAATGGCCCGATCATTTTAGAATGTTTGTTTGTTTCAGAAACTCTACTCGTCTGACAAACATATATCCGGCCTCGCGGTGGATTGGATTGGAAACAGTGTATACTGGACCAGTATGGAGAAGGGAAAGATCAAGACGATGGATAAAAACGGAAAGAACGAAAGGACTCTCGTTAGACACTTGACCCAGCCCAGTTCCATAACTGTTGATCCTATTAACAGGTGAAAAAAACATTTCTGAATTACTCATTGGGAATTATTCTTTTTTTGCTGCAAACAAAACAAGAGTGCGGGACGGGGTGTTTGAATAACTTGAATTCATGGGCTATATGTAGCAACTCCACCTTAACACAAAATCCCTGCTTTTGCAGGTTTCTTTTCTGGTTGTCCACCGGAACTTCTTCCAGCATCCAGCGCTCAGACGTCACAGGCAGGATGAAAACTACACTCATCAAAACAGACCAAGACCTAAAAGCACTGACAATAGACAGAGCGGGAAGACGACTGTTCTGGGTTCAGTTTGGTTCGCTAGGAGAAAGTGCTATCGCCTCAAGTGATTACAGCGGGCACGGCCTGCATATCAAAGAGCAGCCGCTGCAGTAAGCAATTCTCTACTTTATTCTTGCAAAACATTTTAAGGAATAGATTGAATATAAATCAGCCCGATAATGCACTGTGCGTTGTTTGTCAGGTCTCGGGCAGTGGGGATATCGATTTTTCTTGAGCACTTGTACTACAATGACGCCGCATCGCTGGTTATAAAACAAATAAACAAGTACGCTGGTGGAGAGGCGGTGAGCGTTAACATAAAACCAATGGCCAGGCCCCCTGTCGAGATAAAGGTGGTTCATGATCTCAACCAGCCGATGGCCGACTCTCAGACCTCAGGTCAAGGCAAAACTCACGTTTATGTCATTTTAGATACAAACAGAAACAATACTGAAAGAAATTAACTATGAAATTAATTCAACAGGATGTGACAGTCACAGTGAGAATTGTGTGGACGTGTGTTCCGGTCTGGGCGAGCGTGGCACCTGTCAATGCAGCACTGGATTTACTCTCAGTGGGCAAGGAACACATTGTGAAGGTTGGGATCAATACCTTTTAAGCAATATTTACATTATTCACCAACAATCAAAGATCTTTGGTTGGATGGTGTTATGTCTACCATGACGACCAATCAAGTTTTGTGTCTTTTGGTTCTGTTTGCCACAGATATAAATGAGTGTGCACTGTGGAATCACGGATGCTCCCTTGGCTGTGAAAACATCCCGGGATCCTATTCCTGCACCTGCCCTGGAGGATATGCTCTACTTCCTGACAGGAAGACATGTCAAGGTTGGGTGGAGACAAACTTGGATCCATGTTGATTATCAAAAAAATCAACTAATGTGCCATTCTAATTCATTCATTCAGTCGTCTCTGATATAGACACTCATGCATAAGGGGGGATTTAAATTAAAAGCTTGTATAATGTATTCCAGGATATAAACTCAACCATCCAAGCATATATCATAATTTCTATCACTGCTTGTGCTGCAGCGTTGCTGGAGTCTATCCCAGCTATGTTCGAATAATGGCGGCCTACATCCTTTACACGTCACCAGTTAAAAACAGTGTCAACTCACAGACAGACAAACAGCCAATCGCAATCACACAACTGCCAATTTAGAGTTGCCAATCAGCCTGAGGTGCATGTTCTGGGACTGTGGGAGGAAGTCGGAGCAGCAGGAGAACCCATGCAGACACAGGCAGAGCATGCAAAGATACTAACTTCCATCCATCCACTGCATGTAATTTCGAATGATTTGTTGAGGCGAGTTAAACGACATTCTGTGTGAGGCATTGGGGGAAGGGTGCTGCAATGACTTATCGCTATCATTTCACTACAAGGTCTCTCATTGGTGCTCTGCAGCTACTCCGGCTTCCTCCCACAGTCCGAGAACATGCACACTAGGGAAACTGACTATAAATTACCACGTGGGTGTTCCAGTGCGAATGCTTGTTTGTCTCCAAATGGCCAGCCCTGGGATGAATGGGTAAACTGGTCTGGGTGCAACTTGTGCGGAAAAAAAGAGTGGAACATACATCCTGAATGTCTGGAGGTGTCATAGAAATTGGCTCAATGTCTTGACCTGCACTTTGAGCGTCTCTCTGTGTTGCGATCCCACCTCGTCTCTTTCGTGGCACTTTGAACGGTGGCATTTGTCCCCTAGACACTACTTTGACCTGACAGAGACTATAAAAAGGCCAGGTCAAATATAAGACGTCCCCAGCTAGACACAGGAGAGCTGTCAATTGTGTGTCAGGTTAGTTGGGTCACAACACTTTGTCGCTAAATGTCTGTCGGCGTTTTGGCTCAACAAACCCAGGAAGGAAGGGCTAATTTTCTTTCTTTACGTGTCAGTTTAGTGATTCGCTCTTTTTTAAGACTATTTTTTCCATGTGGTGTTTGGATGGGTTTGTTTTCGCTCAACTAGGTTTCCCCACATAGCCCGCGCACTGCGTCTCGCATTCTTTCTCCGGGATAATGCAGGTCTGTTGTCTGCATCCATAACAACAGCTTCCTTATTGGCGAACAGATACCCCAGAAACAAACATATGCATAACAATCACTGCGGAATGTAGTATCAGCATTTAGTCACTGATAATTTAGTCAAATGTTCTGTGATTTTATCTGAATTCTGAATTTTTTTCTGAATTCTGAAATCTTATAATTTCTATATTCTTTCTATAGTTTGCTTATGTCATCTCAGAAAAAACTGTATCATAGTTTCTGCTTTATACTGGGTTTTCCTGTTAGTGAGACGCTAGATGGGACAACAGTTTTTTTTTTTATTCCTCACAAGCCGGAAATGCCTTCCATGCAGCAACAGCAACGCATTACGTCGCCATCCTAATCCCTCCCCTCTCCCGTAATCCCGCAGCTGCGAGGCTGGAGCAGCGGAAGTCTCGCGAGCACAGTGAGATTAGGTGGCGAGGTGACATTTGCAAAAGGGAACATATCTGGTCAGCAGCTTTGTGCGTCTAAGCTGTTTAGCAGACAAGCTTCACACCGAGGTCTACCAGAGAGAAAAATGCAGCCAAAATAACAGGGCAGGGCGGGAGGCAAAACAGAGACTTAATGCGCGGGGGGGGCATTTTCAACGACTTTAAAACATCAGGAAAGTATTAGGACATAGTTATTGTCACTGCCAAACACACAGTTTATGCACTATAAGAAAAGAAATTATAATCCTTTGAATAATTTAAATACATTTACAAACCTATGTGTACCAGTTCGTTTCGAACTGGTCTTCCGCTGGCTCAGTCCCTAAATATATATGTATCAAATATATTTAGTTTTTTCAGAATGTTGTTGAGTATATTCAGTGTTTTTAGTAGTTTTTTAGTATTTAATAGTTTTCTGTGTGTCATTAAGTTTTATTGTACAGAGTTGTTTGTATTTATCTTACTGATTGGCATGTTGCATTTGTGAAACTTCAAATGATGCAGTTCTAATAACTTTTTAGTTATATACAATGTTTTGCAAAGACAATGGGCAGATACAGGAAATCGTCCACTGCGCCTTCAAACCTCAGCTTATGTCCAAAAGCTGTCAGACACATTTGGTACCTCCCCTTAGATCAAACCTTCTACTGCGGGTCATTTCTGCCTTCATCACACTTTCACCTCCTGAAATGAAGTCAGGTTTAGACCTCAGCGAGGTATTTCCCCAAGAAGAGAACTTCAAAGGGGCAGCCGCGTCTTCTTCAACCTCATCTGCATGTGTTTCTGATTTCTCAGCCTGCCGAAGCTCATCATTAACAATGTTAAATGTGCTTCTTGGTTTGACAGAGATCATTCCATGCAATGGCAATGCCACCAACTGTGGCCATGGATGCCTCATGACAGGTGAAGGGTCTGTGTGCGTTTGTCCTGAGGGATCTTTACTACAGGACAATGGAGACGGCTGCACTGGTACGGCCTATAATGCAGTTATTGGCTCATATGTGTCTGTGAATTATTAGTAGTGGTTAATATAAGCATACAAATGTGTGCACGAGGTACAAAATGTGATAGAATAGCTGCAAACCGGAAAACAAAATATCCTAAAGTAGTAATGTTTGCAGACATTCTTGTTTATTATTATGACAATATTTCTACATAATGATTTTTAAACTTTTAAAAATTCTGTTGCCAGCTGACACGCCGACTAGCTGATATGGTCAAAAGATTTAATGTGCCATCCTGTTCCAGGCTGTTCGTCTGAAGACAGAGGTGGCTGCAGTCAGTTATGCATTCCGGTCACTCCCACTAGGTGGCAGTGTGACTGCCTGCCAGGCTACCAACTCCACCAAGATGGCAAGCGCTGCATTGCCTCAGGTGAGTCACAATAGGGCGAGAACAAGGTGAAATGACTAGCCTCGCATGAACAAATTTCCAGTGAATACAGCCCTGAATATCTTCTTGTTGTTCTTCTTTAGTTGCCATTTGAATAAGGCAAAAACAACAAACTTCAAAAAGTTTTCCTTTTGTTTTTTGTAACTCACTTCAGTACATAATGGTAAAATATTTGTCTTTTCTCCAGGACCACCAGCTGTCCTCCTTGTTGCCAATCTGGTGGAGGTGCGACAGATTCATCCTGATGGAAGCAGTGATGGGACTCTTGTTGAGGAGCCCAGAGGAACCATCATCGCCTTGGACTACGATCCCGTCCAAAAACATGTAAGGAGGGATTTTTATCTTTTCTTTTTCTTATCTCACATCTGTGGTAAGAATCAGAAAAAGAAGACTACTGATTGATTTCAAAAACGGGATGATATCAGAGGTCCTCGCCGTGAGGAAACGTACGTACTGTAGATATCTACTGACATCTAGTGGACAGAATGCGGAAGCAAGAATTGGTGAGAGGTCACTCACTCACTTACTGGCTCATCCATCCACACAGGCCTCTGCACCACTGAGCTGGCCTTGAATTGTTTAAGTTTAACATGTTCCACATTTTCCAAGAAAATGCCATTATTATGTTTATTATTAGTCGTAGTATTTTTGATTACTATGTAAAATTGCTGTGCTTGTGCTCCGTCTCCATACATTTTGAAGGTGTACTTTGCGAGCCAGAGAACGATTGAGCGGATTGATTTTCACGGTGGTTCAAGAGAAGTTCTTGTCTCTGAGGATCTGGACGCTCCGGAGGGGCTGGCTATTGACTGGGTCCATCGCAGGATGTACTGGACAGACACAAGGTGTGTCATGAAGCAGTCATGTTTTTCGTATGATTTTCCAAAATGACAGGACTAAATCTCCACCGCAGTAGTATAACTATTGGGGCCATTTATAGATGACTCCAAATTAGGGTTTTCATTTATTTATTTTCATGTATCTATTTTATTGTTCATTTATCTATCTATTTATTTATTTATTTATTATTTATTTTATTCCCTTACCAGCCAGTCAACAGTTGAATGCAGTAGCTTGGCAGGGCTGAACAGGCAAACGATTCTAAGCCAAGGGTTGGAAAAACCAAGAGGAATCGCTGTTCATCCCCTGGCAAAGTTAGTGGTCGCCTCTGTTCTCGCTGCCGTTTCACTTCTAAGTTTCTGCGTTCACGATGTTCTCCTTCCGCCTTTGAGGAAGCTGTTCTGGACCGACGTCGGAGTCCAGCCCAGAGTGGAAAGAGCCTCTTTGGAAGGTGACGAGCGCATCGTCATCGCCAACACTGACCTGCTGTCGCCCAGCGGCCTGGCCATCGACTTCACGGAGGAGCGCCTGTTCTGGTGCGATCAGAGAAGAGGCGTGGTGGAGAGCGCCGCCCTGGATGGCTCAGCCCGACAGGTTCTGTTGGGCAAGCAAGTAGGTGAGGCTTGTGTTACACACACACACACACACACACACACACACACACACAGACGTGCACGTGCATGTCATTAAAAGGGGTCCTGTTATGGAAAAACTGTTTTTTTTTCACTTCTTTATTAAGTCTTTTTGCATTACTGGCATGCCAACTAGCACACCAAGTTCGAAAAACGACAAATGTGAAATTCTACGTGGGCTGAATTTTTACAAGTCATTGAGCTGAAAACGACCCGTTTGGATTTTGGTCGACTTTCTATGTCACAGGTCTAGCTTATTACCACAGGAACACATCTACAGACCTTTTTTTTTATGTGAGCAAATTTTCCGCATTAGTGCAAGTAGCCATCTTCCCCACTAGCTAGTAAAAGCAGTGAATGGCTGGCCAATCAGTTGAGAGTGGGCTGTCCCAAGTTGGAGCTACGGATGAAACCGGTGGGGTGTGGGGGGAGGGAGGAGGAGCCTGAACAGCCTCCTCAGGCTGAGTGAGAGAAACCAATGTTTTGTAAAAGGCCGGTACAACTCAAACTAGCTCATTTTTGACCAAACAAACCTTGTAGACAATCTGGATCTGGAAATATCCATAACAGGGCCACTTTAGGTACAAATACAGTCCCCAATAGTACTCTTAACTCATGATATAGTGAAATCATCTCTTCCTTACCGTGCTTTTCCATTTTCAACCCAGGTCGCCCTTTCGGCCTCGCCGTGTTCGAGGACAGGCTGTGGATCTCCGACCAGGAGCAGCAGCAGCTGAGGAGCGTTCACAAGCGAACCGGGAAAACGTTGCAGCTCATTCGCAGCAACATGGTGCAGCCCGCCTCCGTCGTGGTGGTTCATCCCCTGGCAAAACCGGGTACGCAGGAGCGACATGGTGAAGTTTCACTACCAGAAAACAGATTCAAAATTCAGTGCGACTGATAATCTGATCTGCTGTATGTCTTCTGATCTTGGGCACAAGCAGGAGCAGACGCTTGCCTCCACTTAAACGGCGGCTGCGCGCACGTCTGTGCGAGCGAACTGGGATTCACCCGCTGCTCCTGCCTGCCACATCACGTCCTGTCAGCTGACGGAGCGTCTTGCTTGCCAGCCGGTGGCAAGAACAAAACTACAGGTGATTTATTTTAGTAGGTACAACCAAACAAGAACACAGCCATGCACTGGTAGGAGCAGATATCTGCCAATACTTGGGAAAACAAATAAATATCTGCCTTTTCTTTATGTAGAGTCTGGAGATGACGTTGCCACTGATTTAACGCCAGTCAAAAATGAAATATTTGACGAGGAGAGCAGAACCCAGATGAGCTCAGAGCCGCCAACAGAAGGAACTAACGCTGATGAAGGCTTTGGTGCCGGCAGTGAGTCGGACCCCTTCACAGACAAGATGGTTTCAGGTGACAGCGAACCTCTCGTCACGTGTTTGTTGTCTTTTGTCGTCATTAATCTATCAGAGCATTTTAAAAGTGTGCGCTTTCTATTATGACTCATTGTTATGCAAGAATTCCAGTTGGCAAACTGTCTGTTTGCCTCCAAACGACAAACAAAAAACTTTATTAGCAGTTTTTCCCTTCCAAACCCCCCTTTTTTCAAAGCTACGGCACTTTTCTCTTCTCCTCTTATCAGACCAGCATGACTGTTCCTCGCTTCACTGTGACGTGAATGCGCAGTGTCTGCTGAACGCCGGCACCCTGGCCTGCCGCTGTCTGGGAGGATTCACAGGTGATGGGCAGGTGTGCGTGGGTGAGTGCTTCATCTCGTGTCACCTCTCAAATTTCCAGCATGTCACATATTAGTCCATTCATAGAATCCTGCTCTCTGCTCGCTAGAGATGGAGACGCCGCCGCCGACCAATCAGCTTGCAGATGCCACCAGCCGCCAGAACAACAGCAGCAGCAGCAGCAGCACAGGGCAGAGCTGCCCCTCCAGCCACGAGTCCTACTGTCTTTACGAGGGCGTCTGCTTCTACTACCCGGATATTGAGTCCTACGCTTGCATGTAAACATCTAAAAAAAAAAAGAGAGAGATTCACACAAGTCGCTCATCTTTCCAAAAACGGTTAAGAAGTGGTCACTTGCAGAATATAACCCGCTTCAATATGACTTCAATATAACTGAAGCAGTAATTTAAATTATGTATTTGTAGGCAGTATATTGAGCTTTTCCCAGTATGAAAATCTTAAATCAAATTTTACACACTGGACCTTTTAGGACCACATGCTTTGGAAGGCCACGACAAATCAGTGCACCGCACCTTCAACGACCAGCGGGTGTCACTATTGTTCCATGCACGCAGCGATGAAGGCCATCGCTGCATGCAGTTCATAAACCTTTCATATTTATAAACTTAAAGTACAAAATATTATAGGTGGAGAAATATTTAGGTTTAAATTCATCCACAGCAGAATGTTTGATTTACTCTTCTAACATGTGATGCGATATTGATATATTTTATTAGTTAAAATCATATTATGTCAGGCGAAACATCTTGAGCCTTTTTACCTAGAAAGAAATGCTTTTAAGAAAGTAGAACTGTCCAAGACAACTCATGGATGTGCAACCCGTTGCAGCTGCGTGGCCGGCTACATGGGCGAGCGCTGTCAGCTCAGCGACCTGGAGTGGTGGGACCTCCAGCAGTCCGAGGAGGAGAAGAGAAGGAACGTGGTCATCGCTGCCTGCATGGTGGTCTTCGTCTCCCTGCTGTCCATCGTCGCATGTTTCACCTACTGCTACGGGTGAGGAGGCCCTTTTGAGACATTGAGAGTGGTTAGCGGGTGAGCAACAAAGTGTGGTTGCAGGAGCTCAGGGGTTACAGCTCAACCTGAGAGCTCATCACAGCACGTAATTCAAAAGGTTGGCAAAGAGAGAACAAGTGTGACATGAAGTTGGCGGGAGGGGAGGTCACTGGATAAAACACTGCTGCCAGTCTGCCAGGTTGGAATCAGTCCTCCCTCATACCAGGGAGTAAATGGGATGTGAACCAGATATCCGTCAGTGTGCTGGTAGTCTAAGGAGGTGGATCGCATACCAGCTGGTAATGCACGTCGAAAATGGAAGGATGGTGCGTACTCAAGGATGTAATTACACGAGCTAATCAGTGTGCCCAGAGCGCTAACGAGCTAATGGCCTTGCTTCTCTCACCTCTAGCTTAAAAATACAAATCACACTCCGAGCACGCCGGAGGTGGCAAGGCATTTAACCGCGGCTGCTGCAGAATGTTGCTTACGTCCCTTGTTCACATTTATTTCCTTTTCTGGGTTGGCGACTCGGCAGGCGGATCGTGCCTGTGCGAGGCGGCCTGTGTCAGCAAGCGGGCACAGCCTCAGCAAGTGTAAATGCAGATATCACACATAAGTCACCCTTGACAGTTGAAGTAAGATGACAGTCGAAACAAATCAGGGAGGTAGGCACCTGCGAGTAAGGGAAGTCTGAAAACAGCTGAGCCAGGAAGTCAATGACAATTTGATGCATTATACAATTAACTTTTTAATAAAGAGGAAAGTTGTAGCATAAGTGCAGAGTAAATCTATTGATTAAAAAAAAAACTACTGTAGGTGGAATCGTCTTCAGTGTAATTTTCTTACTAATGTGTCTGTCTTATTTTTTTAAATCATAATATAACTATTGTTTTTCATGAATCTGTCCTTGCAATATGAAAAATATCAAGCCCAATATATATATATATTTTTTTTTTTAAAAGATGATTCTTCTCGATACTTGCATCATGTCAGGAAATGAATAAAGCGGCATCACTGCACAGTGTCCATCAAACGCAGAGCGACAAGAGTGGCAGATCGCATGTGGAACGGCTGTGGGTAACGGAGAGAAGCACACAAAAAAAAGAAAGAAAGATAAACTTCTGCCTGTTGTTCCCCCCTCGAGGCGGCTCTAAGTAGCTGATTTGTCTCACGGTTGTTCCGCCTTCGGGCTCGCAGAAGAGGCCGTCAACACTACTCACACTCCCGGACTCACAACAGAGTGCAGGCAACTCCCCTCCCACCCGCTGCATCCTCATGCTTTGAGTACAACTCCCCCCCCCCCGACCCAGCCCCACCCCCCGGTGGAAGTAGCACGCTTTCAATTACATGCTTGGTTTAGCTTGTTCTACAGCAATTACACGTAGAAATAGGTCATTTCTCAGCTACAGAATGGAGCCGCTGAGGTATGACCCCGGTGGAAACGCTGCACGGCCGCCAATACCTCAGCTTCAAATTGCCTTCTGCACTTGACTGCGAGTGCGCTTACGCAATTTTTTTTTAATTTTTTTTTTTTTTACTACTGCCCCTGCCCAAAGACTGGCAGTGTTTCTGTAAGCTCAAGCTTATAAAGACACAATTTGTTTCATGTTTCATGTATTTTGGGTCTTCTCAGTTCAATCCAGATCCGCTGGGAACACACACAAGTCCACCTGCACCGAGGCACTGAATCTGCTTGAGTCTTTTTCAGTCAAAAATGGATAAATATATTTGCATGCATGTGTGAAAACAAGGACGGGATCAAATCACTGATTTGTTGGTTAACAATGTTAAGTTGAGTTAAAGAAGCGCCATCATGCTCCTTTTGTCAACCGCACAGAGCCAAGAAATTCTTCCGCAAACATCCCTCAGTGGACAACATCAGTGAGACCAGTGTGACAGATGAGAGCGTGTCAGAGTTGTCCAGCGGTACCCGGGTGAGTCAGTCGCCGTTTAAATATCAGTGTAGAAGCCGTCCATGCTTGGTCACACTCTCTAGAAATGCCTGTTAATGTTAAAAGAAAAAAATGGTTATAATCCAAATATTATAACCCAATCTACATCCAGCCTAGTTAATGCTTCACTTCAATCAGATTCCAAAGACTTGGCACCTGCTGCACTTCAAACCACCAATCAACCTTATCTGAAATCAAAGTGGTTATGAACATGTTTGTCATAACAACAGCTTGCGTGGTCACTAATGAATGCTTCCAGCGCCGACATGCTGGCTCACGGGGACAGGACAGGTTCTGGCTTCACTAAACTTTCCAAAGGGTTTTCCTGTGACAGAGCGAGTTGGAGAGCAGCTTTCCCACCAGGCCATGACAGCACAAGAGAGGAACCGAGGCTCTACTGTACTGATGATGCAGCTCTTCTCTTCTTACCCCACAGACCTACACAGCAGGAGAAAATGGAGTGGACGGAATTTTCATCCCCGTCCTAGGAGTCCCTGCGAGAAGCGTCTCTTCATTCTCTGCTTCAGAAGCAGGTAGCTGAACCTCCCCACCCCCCACACACACACACACACACACACACACACACACACACACACACATCAAGAGACAGAGATTCCACAACAGTCGGCCTGTTGGTCACCGCTTCCTCTGAGCCCCTCGACAAAACTCTTGTAGTCAAAACAATAAAAACTGGAAAACATGTTTCTCAATTTCTCCCCTCTCGTTTTTCCAAAACCAGGTGAAAATCCAATTCCTGGTGACTGCGAATCGCCGTCCAAACACAGCAGCGGTTATGAGTGTTCTGCCTTTTTATTGGATACCACTAACATCCACCACTGCAGTCCTCCTGCCAACACTTTGAGTACTTTTACATCATTCAAACCTCCGCCGCACTCAGAGAGTCCAGGCATAGAGGCGGCAACGTCTGCGTCGACCACAGAAATCCAGTGAAAGAAATACCTCACAAAAAAGTGGATGCATCACCAAAGGTAAAAACCTCTGCAAGAGGAGAATAAAATATGTGGCAGTTCTGGCACAAGAAAAAACAACTTATCTGGCCTCCTCCTGTCAACCACGTAACAAACCAGACCATCTCCAGTTATATTTTATAATAATATGTGTCTTGCAGACTTTGCAAAGATTACAGCAGCATGGACAGTGGAAGAATGAAGTGATACAGAAGAAGTGAGAATGACAGGAGGAAGAAAATACAATTGTAATGCCAGAGATTTGATGCTAAAAAAAAATAATTTTAGTTAAAAAAAAAAGAAAAAGTAAAACAATGGTTCAAATCTGCTGGTTAACATATTAACAGAGGCTCCTAAAGCTAAATGTTTCAAAAATAATTTGGGCTTTTTTTCTTGCATTAACTGTTTAGCATGTGTGCAAAGGCCTTAACCTATGACTCAGTTTCAAGCCCCAGACAACAACTGTGAGGAGTCTGTGAGCATGTTAACTCTCTGCAACTAACCTGGTGAATTGTGATATTGTTGTCAATCCCTATATTTATTTTTATACAAAAAACTATGTGCCACAGCTCTGTAAACGTTGTTGAAGCAGGATGCTGCACAGATTATTTCCAGCAAATATTTAGACTAGAATTTTAAAAAAAATGAGGCCATTAATGTCAATTAATAAAATCACATGTTGGAAAATATGAACCCTTTTTTAAATATCTTGTTCTTGATTGCTATTTTATAAGCCCTCAATTGCTGATGCTCCTCTGTCCTACGGAAAATCAAACGCTCCAGTGGTGTTGGCGCCAACACCATCTGCCAGCAGCAACCCCTCATCTGTCTGTCTCTATTTCTGTCCATGTCTGCCACATTCCGCCTCAAGGTTGACTGGGAATCATTCACGGAGGGACTTTCTGCCTCTTTGTTTTGAAAGCACTGACAGGAGATGGAGCACTTTCGCTCAAAGTGAAAGAAGAAAAAGAAAAACATCAGGGGCCAAGTCGTTATTGATTCTCCCAGCAGTAGACACTTATCTATATAAGGTGGCCTCCATTAGGACTAAGAGATGGGTGAGAGGGCCGCACTAAACAACAGCAGCAGCAGGAGCGGTCAGCTAAAGATGAAATTGGGGCCTGGTGTCAATTTCTTTTATATTACACTTCAATTGGGGCAACAAGAGGCCAATAGAGTCAGTGACACTGTAAGTAATATGGGCCTCAAGAGGTCTCCATCTTCTATCATTGTTAACAGGGCGACTGGTATGGGTTTAAAAAAAGAAAAAAGAAAAACATAGAGCGATAGTTGGTCCCTCAACTCAAACTGATGCAAAGGTCACCCCAACAAAACTCTCTGTCTTCTCACTGGTATGACTCCTTTAATTTCCATCTATTTCCAGTTTGTTTTGGAGACGAGTTGACTGGCGATGCACAATCCGCACCCAAAGGGCAGCAGGTCGATTGGCATCAGGCGCGGACGCCAGCTGAAACAGGCGCCGCTTGTTTTTTTCCCATGTAACACGGCCGATCTGTTGTCTTGCACGAATTTGGCTTGTCGGTTAATCGAGGTCGAACCCCCGCGCGGTTATCGGCAGGGCAAAATCACGCTTGGCTCTCGAAGGTGTGTTTGCTTAGGCCAGATGTTGCCGCTATGGTCTGCCAAAGAGACTAACCTCATTCCTTAATGCCACCCCAAGTGGAGCGATTGCGCATCAGTTGATAGTCTTATCCGATTTGCCTGCTAGTATATAAGAACATCTACTGTGCTCCGAATTTAAGATGTAATTAATCAGAGGCAAACTTGTAAATGGTAGATTAAATAACAACTTGCTTGCGTTACAGTTACAGCACTTTTTCAAAGCAAGTTTGGACAAGCACAAGTTTAAGTTTCAGAATGGCCTCATAGGGGATACCGAATAAAAAAATTGTCATAGTGACAGTGATTTAAAAAGGCCCAATAATGGAATTGTTGAAATTTGGCTTTGCTTCCGCCAGATGGGGCAAGTTTTTCTTGTGGAGTCTCACTCTCAGACCAGGGAACAGCTGATGAGGGCTAAAGAGGGAATTAGTTACCCACTCAAAGGCTTTGCTCTGATCCTTCAGGTCAGTCTTGGTTCCCTCCAGCTCTGGAACAGGACAGAGTAACACTAGTAGGCAAGGATTCAGGGAAGATTTAGAATCATAAAGGGAGTGAGAGCCTAATGCACATAGTGGACACTGTCACATGACCTCCAATCTGTGTGCAACAAGGAGGAAGGGGGTCCACAATCTAAGCGCTCCCATGATTTATTTTCTTCCAGCGGGAAGTTGAAAGAAATTTTAATGGCACTGATTAGCGGTTTGAGAATTGATGTTATTTTGAGTGGCATGATGGCGCACACATCGGGATTAACGTGCAAGGAATGATTGGAGCTTTTCACAAACTGACTTGAACTGAAATTCCTCTTTTAACCAGCAGATGGCGACCGTGTTAATACATTATTTCTGTCTACTGGCTGTTGGCCCATTTATTTATTTTGAACGGCGTGCAGCTGTTAATCGTCATTTGATTTGCATTTTTGTGGCTGGTAAGATGTGAAATGAATATGAACCACTACTAAAAACGTTCATCATAACTGATAGTCAAAAATATACTAACTTATCTTGAAAATACGCTTAAATATGCTTTTGGGTGAATGAGGGGTATTTACAATGGGATTTCTAGCACAATCTGGTCGGTTTTGACTGGTGTTGCTAGGTTTAACTAGCTTTTTGCTAACGGTTATCATGATTTCGCCATTTCTCGAAAAAAGAATGAAATAAAAGTACTTTATTAATATTGCCTATCTGTATATTGTAGTTTTAAAAGTGATCTGATGTCATGAAATGTTACGAACATAGACTTTACTAACAGGAACGTGGAAAAGTTTGAATGAGGACTTACTTAAGGCCAGAGCTGGCTGGAACTTCCGGTGTCACGAAGGAACCGGTACTAAGCCGGGGGGCAGTGGGGCAGGGCACCACTTCCTGGAAGTGAAACTGAAAAAATAAAAATAAAAAGCCTACCTAGCCTGTTAAATGAATATGAATCATATAATAACAACATTAATTACTAGAACTAAACTTAAGACAATAAAGTGTGTCTCACGTATACCCCCACAAAAATGTTTTTAATATGAGATATTATTATTTATATTGTTTTATTCTTGTGCCTTCAAATAATATAAAAAGGCACCTACAGAGGGAGGCAAACCTCGATAGCGATGAACGCGTTTTAGAGACAGAAATAAAGACCAGTTAAAATTTTATTGACCCAAGGTTTTCATGAACGCAGGCAACCTAGCATTGAAATGAAAACACAGATACATAACAAATATCATAATTAATATAATTCAGCTATCACTTCCCTATGGCTTTTTGAAAATTTAGAATGTACCCCATTAAGAACCTACGAGATGCGATGAGCCAAAATATTGCAGCTAAGAGAAGATAAGAGAAAAAAACACACAAAACAGACACATCATATTGTGTACTTTTTGTTCATACATTAAGTTTTTAATGCAACAATTGCATTTTTTTTTTTTACATTAAACAGTGCAAATGCACAATAGCACAACCGACACCATTAAGGATACATCATATTTTTTTCAAAAGTCAATACAGCAGATTTCAACAAATTTTCTGTTTGATTTTGTTTACTTTTTTTTTTTTTAATTATCTGCAAAACATGAATAAGTTTTCCTCTTTTTTATCCTTTTAGTGTCCAAAATAAACAAGTTCTCTTCTCTTGTATGGACCGTTTACAACAGATGTCAGACTGAATGAATAGAAAGTTGTTTTTTACCCCTCTCCCCAAAATGTAGTCACCTTCTCCTTCAAAGTAATGACAGGCGGTGAAGCAGGGCACTGTTAGCATCAGTTTCCCATCATATTCACTAGCAGTGTGGTGATCTGTGTCGATCTGTCCATCAGCTTCATCCAGACCTTTATTAACCGTGAGGCCACGGCAAACAAATTTCAGTCTGCCGATTTTGAACCACATTTACTTTGACTTGATATGCAAGTTGTGTGAAGAGATAACCAATGTCCTGAGAAAACATCACGTTTTTGCAATGTTAGACAGACAATACAGTGCCGCTCACCCCATCGGCCAACACACAACCAACGGGTCTGGAGCTTCTTTGTAAAACTATCCTTAATGGAACAAAAAGAAAACAACACCGACAACAGACAGACAATAAAGAAAAACATACTCAGATGGTCAAGTTAGCGACACTCCATCCATCCTTATATGTACAGATTAATATTCCTTTTTTTATTTAAATATCAAGTAAACACATGTTTGTGGCAGACGTATTTGTTTCAATCTATGGATTTTTGTCCTTTTGTTCTATTTTGGTTTCAAGACTATTCACACTGAACTTTAAAAGAGGCCATTAGGCTTCGGACACACAACCCGCGATGGCTTTCTGATGGCAGCTCTGCGTTCCCGGTATTCCCATAACAGAGACTCCGTCTCCGTGTGAGGAGTTTTAGATCTGCACATTAACTGTAAATGCCCGACCACAAAACACCGACCGTCTTCTCACCCTCCCTCCCCGCCAGGCGAACCCCACCCATCCCTCACATCCCTGGTCATTGATGGCACATCATCATCATCCATCCACCCTCCACTGAAACGGCTCTTACCCAACCCCTCATCTCTTTTATACAAGTCTCTGTTTTCCAATTTCATCTCTTTATTATCCTTTGTCTCCCTTCTGCCCGTATTGACGGCACGCATTTTACTCGCTCTTCTTGGCGGCGGCGGCCACAGCCGACAACTTGGCCTTGCTGAAGTAGGCTTCCATGAAGAACTGGACAAAGAGCACAAAGTAGCTGAGGTACATGAGGGAGGACCACACAATGTTCTGCATGTGAGACGGACACTCCTGGCCCTGCTGCATCCACGAGTATACCAGGTAGTTGACCACGCAGCCCATAAGCATCTGGGTGATCTGCGTCAGCGTGATGAACATGGCGAACTTGCGCGACAGCTTGAAGCGCGCCGCCCGCAAAGCGTAGTAAGAGTACATGACGGCGTGGACCAAGTAGTTCATGGTCATGAACCACCCGCCGCCTGCCACCATGTCTTTGTAGGAGTACCAGGAGTAGAGCAGCACGGTGATGTGGTGGTACCAGTGGAGGAAAATCAGCTTCTGTTTCCTCAAAACGATGAAGAGAGTGTCGCCTGTTGACACGACAGGGAAATACAAAAAATATAAAAGATAAACATAGTAAAATAAAATAAAAATAAATAAGCAGACAGGGACGAGGGAAATAAGACATAAAATATATGTGTCTACTGTTACCTTCAATTCGGAGAGCAAGGGTTGATTCATGAAAACAGAAAGTCAGAGATATTGTGTAAAGAAAAGTCCTTGACTTACCCAGTTCTGGTGCTTTACTGAGCACAAAGGCGTACGCCCAGAACTTGCTGACAGGCCCATTGTAAAAGCTCTGGTCACAAACTGACTGCTTAAGCCCTTTTGTCATCAGAATGTAAGTCATGTAACTCCCAGTACGAACAGCACCAAATATACTACAGGAGAGAAAAAAAGGGAAAGTTCATAAGAAAACATGTAGTACATGACACATAGATTAAACTAAACTATTTTTAGTCCTAATAGTTGCTTTTTTTCATCTGCTCAAGTATTAGAGATTATTTTCCAGAGGGACTGATGAATAAAAAAAGTAAAGTGTGTTTTTTGGATTTTACACATTCTACAATTTCTTCACAGTTGCCTATATCTTCTTTGTAGTTTCACATCAGAAGGAATACATTCATTCATTCATTCATTCATTCATTATATTCAAAGACCTTAACTACAGGTATAGCCAAGTATATAAGACAGGAAACTAGATTAGATAAATCAATTATCGCTGCTAAAGCAGATATAAATTGTTGCCTGCACTGATAACGAGGTAAAGTTAGAGAGGCACAACTACTAGGCCCACCAGTATACTCACCTAAATACAGCGAGCGTGAGCGACCACAGCACCAGCGGCTTCCGCAGCTCAAACTTCTCCCTCTGCTTCATGACATGGCGCCCACCGAGGATGCAGGCAGCATAGAGTGCAGAGAAGAGGAAGGACTTCTTCCTGTGAACAGACACGTGCAAGACAAGAGATGTTTGGTCTCTCAAAGTTCATGAAAGTTTGCTCAAAGTGACGTCTTTGTGGTCGGAGTCCAGCTTCAAATGTCACCATCAAATCAGTCAGATGGAGCTTGGAGCTTAAATTCAGCTCTGTCTCGGCTACACTTTGATGCCCACATGACAGAACTGCCTCGTTACAGAACAGCGACTGCTGCGGCAAGTGAAGTGGAGGACATTTGGTGAAGCTCCACCTGGCACAGCCCAGAGCGTTTTACAGTCCTCAGCACAGTTTTAAGGCACAGGTGGCCTGACTTGACAAACTGGATGCTGAGCGCACCGACAGAAGATTCGGGCACGCTGCCTAAAAAACTAGAGCCATTTGGGCCAGAAAAGAGAACAAAGAAACACTGGGCACGGACACACAGAGGGGCAGTGAGGATTTAAACTGTCACAGAGAGTTAAGCCCATTACATTAACACTGTTTCTACAGACTTTAAAAGGCTACACATGAGGATGTGACCCTGAAATGATTATCCCTGGGATAATTCAGTCTTACAGTTAGAACCTAATCACTATTAAGTCCTGCCACGTGTACTTAAAGTACAAAAAAAAAAACATTAATCAAAATAAAATCTGTATAAAATCAATTACAGAGGCTGGAATACAGTCAGTCCTGCAATGAACCTGGGAGATTAACCAGAGTACAGCACACATTCCCCTGCCATAGACGGGCGGGATAGTCACAATAACCTCCAGCAATAACCGGTTGGACAAGCTGATCAGGAAGGAGAAGTGTGGACTCTGTAGGAGCTGTGCTTGAGAGAAGAATGAGAACTCTCATGCTGGACATCATGGGCAACTCCAGACATCCACTCCATGACACTATGGCAGCTCAGAGGAGTAGCCACAGCAACAGGCTACTCTCACTACGTTGGCGAACGGAGCGTTTTAAGAGATTGTTTGTTCCTTCGACTATAAGGCTGTATAACAGATGTGTCTAAACTGAACATGTGCACTTTATCACTATTAAAGTAAGTAAGTAAGTAATGTTTTTAGAATTTTTAATTATTTTATTTTTATTATTTTATTTATTTTAGAACTTCTAATTATCTATTTATGAATGTGTTTCTGGTGGCTGTGTGTTGTTGTGTGTTTCTCTTGTTACTGGACACATGAATTTCTCCTACGGGAAATGAATAAAGTATATATCTGTCTATCTATCTATAAATGGTGGCAGGAAATAGATGGATGGGTGGATGGAGATAATACAGCAGCTTCCAAGCTAACAAGCAGACTGAGACATCATCACAAACAAAACATATTGGCTCGGGGTTTACCCCATATTTCTGAACCGTCTTGAACGTTACTTTATTATCGATGCAAACGCACGTTCGTTTCCATAGACTATGCACTCTAAACCGTAATCTACGTCGGTGAAGGCAATGCCACTGCGCAACCCATTCACAACAACTGCGCACTGGCTGCATTGAGTAGCAGGCTATGAATCAGGATCGCTTGTTCTTTTCAGCTTTATTTATTTAATTCCTTTGTAAAAAGCCATCCATCCTGCACTTTATTGATTGTTGTGTAAAAAATCCAATACAATGTAAAAAATATTTCTAATGGTCATTGGTAACAAAGCAGCTCAAACGATGTGAAACACATACTTTTTATAAAGGATAAGGGACAACTATTATTAACTTAACTTATTTATGGATTTATGACTACGGATTGAGCACTGTACCTGTCAATTGGTCATTTTTTTATGAACCAGCCTATCAGCAGCAAAGTTGAATAAAATATGTATTTTTTTATTTAAGTACCCATCTTTCATGTGTTTATTATCATTTGCCACATAATTAAAGCAGCCTCATGCTAAATTTAAGAAAAATGTAATAATTATCCCATTAGTCGACTAATCCTTTCAATAGTCGGTGACTAGTCGACTATTAAAATTGTCGTTAGTTGCAGACCTACCTTCCTCTCACACACAAGCACAAAAGAGTGGAATAGAAAAAAGCAGCAAGGGCAGGTAAGCTGCAAAAAACAGAGCTGTCATGTTAACAAAAATGCAGTCAGGAGTCCGAAGAGCAAGACGGATGTGTTTTAAGGTTGGTCTGTACTGCTACAGCACAGCTGAAGCTGCTGACAGTTTGTACACAAAAGCAAGGTAACAAACCCATAAGCAGATACAGCCGCACCACTATTTCAAAAGAAAGCCCACCAAAGCATTGCGCTGAGAAACACACTTCCTTCCTGGGAGAAGGTGGTTGTCTAACAGCAGCCGTTGCGGCGAGGTCCATTATTAAAAATAAAAAGGTCGATGGAGCCAGGAAAGAGGAGCGGATGGACGGAGGAGGCTTCCTCACATAATGGACTGAATTGCATCCTGCAACAACAAGGAGAAAGGCGACGTCCTCCGTTGTTGCAAGCAGGCCCTACTAGGTATTGAACCCCCACACCCACCCACGTCGGAAACAAAGGACGGCCCGGAGAGGTCAAAGTAAAAAAAACAAAAAGAAAAGAAAAATATAGACAGCTGCACAAAATACCAACAGGGTTGGACTGCAGGGTGACGTCACTCCTTGTTACGACACTCCTCAACCACCAACAGACGGGGGTGGGGGGAACAATGCAGTGCACAGTGACCACACACAGGGTGGGGTTGGAGAAGACACAAGCATTTCAGCTTTGTCCCTGCAATGCACTGCTCTGAAGGTCAAAGGTCAGCGATGAACTGAAATGATGCTTCGACAGAGTTGCAACGAGCACCGTGTGTCTAATGATCATCCAATGAATCGCGTAAGATGACATACAGTAGTGAAACTATTGTGTGTGTGTGTGTGTGTGTGCGCATTGCATCTATTTTTCTCAGAATGTGCGTGTCCATGCGTGTGGGTCGCCCTGGACGTTTGGAATGCACGTGGGCAGCAGATCGCTGACATTTTCTTAAACGGCGATGCTGGGATGCCGACTGTGTTTACTTTGGGCCGAGCTTGTTTAGGCCGCCGCCGTCCGGAAAGATCCAGAAGGCCACGACATCTCACGTCTTCCGTGTCCAGTGACTCAGACACTGGGCATGCTTATCACGCCATTTGTTTTTAATCTTCACAGTTCTTCTTTCTCTATTTAGCAGAGCAAACTGTTAAGCCAATTTACTCACTTATGTATCAGAATATATGTTAGAGATAAAAGTATGGGGGTATTATTGTAGCAAAACTATTTGCAAACACGTATCTGAAATCTCTGTGTGCGTATTTACATTCCTACGTGTAATCAAGGTCTGTGTGTGCGTGTCCACATCTGTGCGCGCGTACGCGAATATTTGCAAATGCGTATCTCAAATCCGTGTGCGCGAATTAACATTTGTGCATGTAATCAAGATCTGTGTGTGCGTATTCAAATCTGCATGTGTGAAATACAAATGGGTAAATGTCTGTCACCCCTCACAACTCCGGTGCGAGTCCTCAATTCGCTGTCTTCACACACGTGACTTTTGCTACACTTCTGCCGTGGCAGATCCGCAAGCGTGTAGAGTGATTGAGTAGTCTGTAACCTTCTCTGCCCTGGGCGCAGACTCACAGGCTCAATGCTGCAAAAGCAATACAGCCTTCACACCACTAGTCGGCGCGGAGCGTGGCCCTGTTTGCACTTTGGCCATTTCAAGTGTTTTTCGTGTTCCGATCGGCAAAAATCATACGAAGTAACAAAGTGAAAACAGTCCAAATCCATATTTTCATCCGATCACTCAAACCACCTCAGGGAGGTGGTTTCAACACTTCGCATCGCATTCCTCACGGACGTGAGGAATGTTGCAAAGAATGCAATCTTTGCAACAGATTGCATTCTATTGAAAAGATTGCAACAGAATGCAATCTTTGTCGATTAACGACCGCCTGCTCTGCTCACCTCTCCCGTGTAAGCGGAAGTACATACTTGTCGCGCCCCACCCCACCCGTCATTATAAAGTTACCAAACAAGGAGCGAAAACAAATCATTTTTGTTGGACTCTTTTATTAGGATGCTAATAAACTTTATTCCACATTAGCGTATTTTGTCAGTGGAGCAGCGGTCGCAGTTTCCCACATGAGATTAAATGTGCGACGTTGCATCCGAAAATTTGCCAGCTACTGTTGATCCGAAAATGAAGTCATCACCACTCTGTCCCACCAGTCGTTACTCCTCGTTCTTTCTGGTTCCGCAGCTATCAGAGCAGAGACAAATGCTGCAGCCCTCTTTCTTCTCCATGCTGCTCTTTTCTTTAGTCGGCGCTCTAAGAGCATTAATCGGCGTTATCCATAACTTCCGATAATACGGACGAGCTGCAGTAGAATTAAAACGAGTGACTTATACATGTTGATCCACTTTTGGGTTGCCCGAAACCGTGAGAATCGTCTTGATATAGCCCACAGCCAGGAAGTTGATTCTTATTGGTTTTTCAGGGAAAACTAGCCATGGTTTTGCGCCTTGCTGCCCCCAGTGGATAAAAAGGGTTAGCGCTGCAATCTAAAATGTTAACATTCGATGTCGCTTTTTCTTCAACTATTACACACTTAACCTTATAGTCCTATTTTGCTGCGCAGGCAACGAAAAATGAAAGCCCGTCTGCACAAAACACAAATATTTTTCTTATTTTCCAGTGCAGCTATATATAATTTGCTTTTTGCGCACAGTTAAGCGTGGCTGCAGGTATATTTGACGTGAGATCTAACATCAGGACAAGTAAGACTGAAGACCATCGCCCACGATGACTCCTGTGTCCTGCTAATGGACAGCGGCATGACAAGGACACTTTTTTTATTGCCATAATGTGTAAGTAGAGCATCTATAGGTTGAGATGGCCTACTCCAGCATATTTAGAAGACAGATTAACCTCCTGTCAAAGCAGAAAGGGGAAAAAAAAAACTCAAGGGCACGCTGAAGAAATAACTGCGGCGAGAGGAACCTCTTAAACACTTTGGTGTGAATTAACAGCGTTGTCTCGTGTCACCGCAGGTGATTGAGAGCATTTTGAAATGAAGACATACATTCGTAACCTTTACTTCCTTTGGCACGAAGCATGAGAGAATTATGAGGCGTGATCAGAACAAAAAGCTGTGCTCTCGCAGCCTGCAGTCTGTCTCACTGTCATTCTTTGGATTTTACTTAAGCGAGTCAGCGAGTATCTTTATTTTTAAATACAGGTACAAGGTAGAATGAACATGAACCCAACACAATAGGGAGAGATGGACTGTGCAAGGTTCTAGCCAAGTCGCTAAATATACAGTATTTTTTTGAAAATATAAATACAGTTTTTCATTGTGAAATTTAGGTTCTCAGGAAAAATCGCCACTTATCAATTAATCGTTAATCGATCGATAAGGTCAATCAACTAACGATTAATGAATTCATTGATAACTTGCGTCCGTAGTTTACACACACTGACACACACAATGACTACAGGTGTGACTACTGATGTGTGCAGCATTGCTGTGTGACTATCCAACGCTGTATTAAGCAAGAAAGGTCATGAAAGTTGACTGTTGTGAGTTCTGGTGGGAGGCCATTCTACTGTTTTATTGCTGTGAACACAGTTAACACTTGAGGGTTTTTTTTCCCATGGCCCAATGTGGAACATAAGGGATAAATGGAATATGATTTCTATCCCTCCCCCCATGTGTTTAACATGTAAACATTGCATAAACACAAACTACTGATGTAACAAAACTGATGCAAAGATAAAGAAACAGGTGAGGCAAGAGGGCTGGCTCTGTGAAAGTAGGTTGAGGGGGGCAGGTGGAAATCTACAGCACCTGAGGACCTTCGGGAGGAGAAGCACGGGCTAGTCACAGAGTCGGCAGCTTTCTTGCTTCCTATGGCGACAGATGTCCGCCTCTCTCATTTACTGCTGAGAGTGCCGCAAAATATTGGCAATCAGCAATAAAATACGCAAGCGTGCAGCCAGGTAAAAAATGCGCCAGCTGCTTGCTGAACTAGTTAAGGCATCTCTGGCATGTCCCCTCCCAGTTCGCCTTTTTGACAGCTCTTCCGAAATGGAAGGGGGTCAAATTCATGCGGTGTATTGAAGCCTGCAATGGTGCTTTCTGATTTCCAATATTGTTTCTAGACCACATTCCAACACGAAATGGAACTGATGGGTATCGACTAGGTACTCAACCAAGGTACTCCTTTTTTTATTTCTTATTATTTTATATTTACATTTTTGGCCATAGCCAAATGAACAAAGCAAAACAAATAAAACAATAACTACATAAACAAAACACTAAACTGGGAAATAATTAAACTAAACAAACAACCAAAGAAAACACAAAAGAACTCCAAATTAAACAAATGTCTAATAATATAATCAAAGATAAATATAACTTAAAATTAGTGAACAAGATTAACAAATAAATTGCTTCCACATCATTAATAAAGTTTCTATCTATCTATCTATCTATCCAACCAATTTAGTTCCACTGCACAACACACTCTAATAGGGATGTTGTTTCTACACACTCCTCCCTCCCTCCCTCGCCAACTGTCAGTGTTGTGTAAAGCTGCGGGACAACCTGCCGGGGGAACCTGGATCTGTATTAGCTGGATCCAGGAGATTTCACCCATTACGTAATCCTGAGTTGGCAGTCTGAGGATGAGTCTGCACGCCTCGGCCAATAAGCCGGAGTCCCAGAGCACGCCGCCGTCTGACTTGCAGCCTCGTGTTTACGGTCTCGCGACGCCGCGTATGCATAATGAATGTGTGAACACCGACGGTCCGCCCCGGTTAGCGCAGGGTGTGTACAGCCGACTGTATCGATAGCAACAAAGATGCAGGATGTGTAGCGCTGTAGCCACTCGATGAGACTAGCAGGATGCGCTGTGAGTAAAACTGAGGCTACAGGCCGCCATTAGGTGGGCAACCACACGTCACCATGTTAGCAACGCAGCCACCCGCGGCACCTATTGTGAGTGACATAGTTTTAGGTTTTGAAATAATTGTGTCCTTCTCGGATTGGGTTTATCAGGTCCATCTCTGTTGCTGCACGTCGACGGAGAAGTCGTTGATTCTGGAAAAATTATTCAGCCGCTTCAGTGCTCCGGGAAGATCTCGAGCCACATTTATCGAAGATAAGAACCTCTCACGAGTCAGCAGAGCAGAGAGCGGGTTTCACCACCAGCCGCTGCGTGACTGTTGCACATCTAATCACTCATCTTCCAATACAGTTTCCCCCATACGGATGACAAAAACCAATAGTGGAAAAACGAGGCTGCACAACGTATCTGAATCCAACACAACGCCGATGCATAATTTACATGTTACATAAACTGCAATAAGTTGTGTTCAATACAGCAAACTCGGCAGCGATCCATTCCAAGTCGATATATCACATGTGGTGAGACGGTTTTCTTTTAATAAGATCAGATTTTACCAATGGGATGTTAACTGAAGAACTCTGTCTCTTATAAAACTAGACTGGAAATGCTGATTCCCTTCATTTCTGGATAATCATTCTCCAAGGTCTATACCATGGGCAAAAAAAAGACATTAGCACTGTTCTTTTTAAACGTTATTGTTATGTGAAAGCCATATTATGTTTGTATTATGTATGTTACGTCACATCACCAATGCAACATTCAGCGTGCTGATCCTATATTGCATGTTTTCCTCATGTCGTGCAGCCCATAATGGGAAGCGTGCAGGTCAAGCAGAAGTCCTGGGGCTGCAGCAGATGTAATGTAATTAACCGCCGCCCAGAAAAGACGCTATTGCAATGGGTGAGAGGTGATGTGGGATAATCTGCAAAGAGAGGCTTCGACATGCAAGTGGAGCAGTATAGACCGCGACAAGGAAATAGCTTTGCTGTATTATTATATTCCCCTCTATCAAAGCAACCCGGCTTTTCCTTGACAGCCTGATGAAATCAGATAGTTGGAAGAACCGGAGCACGGCGCACGCCCCGAGCAGACCCCGATCCCCGGAAAAGCCAGGCCGCATCTTCATCCCGCCGCCTGACCCCGACCAGCACGAGAGGGGGAGCAGCCCGCGGAAACATCAAGTCTGAGGTGCCTCTGAGTCTGCACGGTCGCGTCCCATCAGCGTCACGTGTGGCCGCTGTTGTTCAAATAGGCTGTGACCCGGTCTCGACCAGGCTTTACCACAAATCTTTGCCTGACGTCAATGTATCATACATTCATGACACACTTAATAAATTCAAGTATCAGCCTGGAAAATGTCAATCGATGGCAAATAATGTTTTAAAATTATTCAAAGGACTTCATTACATCCTCCAGGCAAAGTCTCTCTAAAGTGCATCAGACAAATGGAATATCTAATGATGGCAAAGTGATCTAGCGTGACTAAGCTTGCTTACGATTTAGAAAACTTAACAGGGGAAAACGAGAGCACAAATGTCTGCCAAGAAACGCAGTTCTGCCGAAGCAAGAATTATGCCTGTGTCAATAACATGGCAGAAACAAGCAGAGCCTGGCGTTATCTGCAGATCAATGACAAAATAACTTTCCAAGAATCTTGAGCGCAATATTCTCCAGTACAAAGCAAAAAAAAGAGCTGATTCTGAGTCCTCTAATCAGCGGAACAAATGAAGGAATCTAATTATGCCTAATGAGCTATTAACAACCAATAATCCATAAATCACAGGACGAAGAAGACATTTTCAGCACATTGCAGAAAAATGATCGGCTATGCAGCTGTTTGTCTCTGCAGGTGACAAAGCAGTGGTGACATTTGAAGCGATGTCCAAAAACAACAACTTAAAACTTCAGAATGTTGCAGCTCAGGTTCTTACCAGAACAAAGAGAACAGAGAAAATGACTCCAGTTCAGAAGACTCACACAGTCTCCTTGACTTGAATGGTTTAGGTGCAGAAAACATAAATGAACTGCTAATAGAATATAAACCGAGTAGGACTCTAAGATCTGTAGACTGATGTCAGACAGTGGAGCCCAGAGTTCAAACTAAACATGGTGAAGCAGCATTTAGCTCTCTTATGCTTATAACTGAGTGCTTTTGTTCATCTTATTATTTCATTATCTTTTTATTTCTATTCTCCTTTATTACTACTCTATTTATGCATTTTAATCTGTCTTTTTTTCTCAGAATTTTGTCTAAATGTTTAAATGCTTTTAAAATGTTTGAACTTTTAATCATGTAATGCACATTGGGGTGCCTTGTGTCTGAAATGTGCTATATAAATAAAGAAAGCTGCCTTGCCTTTTTATTCAGCAGCAAGGCTGAAAAAGTCTTGGCTGAAGGAGAGACATTGCAGAAGTGAAACAGGAAACAGTTGTGGAAGATTATCAAAACAGAAAGACTGGAAAGTAAACAATATGGGCTAAAAATGAAATATGCATGGTTTATCTTGGCAATAACACATTTGTTGTTATTCAGTCGTACGAAGCAAAGTTTAGCGTAACCACACGCAGCAAGCAAACAGACTCGGAACGCCTCGCTATGGACGAACGAACCCGCCTGAGATCCATGTGAAGATCCTGGGAGACGCCGTCCAACGGCGCCCGAGAGATTAAAAAACTCCAAAGATTCCAAGCAGGTCGCAAGATAATGAAGAGAGGCGAAGTGCGTGTGCGTGTGTGTGAGAGAGAGAGAGAGAGAGAGAGAGAGCAGTGATTCAGCAAGGTGAGGAAAAGTGCAGAACTACTCCCTAAAGGGTATGTATGGAATCTCTGCAACTTAAATCAGTTTCCTACCACGGCACATAACATAATTACGTACCAACACTGTCGTCCTATCTGAGCGATGCCTGTAATCTTCAATGATGCACGTTGCAAGAAAATGGATACGTGCAACAGTGTTAAAGGGACACGGTCCCCCTGCTTTTGTCAGTCTGTGTACACTTATATGTTGCTGCATGTTGCATGATGTTGATGCTGATTTCCAATATTGTTGCTAGACCACCTTAACAATACAACTTGGAACAAAAGGGGATTAGTAGACTAGGTACTCTACCGACTCAGCAAAATGCAACTTATTCTGTTATCTCTTATCCCGTTTGCTGCTGATGCATTTTCCACATCCTCATTAGTGTTTAAAACTGCACTAATGCCATTTATTATATCGTGGCACAGCAAAAAACGATGTCAACGTCCACGGAAATCTTTTAGCCACAACAGCAGTCTACAGTGCACAACTCTTGCTGAACCATGCCGGGGTACAGCTTGCCATTGGGTGATCTCACAACAGGCTCGTCTGCACCTTAGACAGTCTCATTCATTCAAAGTGACTCAGAATCAAATTCAATCTTCAGAGGCAAAGGACGTGCACGCTTCCCTCACAGCTTTGCATCCCTCATCCTCAAGGCAGAGACTAAAATTCAGGGTGAAAAGAACGAGCGAGAGAAACAGACGCAATTTCAGGGAACTGTCTTGTGTCTGTTTTAAAAAGATACCCTTTTCTTTAGCTGAGGAGTTAGCCTATGCATAAAGTTCCTTGAGGGCTGCTCAAAGATACATGTCTGCGCTTTCAGCCGTAAATCCGTCAGGAAGCTGTCAAAGGGCTCATGTTGCCGCTGTGTGCGAGATCGAAACACGTACCTCTCGTACGTCTCGTTCTCCTTCTGAGAACAGCGGGCATGAAATTTACTCAGCACCGCCTCCAACTTCTCATCATCTCCAGGACTGTCAAACACGAATGTGTTACATACTTCTATGGCCTGTGACCCTGCGATCGTTAGCAGCAGCGCTACCTTCCTTGCCTCCGGCTTGGTCTCAAGTCCCCAAGCCGCGACATACAGGTGGAACTGCTGTTTGAAGGTGCGCCAGTTTCTGTCGACATTTCCCGTGAGTTTCAGGCTTTCCGGTGGTTTCAACTCCATGTCGTCCTCAACCATTTACTCCTGCTGCCATGTCATCTTCGTGTTTCAATGAGGAAACCAAGTTGGAAGTCAGTCGTAGTTTTAATCAAACATCAAGTACAAAGCACAGCTGCCACTGCAGTCGTGCGCTTTTTATACTGAGTGATACGATGACTACCAAAAGGTTATGCCACCCAGTGGTCAATACTTAGCATAAAACACAATCACAACAGGCCGGTGATTATTTGGAATTTATCTTCAGCAGAATTATTGCCCTCAGACATAACCAGCTGCACTCAGCAATTTCATATCAGACAAGGACCTCCACTAACGGCAACTCTGAGAAAAAGGGAGAAAAAAAATGCTATTACTGAATGTCGACACATATTTACAAGCGTGTCGCAATTCTGCCAGTGTGTCAGTGCACTTTTATGGGCCATGGTCAGAGGCGGGGAGCCCACTGCGGTGGCAGCGAAATGAGGTGTGAGCATAAATGAACTTTGTCCCACTTGAACACGGTGGCGGCGGCGGCTTGTCGAGTGCTGAAATGAAATAAAATCGCGCTGCCTTGCGATACAAAAAGCCTTTTAACAAGCTGCTGAATAGGGTCTTGACTTGAATGTGACTTCCGAATATGATGTCGCCATCTGAAAATGACCTAATGTAAGATTGTTTAGTTTTAGATCATAGAGGAAATTCTTAAACGAGGATGCGGGTTAAAGGTCTGGATGGAAATAGAAAGTAACTATTAAAAGGAATGTGTGCGTTATGAGGAAGCAGCCTGCTAAATGGCAACTCAACCTCTTCCTTCACTTTTTATTTAGACACTTCAAATCACTATCACCTGTCACCTTCTATTTCCCTCTCTTTTCCGCTCCACCCCTCGGCCTCGACCCGAGAAAAAAAAAAAAAAAAAAAAAAACATGTCACGCTCAGTCAGCTGCTGACTGGATGCTAACAAACAGCCCATCAAATCCCATTTTCTGCGGCTGCTGCTTCTATCAGCTGTGCATTTGGCCAGCCCGACATCCTCCCCTGCAAGAGCAGCAGCAGCAGCAGCAGCAGCAGCAGCAGCAGCGGCAGCATCAGAGGGAAGTCAGCACAGATCAGCCGCACTGTGATTGGCCGGCGCTCTGTCAGCAGACATCAGAAGATGAACGTTATTGGTCAGCTGTCAGTACCAGGGTGAGGACAGCTCCTACACACTGCTACCATGCTTTGCCTTTCGCCCTCTATCTTTCTCTCTTTCACTCTTACACACGCACGGACGCAAGCTTCAGCGCGGAGGCTCAGCTCATATTTTTGCTCTAAATCTGTAAGAACGTGACTCTTTTCTGCAGAAATCATGGAGACAAAATGTTAGGAAAGGGCACCAAATACCTCCACTCTACCTCTTCATTTTTGAACAAAGCTCCTGCTGCTGAATACTTAACAAAGGCCCGGCGTTAACTTCACAAACGACTCATTCTATTTCGTCCTACTCGAGCTGGCACGGACCTGGACAACAGTGACCCGCCAGTGACTTTAACAGATCGAGTGGCTAAACCGCAGCAGCACGCGACCTACATATACGGTGAACGCATCACAGCACAGACATTCGCAAAGCAATATTTACTTAATCCCCCGCAGCGCCAATGAGATATCGGTGTAAAGTTGAAGCCGGCAGACACCTCCTTTGGCAAACAAGAGGTAATCCACCTCTGTGTTTTATACAGGTCAGAGGTCAGTTTGTCTTTTCCTCCCACGGCAGTTTATTTAAGGGCCTGTGTGCAGAAAAAATAGCGGCATCTAATGATAAGAAAGCGTACTGTAAACAACGTTCGTACTGTAAACAACGTTCGTACTGTAAACAGTGTTAGTGTTAATCTCATTTCTCTCTCATGGTCCACTTAAATCTCACATTGTATGCATTCCAGCTGTGACTTCAGGGTGAAAATAACAAAACTCCTGAGCATCTTCTGGGCTACTGCAGAAACATGGAGGACAAACACCCTCGCTATGCAAACAGAAACCCATATGACTAGTAAATAACAATGCAAGAGTTATTCTTTTTTAAGCGACGTCCATTCCGCCCCCAAAAGAATGCTGAACATGTGGACTGACAGTCAAGTTTCACAGGTTTGTGGCTAGTGAGTTGAGTAAGTGATCAGTTTTTCTGACATTCCAGAGGCAAAAAAAAAAAAAAAGTCTGCCGTAATCCGTTTGGTGTTTGGGGTAACTGATGTTTGCAATGGATGAGCAAAACATCAACTGGTTCAGTAAGTGTAATACGTGGACGGAAATGAACACAGTTGATGTATTATAGCAAATAAACACAAAAAAAAACATTTCCAGTCGGTTTAATGTGTGGATTCAGTCCTTATTTCTTCCACACATTTCTTCTGCAAACAGCACGTTGTTATTTATTGAAGTCCGATATGTGCAGATGGTAAATTTGTTCACAAACACGTTTAGCAAAGAACCCATCATTTGCTTCAGACACACTCAAAAATAACGAGACGTGCCCAAATCCCCACATGGTGATTTGAGCGCTTTTCCTGCATAATTCATCAACATATGTTCTTCGAAACGCAAACGAGCCTGCGTTCACCCGGGGGGGAAACCGAGGGACCACCTGTACGGAGGTGGGAGCGGTGAGTCTGGCACAGTTGAACTGGCGAGAACAAGCAGCGAGGACAGGCTGGGGCTCCCTGTGCCATTAGGCCGAGGGCTCTCTAAACGGATGAGGCACGGATGACCTTAGCAATCGTATCTCGGTAACTGATGCCGGAAGGATGAATCACAGGAAATCAAGGACAAATCCGGAGGGTTAAAATATGGTGGGGGAAGGGGGGGGAGACAGAAACGCATTGTGCGATAAAATACAGCGACCGCAGCAGGACGGGTGTATGTGTCCATACATTAATGGTATACATTATTATTTTTCATCGCAGCGCGGGCAGCGGTTTGCATCCGCGGAAGCTGATATAACGGGAAGCGGCGAGGGTTTTTAATCCCTGTGAGAAAGGCTGCTCTGTGCATGTGTTAGCGATGCAGCCTCCGGGTCGGCACGTACACACTGCGCCGCTATTCTCGGACGACCAGGGTTGAGGGGGGAGTCTGTTGAGAATGCTGCTGTGGAGCCGGTCGGATTGTGACCTTACCAGTTCTCCTGCATCCATCGGATGGCTTCATCCTCGTTGAACTGCCGCTCGAACTCGTACTCTTGCAGGGCTAGCACCGACATGGTTGGTGGTGGTGGTGGTGGTGGTGGTGGTGGCGACAGGAGGTTCGTCTGACGGCGGAACGGTTGCGAGTGGGAACTAAGCGTTACTCGGTGGCTGGGTGTCTGGGGTTTGGGGAGGGGGTCTCGGAATTAGTCGGTGTGGCTGCGCAGCCGCTCTCGCATCGCTCGCGGTGCCGTCAGGGAGCTCGGCGACGCCGATGTGAGCGGGCAGTTCGCCGGACGGGAGTCGTTCATCCTCCTCCGCCAGAGCGAGCCTACGCCCTCTTCCTCAAAGAGAGTGTGCTCTGGGTCCTAGTGCCCGAGTGGTTTGGCCCTGGATCCAAAAATCATACACGTAAAAAACATTATCACATTCTTTTTATAGTTAGTTATTATTATTATTAGTAGTAGTAGTAGTAGTAGTGTTGGTAGTAGTAGTAGTAGTAGTGGTGGTAGTGGTAGCATATTGTTATTTTTTCATTGTTAAATACGCTACTACTACGACAACTACTACTATTACTACTACTACTAATAATAATAATAATAATAATAATAATAATAATAATAACTGGTTAGTGCGGTGGTTCGGCTGCTGCCTTACAGCAACAAGGTTGTGGGTTTGATTCCAGGCCTGTGGCCTTTCTGTGTGCATGTTCTCCCTGTGTCTGCGTGGGTTCTCTCCGGGTTCTCCATCTTCTTCCCACACTTCCCACAAAAACATGCATGTGAGGTGAATTGGGAGCTCTAAATTGTCCGTAGGTGTGTGACTTCCAGCAGTAATAGAAAATGGATGGATGGATAATGATAATAATAATAATAACATAGTTAGAGATGGCTCAGCCAACGCTTAGTTAAGCTGCTAGAGGCCAAGCCTGCCGTGACTTCCCCCGTCATCCTCTGAGCTTCTCACTCTTCCTCCATCAGAGGAGAGAAAAGCTCTTTTTGCCTGTTACTAATTCATAACTCACTGCTGGAGCTTTACTGATCCATCATCTTTGCAGGTCCTCCTGTCAGGAGCTGTAGGCCCTGGATCTGTGTCTGCAGCAACCAACACAACCTCATTTGAAAGTATTCCCACTATGTCCAATAGTATCTGTAGCTTCTGGTCCTTATTGCACTGTCATTGTTTCCGCTCTTCCTTACTCCCACATATCTGCTCTCGCTCACCCCTCCCGCCCTGTTTTCTGGTTTCAGTGGATGACCTCCCACCCTTATTTTGAGAGTCAGGGTCTGCTGCTTGAGGTTTCTGCATTTTTAAAGGGCAGTTTTTACTTGCCACCACCATCTCTCACTGCTTGCTCTCATGAGAGGAATTGGCTAAAAGAGATGCTGTTCTAGACTTGCTTTACATGTAAATCAGATAAATTTGTTACAATATGGTGCCATACAAATAAAGCTGGATTGAAACTGAAATTGTTTTACATATTTTCCCGACGGAGCCCGTCTGTGTGGCTCCTCTCTGGGTATTCTGTTTTCCTTTCACGGTCAAAGGAGTTGCAACAATAAGATGATGAGCAACTCTAAATCGACTGTAGTTGTCAATGTGAGTGTGGATGTTTGTTGTTTCTCTCTGTGTTGATGCTGTGAGGAACTGCCGTCTTATCCAAAAACCTTGCATAAACCCCAACGGATAGGATGGAACACCTGAGGGACCCTTAATGTTTCCCATTCACCAGGCATGTTTAGTTCATATGATGTGATAAATTCACATCATTATTGCAATGCATAGCCAATGACACGCTTGTTTATTGTTCTTGTGCTGTAACAACTGAGTCCCCGAGAGCTCATCTCCCTGATGGCCATATATCATAGAGCGTTGGTTAATTACAAGGTCAGACGGTTGTGTAAGCTGAAAGGAAGCCACCTATTATCTTGAAAGATAACATTTTAGAAGACACCATTACTTTAATTTTTTGATTTAACAGCGGCAACCTTGAGTAATACGTTCAGAGGAGGACTTTTATACAGATACACAGCATGCTTATCATGCATCAACAAAGATAAAACACGACACGCGTTACATACGACTCATCTTGCAGCCCACTAGTTCAATTAAAAATTGGTTATCACTTGGCTATCAGCTTCAATTGATTATGCAGAGCCGACTTCCAGACAGCAGTTACACAATGTGTAATTTGTTGCATAAGCACGAGCCTTTATCTATCAGCGTGATACACTGTTCAGCAGCCCGATCAGGCCATTAATATTAGGAGCTATTTATTCATCTGGCAACTGGCTGAGCTAAAGTTAGCTCATTTGGCACCGGCTGATTGACCCTTTTAATGGATAAGGACTACCTGCCAGTGAGCAAACACAGACATGGAGCAAACACAGACATGCAACACTAGGCTCACTGGCAATTGCTTCAGAGATGGGTACATGTTGCAAAATGTCCAAAAATAAACAGTAACAGAAGTTACTTTGGATTGTTAGATGATGTCTGATATTCCAACTTTTAGAACCAACTACTCCGGACAAATCGACAGAAATAAAACAAGATGCCGTCTTTCAACTGTATCTGCATTGGCTTCAACACTGAGCCTGAACCTTAAACAGCTGTAAAAGTCACCTCATCGTCCCCTGGCTGACCTCGGTCTGCGTTCAGTTATGTCACTGGAATATCTCTGTTGAGATAATTCTTTAAGATGGAATGATCATGCAGCACTGTCGTGGCCCCCTTGTTCGCATTCTAGGAACAGAATTTTGGCAGAAAAATTAGTCCCAATAATAGAAAATAATTCAGTTTGCTGAATTGTATTGCAAAAAGCTGCAGATGTCTGTGTCTGTTCTGTGGAATTTTCCAAGAGAAAACACCACAGGGCAGACGGATCACAGGGCAGATAGTTACACACTATCTGTGCCTTTGTCAAATCAGCACTTCACACAAAGCCACGGTAGCAACTGTCCTGCTTTGTGTGCAAAAAAAGGATTCATTTTGTCCTTGAGGCAAAAGCAACATCTGTCTTGATGAAAAGTTTGTTTGGAAATTTCTCAGACCATCTGGTGTTCAAGTGCTGTGACTGATTTAGGCTGGTTGACAAACATTTATTAAAATGCCTGTGATGACATGACATTGTATCTCTATAGCTACCGTTCTAGCTTGTGAAGACAACTTCCAGTAAAGTGTTGGTCTCACTCTTTGGGTTGTACAAACCTTGATTTTGAATCCAGGCATGTGGGAGATCCATGTTAGCACGCCGGCTAAAGAGGTGTAACGTCTAACAAGGCTGAAATTGATTAATTATTCTAGGAAGTTCGTTCTGTCAAGACTAAAACCAAACTAAACGACCACTAGGCTTGCAGCTGAGTTATTCAAATTAAAAACAAAGGCCACACTATTTACTCTTGAGAATACAAATTTAGGTACAATTGTGCTGCACTTCTAATTCAATTGTCTCTAATAGTGCCTCCTCATCAAAAGTCTCAAGTTAAAGTTAAGTCAATCACAACAATCTAATGTCTCACTCAACTTCATCAAAGAGTTAAAGTAGAGGCACACTGCACAGGGAGTCAGCTGCCTTCCACAAGCTGAGCTAGTCTGGCAGGTGATTGTTGATTGAGCAGGTTGGAAGTGTGGTTGATGCTCCACCAATCAGACGGCAAACATCTTGTGCTGCCGCAGGAGGCTGCAGCTGACCTATCCAGTCAAAACAGGCCTTCAGGATCCATTCAGATTCAAGTGGGGAGAAGACAAGCAGCCACCAAAGCATCACCATCATTTCACAGGGGGCTGTAAACAGAGGGCTAGTAATTTTGTTTTTTTTTTTTTTTTTTGGAATCTAGAGTTTTGTGGACAGCTAACATTACAAGGCTGGAGTCAGAGCTGAAAAGATCTTAAGTGTATCTGGGTTAAACATGAAACCTTTACAAGAGACGAGAAACTTGATGGCTTCAACTATACTGTAAATAAGTTATTCAAATTATTTTTGAGAAAACAAATCGTTTCAACTGCTCCCTTCAGGGCTGACCAGGGCAAAGTGATTTGGTTGTTTAGTTGGGGAGTTGGCCTTCCTGACACAATCCTCCCATTTATCCAGGTTTGGGAAACGGCAGAAGGAAAACACTCAAGTATCGCCCCCTTCAGGCTTCGTTTTTATGCTTGAACTGGTTGGGTTTCAAACCCCGGACCACGACTCCACTGTCCTACATAATATCCCTGGAAATGAAAGGGAAAAAAAGAAAAAGAAAATAAAAAATAATTTAAGCTCGTCTCTAAAGTCACATGTATGCCGCCATCTAGTGGTCTCACAGGCATGCGCCTCGACCTGCTGCATCTTATTTGCTCTCACACCACGCGTAGTGTCAGCCAAAGCAAATTGGATTCATAATGTATGGCTTATATTACACACTGTTTATATCATATGTGGGCCTGTAGGTGAAACCTTGCGGTAAATCCATTCTGCAATATCCCCCGACCCTCGGCGTGACATTGCCAATAAGACGGGGAATTGGTGTTAGAATGTATGAGTGGTCAAGGTGAATGTATTGTTTTAACCAAAAGGGCACCAGCTGCCGTCACAGAGTCGTGGCGTGGAAAGTGGAAACCTGACCTATTGGTTTAGAGCGGATAAAAACACATCCCCCCGTGACCTTTCCGCTTTATTACCCACCATGATACCTCATAAATTGAGGGGAATACAGTGCTGCTGTTACATCAGAGCAGAGAGAGCTGCAGCTTTCCTCCCCTTCACTGCTTTCTGATTCTTTTTTTTCAAGACTATCTCTTCAAAAGTAAAAGCCATTATCAGTTTGACTGCTATTCTGTTGTGTGTTTGGGTTTTGGTTTTGTTTTTTGACAATGTGTAAGATTACACTTAAGGCAACTCAAAAAATAACAATAATTAATTGGATAAGATTTTAATTTTAGATAATTAAAGACTAACAGGCAATAAAAAAAATACTCCTCTATCTCAACTATCAGACAATACACATTTTTAACAAAACTGTGGATTTATTGGATTGCTTTTTAAAAGTGGAATACTATACAGTACTACGAGAACATCGAATTGATTTTTAATGTTTCCTCACAAAACGGACTCTCTGTCCCCCCTTTTTGAGTGAGAGAGGGGAACGAGTCAGCTGACAAAGCATTCTTGTTGACGGCAGTGGTATATTAGATATAATTATCTCTGGCGCCCTCTGCTGATCCAAATTGTGCCTTACAAAAAACAGATTACTAATAAGAAGTGGGGAAGCTTTGATATTTTATCCCTCTTGACTTTTGAAACGATGGTCAAACCAAAGTATTATGACTCATGTATCATGAGTGAGTCAGAATGTTTTCCCACCATTAAGAAAAGGCATTGATAATCTTCATGAAATCTGTTTGTATTCCTGGGGGTTTCTGAATCACTGCAAAACATTTAAATGCATATAATAGAAGAAAACATTCCCTGTGCATTTTGTAACATCTTTATAATTCCCTGATGGCCATAAACCCATAAAACATTATCTTTCTTGTGATGCAAAGAGTGTATGACAAATCTATCTTTAGTGAGACAATGAGAAGGACAAAACAACACAACCAAAAGCTATCTTTGTCAAGTAGTTAGCAGACCTGCAGCAATAACCCAGTAACATTTTTTTTTTTTTAAAGATTGCAACAACCAAAATCTCAGACCATTTACACCTAGTTTGGATCATACAGAACTAGGAAATTATTTGGAGCAAAATCCCATCTGAAATGACAATAAAAATACTAACATAAGATGCTTGATGATGCTTGTGTGAGTGTGTTTATGTGTGTGTGGAGGGGAGGATGGAAATACCAGCTTCAGGAAAAACGTGTTGTATTCTGTGGGAACCAGTTGCATCATGACATTTAGTGGTGAAATAATATTGCATGTAGCCCCTTAAAAGTCCCAAACATCATATTTGTAAACATGTTTAAGAAACACTAGTTTTGCACATCTGTGCATCGTAAATACACGGCTCTACAAATACAAGCCCTCGCTTTAATGGTGGCACATTTCCCTCCAGCCAGTCGTCTCTCAGCCGGCACAGGTTATGTATGTGTGCGACAAGGTGGCTCCCTCCAGCAGGGGTCACCACACAGTGAGCTCTGGCTGTCTCCCGCAGAGCCAGTAATGAAGGAGAGCCGTGGAGGCGGCTGGTCGCTCTCCACCAACGTTGACACGGCAGCCGACACATCAGAACGTGGCTGTCTTACCACAGATTAAACGCATCTGAGGCGGACATGGACGGACAGGCGAGTACAGAATCGTTTCATTTCAAGACTCCACCTGTTTTCAGACAGTGATTTTTCATCCAGTGGCACAGCAGCCTTGGCTGATTACTTATTTGCAAAAATTCCATATATTATTTCCAGAAAACAGCACAGTTATCCCTTTGTTTAAAGCCCCATATATGGCTTTGTGTGAAAACTCAGGGAATTGTCGCCCCCTTCTGGCACGACAGTTTATCACATATATGTGATGCCATTGCGGCCATTGTTAGCCCTCTGTTTGCAGCCTCTTGCTAAAACTGATAAAGCATTTAAGAACAAGAAGGTCTCAAAGTGTGGAGCCAAGTGACCGGGACTCTTGTCACTAACCCTGAACGAGTTATCGCTGAGGTATCAACGCCCTTTGTGACATCACTACCGTTTTGCTTTGAGGGGCATAATTGCAAGACAGAAAGTTTATTTACAGATCACCAGCTATATACGTCTGCACAGTCTGGGGCCTTTTCAAAGCTTGCAGGGTAAATGAAATTGTTCTATTAAAAACAGGATTGTGCAACTTCTTACTTTTAGTTTTTGAAAAATAATAATACCGTCACACACAAGAAGAACACCAACACGCACACACACAAGGGAGGGGCTGCGATTTCAGCGTCTCCTCTCCCCTGCAGGTCGTGGCGGATGTTCACGTCCTGCGGAGATCAGGCAAAGGGAGCAGATCTTAGACAGATCAATACCCCTGAGAGGATTTCCTATATCAACCACACTGAAATCCTACCATCTGTGACATATAGGTTGAGCGCATAAGTCACTGCTGGGTGGGATCCAATCCAATAAGATGCTCCCCCCGCCGTCTGTTCTTGGCTGGTTGGGAACGCCGTGGAGTGGGAGAGGTGGATGAGACGCGGCAGGTACGCCAGGTGGGAACCAGCTCTTTCCTTTTCCTAACTGGCGGAAATGACTCCTCTGCTGTATGTGTCCCATTCTTAGTGCGTAACCAACACAGAAAAAAAGATAAAAGACAAAGCGGCCTTAAAAACCAGCAAAGATGATAGATGGGAAACATAGAGGAAGTGACTACAAGTCTAGCGATGGCTAAATAGATTAGCATGAACACTTCAGCCACTTCAGTTTTATCAGAAGTGGGTGTTGTGCTCTTATTGTCTCGGTGGGGAAGTGTTTTTGCCTTTTCACTTCCTTTTGTCCTCAGAAATAGTTAAAGAAGAGCAGGCCATCGCTGCTCACAAGAGGGCAGTAAAGATTTAAACGACCACTTTGAATGAGCTGGACAGAGGTTATGTCCAGTCGTCTTTCTGTGTTTCCCCCTCAACTCGCTCTTTCCCAGGAGGACATCTGTAATAAATCCAGCTGTGAACTGAGAAACTCATCTGGAGCGTCTGGTAAAAAGATAAAGACAGGAGAAAATAAGACAACACCAACAAGAACTGTTTTATATATGTGTATATATTTTCTTATTTTTATTATAATTCCCAAAGGCCAAATATTATTGATGGCTACACAGTAATGCAGTGGTCGGCACTGTCTCCAAACAGCAAGGCAGTCCATCCAGGGTCCAGGGTCCAACCCCACCAAGACAGCTGGTGAGAGGCTCCTGTCGCCCTGCGACCCTGAGTGCAGGAGAAGTGGTGATAGAACATGAATGAATGACTGGTGGAAGATGATTCATGGCTGAAAACAGACAACAGTTCTGACTGTCTAGAGATTCTTGCAGGTAATGTAAAATTAGAATTCACATATGTAACTTGTCCACTGTGCATGCTTGGAAATAGTCTGTTTTCTTTTTATCCAAGAGATTAATACTTCACGGGCTGCACCATGATTTCTCTGCGCTGTCAGAAGATGCAGCCAGTAGTCTGGTGAGATGATGTGTGCAAGCGGAAACTAAACAAGACGGTGAACACATTTCAGATTTGCTGCATGCAAAGCACAACTTTTTGTTTGCAGACGAGAGAGATTTTGCGCAGCTTATTGGACCTTAAAGTAATGAAAATAAGCATTAAGTGTCACTTTTTAGACTATTTAAAGCAAACAAAGGTTAAAAAAAATCTGTTGATGCATGTTGTAGGATTAGAGAGTTTAAACTTCCAACTTCTTCCCAATGAGCCAACAAGGAACTGACTGGCATCTTTCTTTTGTTCACTGTCACTGTCAGAAATATTTGTAAAATTCACCCAATAGTGTAAAGACAGAAATTTGAGTATGTGGGGATTTAAACAAATAAAAAGTAAAAGTAATTCAACTCCAAATATATGCAATGAGCATAATGAGAATATATATATATATACCCATTACTGTTTAAAAGTTTGGGGTCACTGATTCACTTCTGCATTGAACTCCATTATAACCAGCTGGAATGCTGAACACATATGGGAAGGCTTTGACAGTTGTTGCCTTGAATGTCTAATTAAATGTGATTTTAGAGAACGAATATCAACTGCGCAATATGCGGCCATCATTATCATTTATTATCACGAATGCTTTAAAATTGAAAAAAAAAAAGAAAAAAAGGAAATATTTCTAAAACAAAGCTTTGTATTATATTGATGCTTAGTTCTGTGTCCTAACCCATAAAAGAGTAAACAAAGCATCATGGTTTATATTTTAGGCTCTTTAGAACAGCTACTTTTAGTGTGTTAGGACAGAATTTTGCACACTTGGAATTCTCTCAATCACTTTTAATTCGACATTGAAATGGTTTTCATTAAACACTAAAATGTCATACTTATTCAGCACATCTTGAGGGATTTTTTCGTGCAAACACTTAATGATCGCAGTACATTCAAGATCATTATTGCACAAAACTGGTTATAATTGAGTTCAATTCAGAAATGAGTCATATATATTTATATATATATATGTACTTACATATGTATATGATATGCAGTAAAAGTGATGCAGAGCAGTGATACAAAGGAAGTAATAAATCTGTAAGATTCTGAGCAATAAAGAGCTATAAATATTACCCAAAACAATAGGGACACAATTTCCCCCTAGTTTACATCTGTTTCTAATAGCCTATTTGCTCATTTTAAACCCTGACAATTTTTTTCCTCTTGCAATGTTTCAGTGCAGAGGGGGGAAGAAAGCCAATGCCAGAAGATGAATAAAGAGAAGGGGGGAAAAAAAAAAAAAAAAACCCTTCCACTGATCTATATTTGCGCGAGGGGGGAATGAGAAACATCTGGCTTTAATAAAAGAGCCATCCAAGGAAATATTTTTACGAGGCGTAAACATCATGCACTTCAGCCCGGCACCGGAGCCGAGTGACGGTGGATGAAGAGGCAGAGCTTGTAATTCTTAATATCAGTGGAGATGCGCCGCTCGGCCGCGAGTTCCAGGCAGCCAAAGCGGTGCTGGCGGAGCGGGGGGAAGGTGCTGCGCCGGCGGAGCGGGGGAAGGTGCCGCTCTGGCAGCCGCCGAGGGGAACTTGTTGATCTGAGGCCACGTGCGCCTCAATAAGGAGAATGAAGTGGAGCGTAACGCGGCTCCGTGTGTGACAAATAGCCTCTCCTCAGGCTGCAAACAAAGCCTGCGAGCCGTCACTCTCATCTCATGGGCGCAGCACAACTGAGTTTGTGTAATGTGCAATTTGGATCTAATAGTTGGGGCTCTGCTTTTCATTCTGCGGTGTATGAAATTGCCTTCTGACGCTGCGCCGATTCCACAGCTGATCCAATGTTGGTCCAATTTTAAAGAGCAAGTCTAGTAGATGGCAAATGTGCAAAAACCTGCAAAATGAATCTTTGAATGAACATATTTGCTATCAGAATAATTGATGCAAGTGATTATTTAGACTCTAAGTTGTTAAACTGTCATATTTTAAGGTTCATTCTTTATGTTTTGAGTAAGACCTGCATTTGGTCCTGTTTTAGTTCAGTGGACAATTTGGAAGCTCTTGTTGGTGTTGAAAGAAGAAGAAATCAACACGAAGGGAGAACATTTTTACCGTTCCAAAAAAACAACACTAAAAGATAGATTAACCTGACACTGAATCTGATTATCTTATCATCCTAATACAATCAAAAACCTGCAGAACCATTTGCCATAAATTCAGAGGGAAAATGAACTGGTAGCCCGTTTGTTTGAAAGCCGGCCGAGCTGCAAGGAGAGTTCATGACCAGATGTCATAATAGAACGTTCAACTTTTACCCCAAGGAGGTTTTTTTCCATTTCAATAACAAACTGTATCACACAAATCTCGTGGGTGTCCTCGGTTCTTCCTATTGCTCGCGTGACGGATTCAGATGAAAGCAGGGGGGCTCGGACTGAGGAAACACTCGCTTCTGCCTTCGGGCTTTGAACTGAAGGTGGAATTAAGAGGGATAAATGATGTGAAGTGATCCTCTAAGTGCTCCTCGCCATTACACTGTACGGCCTATGCCCAAATATGACACTTTGCACAGCGCCGGAGAGCACAGGGCTATTGTTGCTCCACACAGCTCGACCATGGAGGCCGTTTGAAAACTCATCGGAACAAATTCCTTCTCGTCATTTCCAAGATGAAACACTGGCGAGAGTTTCAGCAGCCACTCATTGTCATGAAAGAAGAGAGATTTAATCTGGAAGCCCCTTTCACGACGCGCTACTGTTGAGACAAAGTGTGCCGCAGTCCCGACCCCCTTTTTTTTTTTTAAATTCATTTTCATTTAATAACACGGTCGGAACAACCAGGAATTCCACTGAACCAACACAGACGCCGGCATTAAGGGAGACGCTGTAAATTTCCAAAAGCACAATGAACAATTTTCGCGTGGGTGGAAAAATTGCACGGTGCAGAGTGAACAAAGGGTAAAACAAACAAGAGGGGCTCAGGTGTGATTTTTTTTCTCTCTCTCTTTCTTTCTCATCTGGAGCCGCAGCGCCTGGGAAAACCATTGTGCCAGGTTGCTCATCAGACGCAGACTCAGGGCGGCGGGGGAGGTAAACGCCAATTAAGACGTTACAGTAGATGACAGGCCCTGAGAAAACAGCGGCGGGGGGGAGGTGCCAGCTGCAGCAGACTGTGTATACTGGAGGTGTCTGAACACGATGCAGTTGCCCCCTTACAAAGAAAGGTGGGCTAAAGTGTGAGCAGCTTCAGACACGACGGGTTGACATGAAGAGGCATGAGGAGGAGGACCTGGGATCAGTGCACATCCCCTGGTTAGCCGCGGTTAGCCGTCATGCTAAACAATGGCACTTGAAGGATCAAAAAAAAAAAAATTGCATGGGCATGCAAGGTATTTTTCTGCAGCAGGCAAAAACACGCAAGCACGTCCGAGCGGAGACCCAGCAGTGCCTTTCTGCAAGCTGCATGCGTGCAGGATGCACAAAGTTCACCAGCGAGGATCTGAAATCTGCAACAAAGCCGCCAGTGGACGCAGCTTTTCAACTCTTTGACTGCGGCCCGCGAGCTCATTTCTCTGTGTGATGGATCATTTTTCCAGCACCCTCCCCAGGGGCTCATCCCTTCCACCACCACCACCACCCCCACCACCACCACCACCAGCACCAGCAGCACGCTTAATGTCCAGAAATTGATTTGGAGAGAAAACATCTCAGATGTGTTTTTGTTTTCATCCGTCCTTAATAGAAACTTCAGAGGGCAGGAAGTGTGTGCGTCATGAAATTCGTCCTGGTTATCTGCTTTCACACGCTCGGCCCCAGCTACCCCCCCCCCCAAACCCCCACTCCCAGTGAAAACCGGCACCCAAAGGCCCCCCCCCACTCCCTCCTACTTTCAGTGTGAGCAGAGTCACAGTGCACGCACGCACGCACGCACGCAAGACGCACCGCGTGCAGGACAGACTGTGTCTTTTCAGTCTGTCAAATACACGGACAGAGGAGCGTGTGCTGTAATTAATTGGAAAAAAAAGGGCAACACGGACACAGAGACTCAAAGGTCCAGCTCAGGAATTCATCTCCCTCATGGCGGCTCCTGAAAACCTCGTCGCAGCTCCAACTCGGTCCCGTTTTTTTTTTCCCTCCTCGGGCCGTAAGTGAGGGCGAGAATATGTGAGGTCACCCTGCGCGACCTTTCAGCTTGCGCGTACGGAGGGCTGCCCATTGGTTAAGAGCCACTCCCCCCCACCCCCACCACCACTACCACCACCAGCAGACAGCAGGGTCGTCCTGCTGCCCAGCGAGGCTCCGCGTCGCCTGTGCACCTCTCGATTTGTCACAAACGCCACAGCAGCTGCAGACCTGATGCCTCGGCTCAGCGTGTGTGTGTGTGTGTGTGTGTGTGTGTGCGGGGGGGGGGGGGGGGCAGACTGTTTATATCCAATTGTGTTTATTAATTGCATTTTTACCATATTTTCTTTGACCCCGCCCCCTCCACCCACCACCACACACACACACACACACACACACACCCTAGATGTGGAGATGTGTACATCCTGGAACCTGATGGATTTCTCCACTTGAAGCAACCGAAGCATCAGCAGACCTGCTTTGGTTCATTCACTCTCAGCCTGCTGCACTGTGTCGCCCTGCATTATTTTTTTTGTGTTTGAAAAAAGGTTTGCATTCGTTGTTAAAAAAGACTAACTATTAGGGACTATTATAAAAATAATTCTACCAAACAACAACTACTGCTTAAATAAAATACCTCCTTCAAAATTGCCTTTTTTTCTTACATAACTCACGTGGATGCAGCTACTAAGCACTTAAGAGTCATCATGCAAATGTGTTTAATGACAGACCTGTTCACTCCTATGTATTGCCATTTGCTTTAAAACAAGGTGACCCCTGAACCTGCGATCTTGTTTTTCCCCTCTCACTGCAAAGAAAGCAGTCTAGTCTGTCATCGTCATGTTCTTGAAATATCTCACCCCCTTCTATTTTTTTGCACGCTACCTTATTACCAAACCGAGTCGTGTCTGTGTCGAGCCCCTGACTGCAGCGCGACTGTTAATTATTTAGATTGGAGGTGTAACGCTTCGTGTTTGGATATTTGCGCTCGATCGCGGTTTTATTTGAATTCCCAGCGGAGCGGAGGTGAAGGCAGCGCGCGGATTCCCCCGGTTCCGTTTTTTTTCCCCTCCTCCTCCGCCTCCTTTATCATCAGCTGACGGAACAAATCTCACATTAAGATGTAGCGCAATGTTTTTCCTTTTTTTTTTTTTTTTGAGCGAGACGAGCCGAGGCAGGACAAATGCGGATTCTGTTTAAACAGCGATTTATAATGTACTATTTTTCTGTGTGTAGTAGGAGCGACGTGTGCTTGTGCTTTAGCTATTCCAATAGCATCATCCTCATGCATAATCACGCACCGCTACGCCTGTTCACGCCTTTTAAAAATGGAATTGGAGTTGATGTATTTGGGAGGGAAAAAAGACTCCGGCATTGCGTCTGAATTTGGAATGTACATTTCTGGCAAGACATGTGAGGTGAATCTTAAGAACCACAGTGCCGAATTAAAGCTGAATCTGGATGCATTTTCTGTGTTTTTCATTGAAACATCCAAAACAAAAATAAATAAATAAAGTTTCTTACCTTAACTTGCAGGAGGAGACTCTTGACTCTTTGCGCTGCGCTTCGACCCCACAATGCTCATTTCACCACCGCCGGTGCTCTCTCTCTCTCTCTCTCTCTCTCTCTCTCCCACTCTCTCTCTCTCTCTCTCTCTTCAGCTCATCGTCTGGTTGCACATGTTGATTGCGCGGATGTGGATTGAGGCTGCAGACTTGCGTATTCGCCTGCAGCCGTGAGGGGCTTATCCCAGCCAGCCAGCCAGTCAGCCACCCACCACCCAGTCACCCCCTCCGCCGCCGAGCTCCCCTTTCAGCTGATTATTGCTCCATCAAACAGGGTGACACTCGTGCATCGCAACGACCTGCGGCTTTTTTCTTCTTCGCAGAGGGGCGGAAATAATAGCGCGCAGGGTGACGAGTTCAGGCTGCAGAGATGCGCAGCGCACCGCGTCCCCCTCTGTTTGCTATTTAGCACTTATGAAAACATCACTTGGGGCTGATTTATTTTTCCTCGTGATCATACTCCCCTCCTCCCCCCTCCAACACCACACACACACACACACACACACACACACACACACACACACACACACACACACACACACACACACACACACACACACACACACACACTCCCTCTCCCTCTCCCCCGGAGACACCACCAGCACCACCTCCTCCCCCGGGACATCTTGCAGTTTGACACCAGTTCTTAAATCAGCTCTTTCAACAAGCGGCCATGTTTCCCCTCAGTCATGGAGGGATTCTGCAGCTTCGGGGTTCTTCTTTTTTCTTCTTTTATTACAACAGCTTATTTGGCTGACGCTAAATATGAGCTGCTGTAAAGAAACCTAGAAGAGACTGTAAAAAAAAAAAAAAAGGGAGAGAAAAAAAAATCACACCATTTGCTCTTCTCTTCCTCTGGTGCTCTGCAGCTATCAGACAGCCACTCACCGGCCACCTCACCCCCGTGAGCCCCGACGCACACACACACACACACACACACACACACACACACACACACACACACACACACACACACACACACACACACTGTGTTTGTTCAAGCCAGTGAATCAAAGCTTCCCTCCAGACGTGCAGCTTTGTCCTGTTTTGGCGCATTTGTATTTTTTACGCGCAATAAAAGGATTTAAAAGAAAGAGGAAAAAGAAAAAGCAAGACAGACACGGAAAGCTCGACAGGAAATTGCAATTGCATGGCTAAAAAATACAAGGTGCGTAAGGTGCGTAAAAGTGTTATTAATTTTTTAAGGGCACACGTTAAACAAAATGTTGCGTTTGCAAATTTGAACTAATGCTTAAAAATCTGATTTTGGATGTTTGGAAATTACGGCATCAAATAGTAAAGGCATATTTAGTTTGCGTACATATATAAAAAAAACTAAAAATCTAAATATGGAAATTTTAAAGTCTTTGCGCTTAAAGGCGTGTTTAGATTTTTGGCCCATATTTAAATTTGAGCGCAATTTCTGCTTTTTTCGTTGTTTGCTTACGCCATTAAAAGTGTGACGGAACACCTTTAATTACGTCATTAGCGCGTAATGGCACATTTAGGTTGGGCGTTTGCATTTGCGCGTCAATGAATCGAAATTGCAAAAATATTTACAGACGCCGCTAATCAACAATTTTAAAGCTAATAAAAGACGCATTTGAATAACAACTTTAAGGAGGTCATGAAGAAAAAAGCACACACACACACACACACACACACACACACACACACACACACACACACACACACGCACCAGACAGACGAGTCTCTAATGGACTGTTGTCATTGTTGTGTGGTCCAAGTGCTGTTTGTTGATTGCCGTGTTATTTCAAGCGCCAGTGATCTGAGCCGAGGCCCTGTGGCTGCAGCGGGGGCAGACGTGCATTCAGCAGTTAATCTGACGGGGCATCCCGACCTGGCTGTGTGTATTGGAGCGGCTCCCATTGTTTTCCCCCTATAGATTAGCCGCACAAGTAGCCTCACATGTAATCGAAGGGGCTCTATGGACACAGTGTCACGGCTCCACAAGCGCGCCAAGCAGAGCAGCGGCGCCGCTGTACAGGCTTCAATGAAAGTCTCCCATCACATCAGAATCTTTTTGGAACAATATATTTACTTCCATTAAATAAACACAATAGTTTTTTTGTTGTTGTTGTTGGGATGTTGAAAAAAAAAGAAAAAACAAAACATTTCCGTACCAAATAGTATACACAGAGGCAAAAAAGGAAAGAAAATCCAAAATAATTTGTCGCAGGAACATTTTGATGCTGCTTCTTCTTTTCTTTTTAAAATCCAGAATTGCTATTCTAAATTGATATTCACACAGACATAATAAATTTATATGTTAGAAACACACGACCGGTGCGTTTTAGTATATGTACATTCCCTTTTTTTTTCTTCCTTTGTTTGTTTGCAAGCAAAACATGATTCCTCGTAATTTTTTTTTTTCAAGGGTTAATTTTTCTTTTTCACCGCCCCCCTCCGACCCAACTCCTCCAAAAAAAACATGCGTCGATAAGTTGAAGCCGGAGAGGGACTGGATGGAGGAGGAGGGAGCCAGAGCACATTGGCCTCGACAAACAGGAGATGATGAGTCAAATATATTTACAGCCGTGTGGGGTTTTTTTTTCAGTCAACAATCAACGTCCATAAATTCCACCAGAGGAAATTTAAAAGGAAAAAGAAACCCTTACGATGAGCAAGAATAAAACAGGCCCCGTCTGGTGTCATGATGGCGCGGAGTGGAGCCGGAGCTCACACTCATCAGAGAAAAGAAGAAGAGGGAATTAAAAACTAAATTCTCCCGGTTCAGTTTCGACTCCCGCGTCAGGAGTTGAGCTTCGCTTCAGTGGTTCAGTCATCTTAGTGCCTTGTTGTCTTTTAGTTGTTGCTTCTTTTTTTTTTATAGTTGTTGAAAATGAAAAAAAGTAGTAGTAGTAGTAGTAGTAGTTGCAGTTGTAGTAGTCTCTGTTCCTGTGGCCGGTTTATTTTTGTGTGATCGTACCCACACACTGCAAAAAAATCCCCACCATAAAGAGCCGGCTGGTTTTGGAACCAGCCATTTACAAAGAAAAAACACGTCTAAAGCGCCCCCTAAAAAAATTCAAACACCGGGGAGCAATTGGTAATGTTTTTCCCTCTTGAATCATAATTAATAGTTTTAATTTAAAATCAAATCAACGCCCCATCCAAAAAAAAAAACAAAACAAAAAAAAAAAAAAACAATGGCAAAGGCGTGGAAAAATTACAATGATCTCATCACAAAAACTCCCCCCACCCCCACCACACGATTTTAGATGAAAAAATAAACAGCACTAATTACGACGTCGCCCCCCGTGCCCCCCCATCATTGACTTACTATGGTGGTCATTTTTTGCAGTGGCTGCAGGTATTAGACTGGTCTGTCCACGGCGTACTGGCAGGCGCTCAGGTTGGCGGCCGGGTTCTGCACGCTGGCGTATCCGAAGCTCGAGTGCTGCTTGGCTTTCAGTCTCAGGCTGGCCAGACTCGAGTTGCAAGTGTCCCTGTACACGTATGGAGGGGTCGGGGGCGCGTACGGGCACGCCGACGTGGGCACGCCGGAGTTGAGGGACGGGTTGCTGAGGTTGTTCAAGTTGTTGAGGCTGTTGAGGCTGGAGCCCGGCACGCCGGTCACCGCCGACGGCACCATGCCGGACGTCATGGACGATATGGAGTTGGGCGCCGGCGAGAACATAGTCTGCGAGGACAGGGGGTTGACGTTCATGGAGTTGAAGAAGGGGAAGCTCTTGGTGGACAGCGAGGCCGGCGTCAGGCCCTTGGCGGCCCAGTTGTTGTACGTGTAGCTGGGATACATGTCCTCGTAGGGCTGCATGAGTCCGTTGAACTGCGGCCCGAAGCCGTTCTTGCACAGCTCGGCTTGCTGGTTCCGTTCCCGCTTCCTCCACTTGGCTCGCCGGTTCTTGAACCAGACCTGGAGATCCCAGAGAGTGTGGTGGGGGAGAAAGGGTGGTCAAGGAATGATGATTTGGAATGGTGGTTAATCGATAAGACGAGCAACATTTGCAGAACGGGAGCATACAACACCCAAAACATACCGCTGCGTAAAACTCCTGCGCGCAAAGCTCCGCACTTCCACTTCCTCGCCAGTTCTCCCTCATTCTAAACTCGCACTAAAACTGACGTGCGTGTGAGTTTGTGTGTTTGCAGACGAACCCGTTTAGATTTTTAGCCGCTTATCTGTGCAGAATACACACCGGAGCCGTCACCGAACCCCCGCACCCCCCCACCCCGTTCGCCCCCTAAATGTGTATTCCCACAGCAGGCTTCCACAAACACGCTGATTTTAAACCACACAGCAGCAGCAGCAGCAACAACAACAGCGGCTGGCGTCAATCGCAAAATACAAGCTTTGCACCTCTTTCACACGATCAGGAGACCATGACTGGTATCTGCGCCGACAACTTGTCTAACTGCCTCGACCGTGAGCTGCTCAGTAATGCCGCAGTTACGCTTGGGGAACAAACAGTAAGACGCTTCTGCACATTATTATTATTATTATTATTATTATTATTATTATTATTATTATTATTATTATTATTATTATTATTAACAACAACAAGTGTGCAAAGTGATCCGAGGTGGAAAGCACAAAATTAGCGTGGCCAAAACTATTTGTTTTATATCGTGCGCAAACAATATTTAGTTGAATGGATAAATATATATGGATGGATCTAATTAAAATCCAGCTTCAAGCAGCAGTATATTTGGACTATATTGTGATTATTTCTTTTCCGGATAAACACAACGCGCTGCCTCGTTTTCTGGGAAATATTTCCTGCTGTGCGTAAAAACCTCGCTGTCCACGCGTAACGGTTTAAAAGCGGCGAATATTTTGAACAAGTTGGGACATAATTTTGCAACTTACAAAAAAAAAAAAAAAAAAAACCTAGACACGAGAGTCGATTTTTGCTTGAGTCCCTGGGGACTCGACACTCACCCTGACCCGGGCCTCTGTGAGGTTGGTCCACACGGCGATCTCCTCCCTCGTGCTCATGTCCGGGTAGCGATTCCGCTGGAAAGTGGCCTCCAGCTCCTGCAGCTGCTGGCTGGTGAAGTGGGTCCTCTGCCGCCGCTGCCGCTTCTTCTTCGATGGGTCGTCCGACGAGTCGTCGTTCTTGTTCTGGGTCTTTTCTTTCTCTGCAAAGGAGGGAGACGGCTCGGTTTAGAGAAGGGTCAGAGGGAGTTGTGGAGGGGGATTAAGGCCCTGAGGAGGAGAGGTGGTGGGAAGAGGAGGTGGGGGGGAGAAATTCCTGGATCGGTGCCACTCTTGGTGAATGGATGAAGCGTCCACGGTTGGAAGTTTAATTAGGTTTATTTAAGGGCGTCGAATCACGAGATAAATATTTTTATTCGGGAGGTATTTCATAAATAAAAATAGCTCGTCCTCGTTATTAAAATACCTATCCCATTTATTTTTTTTTAAAAAAGCCGGCTTTTCATTGACACCGCATTCACGCTTAACCCCGCATCCGTCACAATCAACATTTTACGATCCGCCTTAAAACGAACAATTTCCTCCAAGCCGCCTTTTGATGGGGACACATCTGCAAAGCAAAGCAAAGCGAGGCAAAGCGAGGCAAAGCGAGGCAAAGCGAAGCAACCCCACCAGGCGGCGGCGGGGAGGCGGCTCTCTCTTACCGACAGACTCCGGGCTGGACGTGTCCGACACGGTGTGCACCTCCAGCCGGTGTTTAGAGTCCACAGACCGCTGCAGCGGCTGTAAACTGGAGGCCATGGCCAGAGCCGTGTGGTGCGTCGAGGACAGTTTATTCCCTGTGAGGTGATGATGGTCTATATTTAATGGGTCCCTCATAGAGTTCATCGGTGAAATATCTGCGAGGCTTGGCTGTCAAAGCCAGACGAATTCCTCCCTTCGGGTGGTGGTGGTGGTGGTGGTGGTGGTGTTGAGAAGCAAAGTGGCGGGGAGAGAAAAAGTCCGTCTTTCCCGGAACGCGTTCAGTTCTCCCACAAACAAGAAGAAGAAGAAGAAGAAAAGCGCAGAGGAAAGAGGATCCCTCTTGCGGCTCAGACCTCCTCTTTTTTTTATTTATATATATATTTTTTTTATTTCCTCTTCTGATCTGACTGCAAAAAAAAAATAGAAAAACAGAAAAAAAGAAGAAGACAGGCTCTAGAATAGATCACTGACTGGCTCGCATCGCATCGCTCGCTCGCTCGGCCGGCTGGCGCGCACCTCGGGCTGCGCTATCAGAGTGACAAGGACAGGTAGCGCGATATCAGATCCAGAGGCAACAGCAACGACGACGACACACACACACTCACACACTCGCACGCACGGGCGCCGCTCTCTGGTCGTCTCAGCTGTTTCGCCAGAGCACTGCATATCCAGAGTCCCCCCCCCCCTCCCCTCCACCTCCTCCTCCTCCACCACCTTCGTCTCTTCTCAGAGCTCCACGTCACCGCGCTGAGCCCGCCCACATCCCTCCTTCCCCTCCCCCCTCCCCCTGCTAGGCAGGCGCGGCCATGTGAAGATGACGGCGGTGTGTGTGTGTGTGTGCCAATGTGTGCATGCCCGGGTGGCTGGCGCGCACGTATCTCCTCCTCTTCCCCAAATAAAAAGCATGTAAAGAGAGACGGGGACGCGCCGTGCGCACCGGAGCAGCCCCAAGACCAAATAAGAAAAAGAAGGGAGGAAAAAAGATAGAGAAAAGAAAATAAGACAGTTTGGAGTCTTTTTTTTTTTTTTTTTGGGTCCAGTGGCCCAGTGGCTGAGCGACTCGTCACGGCAGTTTACTCAGGGACTCGGCGTGGATGAGACGAGCCGATGGGAAAGTTAGAGAGGAGAGGAAGGCAGGAGGCAAGGAAGGGAAAATCTGGTTCTGTACGCACGCAAGCACAGCGCAACACACACCTCCAGCTAATAGAGCAGCAGCGGCAGCAGCAGCGGCAGCGGCAGCAGCAGCAGCAGCAGCAGCAGCTCGGCTCCAACGCTTCAATGATCCAATGGAAAGAGGCCGTTACTCAGAGGGGAGGATGCGCCACAAGCTGACTGACTGTCAGTGAGCGCCTGTCAACTGACGGTAACTGCCAGACATGTACAGTATGTTAAAAGGAGCACGCACACACCCGCACGCACACACGCACGCAGCTGTTGCAACTCTCTCTCTCTCTCTCTCTCTCTCTCTCTCTCTCTCACACACACACACACACGCACGCGTGCCGAGTGTGGAATCTCTGCATGTTGACGTGTTTCCGTGCACGCAAGGCAAGCCGAGGGAAGGAACGACCGAGTCAATTTTTACACAATAAAATTTTCACAGATCAGAAAAATATATAATATAAATTAACGCCCCAAATCTGCTCCAAATGTGGACTCAGTCCAGCACGTCATCAGTCCAGCACCATCTCTGGTGTGTGTGTGTGTGTGGGGGATGGGGGTTGGGGGGTTCAAAATATCCCGGGCCACGCTTCCAGCTCGCATACCCGCTTTGTTGACGACGGATTACTTTATTCGGGTGCTTAACTGCGTATCTTTCCCCACTTTGCTCCCCCACCCAAAAACCCCCAACACACACACACACCTCAGCGCGCACGCCACCAGAAGCTGGTTTCCTTCCTTTTAATCTGATAAGACTCTCATCATCATTTGCATAAGAATTTCTCAAGAAAAGACTTGAAATGAGTTTGATCTCATATGCCAACAATTTTCTTTTTTCGTTTTTATATATATATATATATATATATTAATATATATATATATATATATATATATATATATATATATATAGAGAGAGAGAGAGAGAGAGAGAGTGACAGGTGCTTGGAAAAGTGATTCTTCCTTTGCTCTCCAGTCCAGCACCATTTCTCACTCCTTGATGGCCGTCAATCTCAACTCTTGCCACATGCACTCGCATTGGACGTATATACACAGTGATGCCGCCGAGGCAAATCCCGTGGAGGCTCCATAGGCCTCTATGTATATTTAACCAAAGGCATAGGCTATATGATAATGGGGGAAAAATGAATTTACATGGCAGTTAGTCTAAATGTACAACAGCGGGGAAAATGTGGGGACAAACACCCGAGATGAATCATCTCCGGCCAATTATTTCATTTATTGGAATAATTCATTAAGCAGAAATACAGGGCAGGCCAGTTGAGCGTGTCGTGCTGTCCCGCCATCAACCGCCCTGTTGCTCCTTTTCCTCCTCCCAGCCGCGTTTTAATACTAAACCTGAAGTGGATTATCGGTTTCCTCTTCATTTCTACCTTCTGAATGCGTTATCTCTCTTCTGCGGATTACTGCGCGCAATAGGCCTCCGCCATAGAGGGCCATTAATTAGCAATTCAGTCAATATACGGGTTGAGGGGGGTAGACGACAAGGCTTTTTTTTACATAGGATTAAGGCGACATCAGATTCCTCTATTAGTATATTCCTCCTCACGGCTGCGCTCTCATTATACTGGCAGTTTTCCCCGGAGTCGACCCAACAAGCGCCGCATATATTAGGACACAACGGTCGACGCTTGCTGTGTCTATATCTTATTATCTTATTATTCTTAATCAATGGCTGTTAAAACACGGGCAGCCGTATCACGGGCGACTCCGGGCCCCATCGATGGCACATAAATGGGAATGAATGAGAGTTATTGGTTATTCATTTACGACCCCTAACAGGATCTAATGTCACTTTTCCTCCCTCGCCATGTTGGGGAGTTGATTGATTAGAAAAAACAAAAAAACCACCAACACGAAAACAAAAAGCAAGCCTCCATTTTGGAAGAAAAAAAATGTTGGGTGAAAAATGTCTCGCTTTAATTTCCTCAGTTATTTGTTTTTATGCTTTTCAGGAAATATTCATCCGTGGTCGACGATGCAAATTGGCTGCAAATAGTATTAATAATAAAAAATTAAATGAATTAATTAGCAGAAAATACTGATGAACAATCACAATCAGAGACAACAATTTTTATGTCAATCATACCTCTCTAATAAAAACAATCCCTACAAAAATGCCATTCATGGCAAAACCATCTCTATTAATTTCTAAGACGTCCTGCCACATGTGACCACCAGGTGTCTCTCTAAGTCAACAGAAGGGCCTGCACTCGGCAGCAGAACGAGCCTCCGCACAACAAAAAGGGGCCTGAAGTCAGAATTAACTGAACTGACAATTAGTGGACTGAGGATGTTGACAAACTGCGTCTTTCTGAAGCTGAATTTTCTTTTTAATCAGTAGATTAACAAACCTCAGACGAGTTGATTATTAATACGGCCACTTTTGGAAACAAGCGATCCTCAATGTGCAATTTCTTTTAAAATGTAAAGTTCGTATTAGAAGCAATAACATTAATTTAGTGAAACGCTGGTAAGGAAAACAATATTTAGACGTCAATATATTAGTGTGAGTTTTTTTAATGGCCTGAATTACTCGAGATTTTGGCCACTTTATTTTTTAGAGCATCGGCTTTTCCATAATAAATCCCTATAAGCAAGTACACGCCGTCTGCCGGGACAATTTGAACAACAGGAAATTTAATATATTTAGAAAAGTTCGATTTTTACAATAGTAATTCTTCACTGCAAATTAAAGTGGACGTTATCGCCATCCCAGAGTATATGGCGGGGGGAGGAAACAGAATTTTACAACGTTTTATCACCTGGGTCGGACATACTCACCTATTTGCGCGCAGGTGGTGGACAGTTTGCGGCAGTGGGAATCCATGATGGCACTTCAGCACAGCAGCTTCTGGAAAACACAGCAAGGAACAAGAATGTCAAACGAAATATGCGGACTAAAAGGCCTGGAATTTCTGAAATGTAATAAATTCTTACTATTATATTACGATAATAAAAACATTAAAAAAAAAATAAAATAAAAAGTGGACACCTGTAAAACTCAGCTATTGTCCGAGTAAAGCAACAGAGCGGATGTTGTATTGAGGTGGACGCATCAAGAATGAAAAGCAGCGAACACGCGCATTTCCGAGGCCTCTGGTCGCAGAAAAGCCTTAAAAAAAAAAGAAGCAAAAACCCAAACTTGACTCACCCATTTACTTTTCGATTTACTGGTGCATTTAAGCAGCAGCACGCATCAAATTACCGCGCATTTTAAGAAAACATTTGATTTAAAAAATAATAATCTTCATGGACACCAATTCACATCATTCTGAGCCACTTTCGTCACACAACTGGGGATAAACCTGAAGTCCCTCTATTAATTAATTTATGTATTTATTTATTTACCGAATATATGGTGTGAGGTTTTCCCACCTCTTGATTCGAGGGCTAATTTATTCTCAGCCAGACTCCAGAAAAAGCCGCCGTGTTTTGCGCAAGTGTGATCACGGTGTTGTGGCGCAGAAGCGCAGCAGTTGGAAGTGGAGTGATTCCGCAGTAAAATCACGGGATTAGGGTCTGATTGAGATGTCTGTCGGTGGGATATTACAAAATTCATTATCGCAGCCCTCACACTACCTCGATATGAAGTTACACAGATGGGGTTTTATTAGTCCAGGCTCACGCTGTTTGCTTATGATAATTCAAGTCGCAGGGAATTTGCATGCAGTCACGCTGTTAACCATTTTTTACTCCGTTCCTCCCTTCACCTGCTCGACATCATCTGTCAGAGATTTTCCCTCTCTCTCGCTCTCTTTAATACCAAATATGAAGGCAGTGGAGGTTAAGTTTTTCCGGTATGTACCTTGACAACCGCCCCCCTCTATCACCGCCACAGCAAATGAGAGAGTTGGGGGGGTCAGGCTGGAAGGTGTGTGTCCGTGTTATCTAATCAGTGATATTTAATGAGGGGTGACCCACTTTATTTCGCCAGCCTCCGCAACCTCACACGCGCACACGCGAATTGGATTGGATTTTAATTTGAAAGAAAACAAATGGATAACGACACAAATTACTTTAAATCGGATTTTT